>JAODUP010000645.1:227500-237500 GCA_025642065.1 Paralvinella palmiformis | reverse complement strand
TTTAATATTTACTTACGATGCCATCGAGATTATTGACCTTCGGCTTGGCTTTCCCGTCATTGGTCTCTCATCTCTCCACGCCGTATCCCGTCGTAGGTGTTTCAACGAGGCGTTCGACCAAGTTCTTCTTGTTCAACTGCTAATCGATCCACAAAGCCTGGCCCGGTCATATTCTCGCTTCGTATACGAACTGTTTCGGCGAGTTCATCAAATCTACAAGTCTTTGTTTGTAAAGATGTTGAATAGATTAGATAATAATGTACCGTCTTCTGTTACTTTGATCATTTTGCCGAACCTCGCGTCAAACGTTGCCATTACTTGGGGGAGGCGTTATCCTAGGTCACGTGTTGTCATAGATAGCTGTGAAAAGTTAACCGTCATCGGCGCGTCGTTAACAGTAATCCTTTAATTACAAACTTCCGGTTTATTTACTACTCTACCAACCAATAAAAATACGCAAAGGATCAGCACTCAGGCGGTAGAATGGAACCAAGATACCTTTGTTTTGTATCCCATCCACGATTTTAGCCTTCAAGATTAGGTATTTTTATGTAAAAGGTCAATGTAGCGCTAATTCGGGGACTCGATTTCACTATCGGGAAGTCTTCAGCCTGGAAGCCTCTACCAACAGTAACCAAGGAAGCACCATCTGGATGATGAGCTTCTTACAGACGTTCTGTCACCAAGTATGAAATAGCGGAGTACAAACATTAGTAGAGTCACGTAACAAACGGATCTTGATAGAACAGAATACAAACATTAGTAGGGTCACGTAACAAACGGTTCTTGATAGAACAGAATACAAACATTAGTAGGGTCACGTGACAAACGGATCCTTATTGAACAGAATACAAACATTAGTAGGGTCACGTGACAAACGGATCCTTATAGAACAGAACAACACATTGGTCCCACTTATCAATATGGCCTACGCATAAATATAGCCGTCATAGCTCAGTTCGTAGAGCTACCAAATTATTTATCTGGCCGTTTTGGGATTTAAGTCTCGTATAGCTGGCCAGTGATAATAATCTTTCTTTATGTGTCACCTATAAAGCCGAAATATGAAATATTGATAATCCAGGTCGGGAGGGGGGGGGGCATCTGTTCTGTGTAGGATAAGCTGTATTTTATATGTTAATCCGTGAACGGGGCAAGCATCAGAAAGAAATCTTGAATTATGTCAGAGGAGCGCTAAGATTTTGTTTACGTCTTGAACATCTAATTTTACTGAAGATATAGTTAGTAAAGAGCGGATCCATATGATAAAATAGATGATGATGATTGATGGTTTACGGTCACCTTTGTGCGCATGGTGGGCTAAATGGGCCGAGCAACCTCCAAAGGTAATGAAGCGAAGTCAAAGATGAAACAACCTTCGGATATGCACACGCCGAGATTCGAACACGGGTGGTAGTGATCTGTGATCCAACACGCTACCGTTAGACCACGAAGGCGCCCATATGATAACAATACGACTAACAAATTAGAACTCGGTGGAAGCAATAAATAATGTCTTTTATTGGGTGATTCCTTGGCTTTTTAGTAAACCCCTCCCCCACCACGCCACCCATGAATACATTACAATACTCACGCTCAACGTTATAACAATAAAAGGTATCCACAAACGTCTCTATTTTAGTTATGAGAGACATAAATACCGTAAAAATAAATTTAAAAAAAACTAAAATATGTCACTTTTACATTGGGAAAATCATAAACATCACAGAGTTGTTGTTGTCACACATACACAACTTCTATTCAAGCTTTTGTTCAGGATCGTGGCAGTAAAACCAACAATATTTCAGTTTAACTTTAAAAAAAAGATATACGAACCTATCTTCATCTGTCAAAACATTAAAAAGACAAGTTAAAGTGACACTCTCTGTGAGCAATTCAGATAGAAAATTATCAGAACAAAGTAGGACTCAATAAAACGTAAACCTCACCCTCAACATTATCTGTAAAATGAACACCAAAGTTCTGTTATTTTCACCAGGCTCTGGGCCATGTATTGATGAACAAAGGATTATTGGGCCAGTTTCATTGGCGTTCAGTCTGAGGTTCGATTGCTCACGTTTGTTGGGAACCTATCAACGCCCCCCACCCCCACCCCAACCTGCTGTGCTAATGATAGGATCAAGTAAAGGAGAACGTGGACACAACACCGTCGATAGCCGTAAACATTTACAACCATAGAAATACCCAATAACACAGATAAACAAACAAGCAACACGCATACAAACAAAACACGCGCAGACACACACACACACACACACAGAGAGAGAGAGAGAGAGAGAGAGGGAGACACACAAGAGAGAGAGAGGGGGAGAGAGAGTGAGGGAGACACACACACACACACACACACACACACAGAGGGGGGGAGGGAGAAGAGAGAGAGACATAGAGAGAGAGAGGGAGGGAGGGACACACAGAGAGAGAGAGAGAGAGAGAGGGGGGAGAGGAGGAGAGAGATCTTTAGGCGCTTTAATTTAGATCCCACCACACCTAACTGCATATACTTAGGGACGCTAAATTAAGCGTGAATGGACGTTCCCTTAGTGATGAACGGAAACGTATGAGGGTTAGCTGTTAGGTTCGAGTAAATCATAGTATTTACTCAGGTTTGAGACGATATTTCGTTCTAGTCCAGTAATAATCCATTGTGCGGTATTGCTACTTGTTTTTATTTTAGTTAAATCGCTTTAGTGAGTCCATACTGTGTTAGTGTACATTCTCTTTGTTATGAACAAACTGTAATGTTTGTTAACACGCTGAGGCTATATATAGGGCTTGAATTTTCACTTAGGTTAGAGAAGAACTTCGACGCCAGACCAGTCGGACGTGTATTGATACATGGTTCATATAGGTAGGATTTATTCAGTTATTCGAACCCAGAATAAAGCTGAGGTCAGCATCTGAGGTGTCGAAATGTTTATATACAGGTTTCTTTTGGACCATAGAAAATTACTGTTGAATGTAAACTGTGGTGTCAAAATAGTTTATGATATGTATGTAGCAAGTCACCATTGAACCACACGCTCGTGTTGTTTGTTGCGAGCTGTGGTATCAAATGGTATGTTTTTACGTGCTTCCGCTTTTTGTACGTAGCCTGCATGTAGCCGCTTTCCTGTGGTCGTGACATATTTGTCGCGTACGAAAAGCGAATTAGCTGGTTCCCACAGGCTGATGAGTAGACCAGACACATGCTTAGGTATACGCACACATCTATCAATATGTGGAGGTATGGAACATTTTAGTTTTAGATTAATGTATGTATAGTTGTATTTAGATTTATGGAGATAGGTGTCGAAGGATGTTTAGATATGTTGATGCTCTGTGCCTGTTGCCTCTTACTATGTACCCTAAAACAGAGAGAGAGAGAGAGGGGGGGAAGGTGAAGAGGGGGGGGACACACACACACACACACACACACACACACAGAGACACAGAGACACAGACACACAGACAGAGAGAGAGAGAGAGAGAGAGAGAGGGATACACACAGACACAGACACAGACACAGACACAGACACACACAGACACAGACACACACAGACACAGACACACACAGACACAGACACACACAGACACAGACACACACAGACACACACAGACACACACAGACACACACAGACACAGACACACACAGACACAGACACAGACACACACACAGACAAAGAGAGAGAAAGAGAGAAACACAATAGACAGGCAGGTAGACAAAGATAAATAGACAGACATAGATAGTGTTTATTGGCCATATTTGTTTAGCATTTTTGTTTAATGAATGTTTTGTTTTTTCTGTTCAGGATATTTAAAATAAATAAATAATACTATTGTGCAATATTAAGATTTGGCTTTATGAATAAAGGCTTTATTTGGTTACTTCATTCTCACACGGCTGTAATCTGGGTGGGTTGGGGCAATGTTATGGAGATGTTAGTGAGTGAGTGAGTGAGTCAGTCAGTCAGTGAGTGCATCAATCAGTCCGTTAGTGAGGTAGTGAGTCATTGACTAAGTAAGTGTAGCTTAACGACAAATCGGCGAAAAGGTTCGACGCGCGGGAACACAAAGTCGACTAATTCTTAGCCGATAAACCTCGGAGTTTAATAACATATTGAGATGTAAGGCTGAATTATGATTATGATCATCATAAATAAATATGGTACACAAATATTAGTTCTCTTCAATAATACAAAGTTAGTTGAAAGAACGTGGATTATGTTCCCTAAAATAATTGAAAGAAAACTGTTAGACAAGTAATTTCAATCGAGACAACATCGGGTCACACAGTACAATTATCGGTATTACATTCGATGCCTTTGCGAAAACGCAGACATTTGCATAAAAGATATTTCGCTGGATTCGACGACAACGAAGAGTTCTTTTTGCTGTTATCGAGCTATAACTCACTCGAGTAGTAAACATCGCTACCGTTTGTGTTCTGCAACGTGCTTCCGCCAGGAGTCGTCCCGCTGCGAGGTCAAGGCTGAATAAACGAGCCGAGGCGGGACAACTCCTAAGGGTTACGTGACCCACATATCTCGTGTAGTTAAAGCGTCCATTGATTCGGCCACAAACAATGAGACATAGGAGACCAACCTTCTGCCGCAAACTCGGCATCATGACATCCTTCATCTGAACAACATCAAATTGAAACAAACAAGTTCGATTATTTAAGGCGAGAGGGGGGGGGGGTTAGAGAGAGAAAGAGTTAGAGAGAAGGGGAAGAGGATTAGCGAGAGAGAGAGAGAGAGAGAGAGAGATAGATAGATAGATAGATAGATAGATAGATAGAGAGACATAGAGAGAGAGAGAGAGAGAGAGATGAAAATTTCCCCTCTTTCACAACCGGCAAGAAGCGATTTCCAAGTTTCGTGTCTGTTGTTGGCCGATCGATCACGAACGATGTTTCGAGTGTTGATCATCGATCACCCCGCGCTCGCTCGGTTGCTCTCTCTCGCGCGCGCGCACCTTGTATGAGCATCAGGAAGAAAACTCTACCCCCCCCCCCGACTGGATGAGGAATACATGGGGCGCGTGCGTGCGTGCGTGTGTTCAGGCGGATGCCGGTGCGGATGCGCGCCCATCTTTCTGTCGTGTACTGATTTATTAATGAAGCATCGGCAGACACGCGAAGAATCGATCCCGACGCTCGATACCAGCAGTTCCTCGTCCTCGTCGTCATGGCTCGAAAAGCGGCCATATTCGTCCGACGGTCGTTCCTCAGTTGTCGAGCTTCAGCGGAAGAAATAGAATTAATATCAGCCTATGGTGTGGGTCCATCAGCGTAAGTCTCTTAACCTCAACTCCCCCGCCACCATCAACAAAGATTCATTATGGTATTTCTACGGTGTTACTATTATCCTATTAGTCGAACGATCTCCTGTTGCACGGTCAATTGCAGTCCCCCTTCCCGCTCCATATCCTCCTGATCAACCAAGGACCTTTTATTATTTGCCGCTTTGCCAACTGGAAATTTCGAATTTCCTGATGCCATTGTTATTCAGCTGGATGAGGACGAGCTTGGCTTCTGGCCACCTCTAGTCGAACAATCCTTATCGACGAATGGCGCCTGAATGGAAAGCGTAGAGGGAGAGGGCTATGGTTCGGAAATGAGTGTGGCGGTGAGAAAGGCATGAGAGAGAGAGAGAGAGAGAGAGACGCAGAGAGAGAGAGAGAGAGAGAGAGAGAGAGAGAGAAAGAGAGGCAGAAAGAGAGGAGAGAGAGAGAGAGAGAGAGAGAGAGAGAGAGGGGGTAGAGTGAGGCAGAGCGAAAGATAGGCACATTGATATTGATCCATTAAGTTGTCTCCAGGTGTCGCGGTAGACGGCAAACAATCAAACGTTGCACAATGTCCAGGAAACCGCCTCAGTCAATCGCTCGTTTCCCATTCGGGTGGCAGTCCGTCGCGGATCCGCAGGACGGGTGAGGGTAAAGTGGGAGGGGGACACAGTGGGTGGGGGTGGGGCAGGTGGTGCTGGGCTAGGAAGGGATTGGCGCTGTAAAGGAGGGAGTTCTGTTGTCGAGATGATTATCTGAATACCGTCGGAACAATGGCCATCCTCTGCTACGAATTGGACAAACTAGACAGACGCACGACAAGATTGACGTACAATACGAATAAATCGGTCGAAGATCAGATGGAAAACGTATTTGAGGAATTGTTCTGGATGTCTAAAAGGATTCTGTTTACGACCTCTGTGATCTTCAGTCGAATATACCGACGTCATAATGCCGGTATAAGTACGGATAAAGATGACAAATAGATATTTTTTCAATTGGGAAATTCCCTCATCACGTTTTATTTTAATAAAATTTTAATAAAATTAATCATTAATCATTTTTATCACCGACATTTATGTAGCGTATTTGTGGCTCAGTCTGTGTTTGGCTCAACGTGTCGTAAACCTTTAAATCGAAGGATAGAATATCAGGGTTACCTAATCCTGTAGGATGTTTCATCGGCCTGAAGATGTTATTTCTCAAGGGAGTCAACCATTGGCGATATGTCATTACACTGACAAGCGCCAAGGTCATAGAAAATGACGTTCTTAAAGCAAAATGGTTTTAATCGCTTGCGCTGGCAGGATCTGTACTCGGGGTTCGATCATCCCAAAATGCAATAAATATGATCAGAAATGACGAGAATACTCGATTACAACATATCGATCAGTCAGGTGACTGACTCACGCTTACAATTAACCATGCGATTGATCAACACATGAATTATTGATAGGGAAACAATTAGTTATTTGCCTACGGTGACTATGATGGTAACAAGTTCAAGAAGACAGGGAAGCAGATAGGGCCAAAAGCCCTTTTTTGGGCTTATTTCAGAAATCGATCACGAATTCATCTCTGGTGATAAATTACTGCTGCCTTACGGAACTCAGTTAATAACACGATGACGAAGCTTTGGTGATCGTTGTTTGCTTACACACACACACACACACACACACACACACACACACACACACACACACACACACACACACACACACAATATATATCAACCGTATAACTGTGTTAGCGACATTGAACAAAGGTGTCACCATGAGAAATGCCCTTTCTCAATTAAAATCTAAGATTATCATCAGGATTTTGAATACATTTTTTTGTAACGCCATTTCGAAATATGGGCATAATATTTAGGGATATATATATATATATATATATATATATATAAATCAGCCCCAGAATGACGTAATTATATGTGATATTATATAAATAACATATTAATAAGCATATTCCACTCCAATGATAGAGTGCATTTAAGTGTATGTGCGGAGACGTTCATCTAGGAATGATAACATATTTGTGCTCCACTACACAGAGAAACTACACAAAAATATATTAATATTATTATTATTATTGTTGTTGTACACAATATGAATTAATAGGTTTGATGCAAATCGTGAATTAAAATGTATTCAGAATAATTACTCAATTATGTATTGATCTTTAACACATACATACAAGAGGAAACAGAGTTCAGTGGAGCTTTAGATAATATCCTCATGTACCTCTATTTTTTGTCTCATAAAAGCCATAATGGCACTCCTATGCCATGTTCGGGCGCCTCCTTGGTCTAACTGGTAGCGTGTTGGGTCACATATTACTACCACCTGAGTTCGAACTTTGGCCTCTTTGGCCTCATCGGTAGAGCTTGAAACTATTTACCTATGGCTATGGTCATTCTGTGTGGGAGGTCGCAGGTTCGCGCCTCGGCCGTGGCACTATAGTAGGGGGAGTTTTTCATCCAGCCAGGCAACTGGCAAGGTTTTCTCCACCGAACATGCCATATATTCTAAATTCTAAATTTATTTAAAATTAGTCTCCGTAGGGAAGCTATAAATTACAGACCATTTGCGTCTCCCTCATTTGAGGTTGTCAGCCACGTTAATAACTGGCATTTCGGCCGTTATTATTATTATCATTATCATTATTATTATTATTATTATTATCATCTGAAGGGTGTTTCATATTTGACTTCGCATCATTACCTTTGGAGGTCGCCCGGCCCATTTAGCCTACCATATACACAAAAGTGGCCGTAAAATATCAATCATCTTGATCCTGTGCCATGCTCATAGTGCAACTGGTAACCTACTGCGGTGATGAACTCCAGGTCGTGGGATTGCACTTCGGTGTGAACTGTGTATGTGGAACGCTCTCATAGTGTAGTAATTAGAACGTTGCACTACAAACTTACCGTGTTTTTAGATTCGAATCCGACTCAGATCTATGTTTGTGGGATGTTTTGCCAGGAAGTGGCCCCTAGGCCGTATATCACAAATGTGCCGAGCGTCGAGGATAAGCAAAGCACTCACTGACACACTCATTTCAATATTTAATGTTTCTAGCTAGTAACCTCATATGTTCATATATGATCAACACAAAGGCTACATATGTGAATGACTCACTCACTCACTCACTCACTCACTCACTCACTCACTCCTACTCACTCGCTCGCTCACTCGACCACCACTCACTCACTCACTCACTCACTCACTCACTCACTCACTCACTCACTCACTCACTCACTCACTCACTCACTCACTCACTCACTCACTCACTCACTCACTCACTCACTCACTCACTCACTCACTCACTCAATCACTACTCACTCATTCACCTGGAATAATCCCGCTTGGCTATCTAAGAATCAACGGTAACACGTTCCGGTAAAAATACAGCATCTGACTTGCTGTTTATGATTGATTGATAACAAGTTACAGCACCACATACAATATTAATGACCATCAGCCGGGAGGTCGTAACTCGGGGATACCTCGCTCTGGTTCTTGTATATTTTGTATATCAATATCTTCTATATCAATAACGCATCATTTGTCGTAGTAGGCTTTATGTTTGTCTTCGTTCGTCCTCCTTTGTTTCTCTCCCCTCCGAAATCAATATCGTATACTAGCGTATGTCCACTTCCGGCTTATCTTGGGTGGGTCGTAAATTTGACAGCTTCAATAATTTTGTTTTATGAAAAGAGCGGGGGGGGGGGGGGCAGGAGAGGCTGAAGGCTTCTTGCTTCAGTTTGCTTTCCGCATCAAAAGGCTTCTGACATATTAGTTCCATCACTGGCATTTGGCTGGTAATAATATGATCCATAGTTAGTGGCGTGGTTAATAGGCAGCGAATGGGTCCATCTTTCCCACTATTTTACCAACTTCCCATCGGGATACATATCCGTCTCATAATTGTGTTTGTGGCATTTATTTCTCTCTCCGCAGACGTTCCTCTGTCATATGTCCCAGATGTGACCTGTACCGAGAATAAACAAGTCAACCGAAATATAGAAATATTATAAGGAAACTGAGTCGTTTTATAGTAACTCGGTATTATGTGCATGCTACTGTTATATATATATATATATATATATATATATATATGTGTGTGTGTGTGTGTTTTACATTTAATCTATATAATCAGGTAATATGTTTATTTCAGGTAATACGTCTATTGCTACCTGAGATTTTATACAGATTACCTGAATGTTTTTGTAACACATAAATATAAAACAGTGGTATACATAGAATACACTGTAGTATCGTATACACAATACACACGCACCCCCCCCACATGCACACATACCCCCCCATACAATCAGACTACTTGCCACGTTATTATTCTTAACGTAATTGTTGTGTATTGTTAAGAACACAATTAATCAATAAGTTCAGTTCTGATGCGCAGCTCGTCTTCTATGTATCAGTCTGCCATCAAAAGGTATCAATCAAAGATAAAGTTGATGACATTTTCCCTTTTATCTAAACGCCGATTTGTTTTCACATCACGAAAGGTTTAAACACCTTTCTATCAGTATGTGAGTTTAATATCTGAATGACCATCTCAGGTGTTGGTGTTGATATATGTGAGGTGTTCAACGAAAAAAAAACCCACCTGTACTATATTATAGTATCATCACACACCAGATCCTCACAATAGACGTGAATGTAGACTTCCTATCTGTATGTAGACAATG
>JAODUP010000645.1:210000-225000 GCA_025642065.1 Paralvinella palmiformis | reverse complement strand
CAAAGAGGTGTGAAAGCTGGATACTCCCTGTACTCGTTGGAGATAGAATGTTGACAACTGTGGTAGCTCATCTCAGCGAATCGAGTCAATACCGATAGTTATAGATTTTCTCCTCGTGTTTGGTTTCTATTTCTGTGCTGAATGAGAAGAAGACATCGAGAGTTCGGCCCTGTGTATCTTTCGTGCCATTATAGTTCGTCACGAAGAGAATCTGAATAGACACGTCGCATTGTATTGCGCCGAGTCGGGTTTGTTGTCTTTAGATGAGATTTTGCTATTCATCCCAGTTACTTACACTGCAAGGATCTGTTCTAACTTGTACTGTAAACGATTTGTAAGCAACGCCCCGTATGCGTGCGTGTGTATGTACGTATGTACGTATGTATGTATGATGATGATGATTGATATTTTATGGTCACTTTTGTGCACATGTTAGGCTAAATGGGCCGAGCGACCTCCAACGGTAATGAAGCGAAGTTATAGATGAAACACCCTTCAGATATGCTCACGCCGAGATTCGAACTCAGGTGGTAGTGATTTGTGGTCCCAGGCGCTACCAATAGACCACGGAGGCGCCATATATATATATATATATATATATATATATATATATATATATATATATATATATATATATATATATATATATATACGGCGTTTACACATATACACACATACAAATATATACACATACAGGCCTTGGTTTAACTTGGGTCTGTTACTCCCAGACACAACGACTGTAGGTGAATCGCTCTTTTTTAGTTTTAGGGACTCGTGAGACATTATACATATCTCAGCCTTTTCCGGTATTAGTATCCTGATGAATCGACCAGAATGTGAATTTACGATTCATAATGTTGTGTACCTGTGCCTATCCTTAACACACACGCACACACACACATATTATATATATATATATATATATATATAAAATGTGTGTGTGTATGTGTGCTTCTGTTTGTGTAGCACTCTTGTACATATAGGTATGGATTATACATGTGATGATGATGATTGATGTTTTACGGCAACCTTTGTGCACAAGGTAGGCTAAATGGGCCGAGCGACCTCCAAAGGTAATGAGACGAAGTGAAAGACGAAACAATCTTCAGATATACCCACGCCGGGATTCGGACACGGGTGGTAGTGATCTGTGGTCCAACACGCTACCGCTAGACCACGGAGGCGCCCCATGGATTATACATGTGTACCGTATCTAGGTGTATGTAAGGGCTCATATGACTGCATGTCACATACATATATGTATTTGTGTTCAGTGGTGCGTGTTAGCATTATGGCTGCTATACGTCAGCGACACGCTGAAGAGAGGGCGATCCTTGGAAACAACCGTACACGGGACAGGGTGAACAGAAAACTGGATCAATACGGATTTAGCCACGTGATCCACACACCCGTGGCACAACCGTGCCTATAGAATCGGGAGCGGCCTCCTCAGCTAGTCATTTACACGACGGTCAATGACAGTCTACCCGTCTATAGACACCAAACCTCCCCTGACAGCTCTCTTCGTAGACTTCTAGCGACAGTCACTTATCTATTGGTAGATAGTCACTTAGTGCTGACACTATTTGTGTGTTTCTTATATCAGTGGATATCAGAGATAATTAACGACGACCATATCTTGCCGGCCGGTTACCTGGAAATGTAAGCGTTCAGGTGAGTTCGTGGAGTGACTTTATCTCTGAGGAGAAAGGGATAACCGGTGAGCGATAATTGGGGATGTTGTAATGTTGTTGTGTTACCTGACGGACGCTGCACGTGGACTGCTAAATCGGTAGAGTGATTAGTGAAGGTAATGATGTAACAGTGGAAGATGAAACAGCCCTGAAACATAGCAATAATTGGTACCAGTGTTAATACCGAGACAAATGAGTTATATCTCCTGTATTTTGCATTTCACTATCTATTAGGTTCATATATATATATATATATATATATATATATATATATACTATATATATATATATATACACACACACTCAGGTTAGAGAATAACTTGCGATGGCAGACCAGTCGGACGTTTATTTTTATGATTCATATAGGTAGGATTTGTTTAGTTATTCGAACCCAGAAATTCAACATCTGAGGTGTCCAAATGTGTGACGCATGTATAGGTCTGAGTATATATATATCGATATATGGAGGTGTAGAGGATTTTATATTTTGATTGGTGTATGTATAGTTGTGTTTATGTATATGGAGGTATAGGTCTCAAAGGATGTCTAGATGTTGATGTTCTGAGCCAGTGCCACTATATATGTATCCTAAAACTCGCACACAAAAAGGAAAACGGACGAAACTTAAGTATTTATTTAAAACATATTTGTACAGTCTGTCTATATATCTATCTATCGATATATTTATTTATCTATCTATCTATATATCATATGTTTATTTATCTATCATCTGTCTGTCTATCTGTCTATCTATCATATGTCTATCTATCTATCTATCTATCTATCGATTTGTATTTTATATTATTCTACATCCTGCCTACTTCAAGCAAATGTTTATATTCAAAATAAGAACAATATTTTAAAATAAACCATCTTTACGCAGTTTTAATATTAACATTCTTGCCTATAGAGTTATAGGCACCCGAAACAGGAAACCTGGCACGTGACATTATTAACGACACAGTGACGTAACATGGATTGGCAGTGACTATATCTGAAAATTTGAACTGGCTAATAATTAAATATTAAATAGTTATTGGATAAACTGATATCCAATTTTCTTGAATGACCTAATGACCTACTAAACCATTTAACGATCACACAACCGAAACACAAAATATACATAAACACAAACAGTACTTTTAACAAAACGTTGACTCTATATATAATATAGCCATTATTACTGGTCTTTTATGTGGGCACTATATTATTCTTAGTTGAAGCAACGTGCGTATGTATGTGTGTGTGTGTGTGTGCGCGCGTGCGCATGTGTGTGTTTGAATATGTAGACGCGCGTGTGCGTGTTTCTATACGTTAATGTGCGCGTGGATCGATGCGCATTTGTGTTTATCCTTCTCTAAAGGTTCTATTCACAGCGAGTCCTTTGTTTAAACTTTTGTTTTGTTATTAGGAATTTGTTATTTTGTCACCAATGAGCGTCATCCGAGCTTATTTTGTTAATCTACAGAGTACCGCTTTGTCTAAACGTATTATTCTGCTTCATTTCGTTTAACAATTGATAGCTTTCTATACGATTCTGTGCTATTGCGATCATCTCTCTTCACGATAGGCGTAAACTTAAACCGACGATGATGATGTCAATGGGGGGGGCATTGTAATCGGGCACTGCTTCATCATTGAATATCATAAACGAAACGGGAGAAATTACTGATGAACTTCAATAATGTTGATGTAACTCTATACTCCCAAATATGAATTGTAGTTTACAAGGATTATCGTGGATCATGGAATTACTGCGTAGTAGGCATTATATATATATATATATATATATATATATATATATGTATATGTATATGTATGTATGTATGTATGCATAAGAAACGCACGTTAACACTCATAAACACCTAATTTGACCAAAGAAATCGATGCCATCAACTCGTGACTATAGTTCCAAAGTTTGACCATGTGATACACGTTACCATGACAATCAGTAATACATCACCTTTGATGCTCCGCGCACTCGATTCCGGAAGCGATGTAACGTTTTTATCATCTTCATATAGGAGACTAGAGGTTTTGATGTCAGAGATGGTTTTCCTCCAGGCATCCTTCGCCGTCTTTCTCCAGCCCTCGCCATCCCTCACGATCCCTCACGATCCCTAGCAAGCCAGAGAGGAGATTATTTCCACCTCATTGATAGCTCCATAAATTGAGAACAAAACTCGGCCTCTTTACGTCCAAATACAGATTGATTGAGGTCGATGGAGTCTCCGGATCGGCCGTGGTAGGACACTGACACGGATGTCAGATCTTGATACATCAGAGACATAGAGGGAGATATGGGAAGTGGAAAGGTTTTACGTTAAACAAATTAAGGATTGGCCAAATGGATTTAGAATCTTATCACATTTTGATGAATGCTCTACTCGCTCTGAGATAATTTAGCCACCATGGTATCGGATGATTTAAGTTTTCATGAGTGATCGGATCTTGAAATTCGCAGATTTTTTAGCACATTAAATTATCATGGATAGAAACTTGACTACTATGGGATTCGCCGTTCGAGGAGAAGAAGCGTTACTATCGCGCAACGATACAAAACATGCGAAAAAGACGCACAACAACCTTCCAAATTAACCGGGTATTTGATGGGTAGCAATTCGGAGGTTAATCGAACATATTGTATCTCTGATCAACTTCTGGCCGACAAGTTCAACTCTATCTTCACATCGAAAATACCAATCTAAAAAGAAATGGATATGATTCACGATTCCACGAATAATACCAGCAGCACCGCCTTGAATGAGTCGTCATGTCTGGTGAAAAGAATGCTCTAGATGATCTGGAAAACTTCTGCGGTTGAGGTCAAGGAGAAAATCATTAAATATCCGAACGATTTCATTTCAAATGTGCGGATTAACATCTCCAACTGATGACGGCCATTATAAATAGGTGAATGGCTAAGTCAGTGATGCCTTTGTGTTTGAAACGAGCCACCATAACTCGGCCGTTATAGAAATTTGGTTCGGTTGATTGATTGACTGTTTGGTCGATTGGTTTGTTCGATCCCGGAACCGGTGGCAACTGGCGGCTTATGGCCAGGAGGCGGTTCCTCGGGGAAACATCCTATAAATACAGGCGTCAGCCGGACTCGAACCCAGAACCTGGAGGCTTGCAGCGCGACGCTTCAACCACTGTGCCATTGGAACTTCGATTCAAGAAGATACAAAAAATTATCGTCCTGTATCTAACCTTTCCTTTATCACGAAACTTATGTAAAGGATAGTAACAAGGCGCAAAGCATAGCATAAGTAATACTATGACTCCGTGATACCTATCAGTGATTTATTAGAAACTGCTCTTTTGATAGTGTACAGAGAGATTACTGAGATATTCTTAAATGAAGGGTATATATGTCTGCAGTAATTATGCTTCACTGATTTGCGGCCTTTGATATAGCAGACCTTCCGTTGCTACTGATGCATTTTTGTTCTGCATCAAGGTCAAGGTGAAGTCTTTTATGTGGGCAAAGTGGTAGCTCATCCACAGAACGACGTGCTTTAGTTTTGGTCAGGATATCTATTTTGGCGTCGTATCTCAGGGTTCTGTTTTAGGAAAGAAGAATTACTGCATGTAGAACTGAACCAGGTGGTAATTAGGATATCGGATCATCTTTAAAAATGAGGTTTGTCTTGCAAACATAAGTATTTGGATGAACTACAACGTGCTTAAGTTGGATAAAAATAGGAACGAATTATTTGCGTCCTCATCCAAGAAACATTTAAACATGTTGGCTTGATCTTGGAAATATTTTTGAAATGGCGAAGTAGGTAAATTCTATATATAAGCGCCGGTATTACCAAATAGGTAACATATTACTTATTTGTAAGTACACAAATCAATTTTTTTAGAAAAGACTATGGCAACCGATTGTCATAGAATACTCATCACCCCTCTCTCTCTCAGAACTGGGTTGTATGCACCCAAAAAGGGTACATATAACCGCGCGTTTGTGTCAAGCTACAATGACTTCGTAAAATTTCCAGATTACTCTACAACATTCTGTTTCACACATTCAAAGTACTGAATGGAAGATCGTTACAATATGTAAGCGATCTGATCCAAAAGTACATACCAGTGAAGCTGTTAAGGCCTAAGTTTGTTCCCTTTTCAGAAAACCAAACAGTTACATAACAATATGAGGAAAGCAATATTCACACACTAGCTTCCGGGCTCCGGAATAACTTATGATAATATTAAATATATATTTTAATGTTCTTAAATCGCACTCATTTAAATTAGCCTTTGTAAAATATTTTTAAATTACTATCTCTGTGTATTTATGTATGAAATTATTTTCTGCTGGATGATCTAGAATATGCTGTGATTTAGTTTTTAGTGCAAAGAGCATTATAATAACCAATGTTGATTAACACACTGTAAAATATTAATACTAATAATAATAATAATAATAATATTATTATTCGATAAGGGTGAAATGGGAAGTTAGAAGCCCTTGGAACCCCCACTAATATCCTAAGACCAGTTGGGTCACATTCTCATTTCAAATTTGCATATCAGTCGAACAAAATGACTGAATTAGTAACGCCTCAGACCTTAAAACAAGGGCCATCTAGTTTAAATTCCAGCTAGCGGCTGGCTAATCTTTGAGTGTGCATGTCTGGTGTCCACCATAAAAACCAGTATTAGACGACTTAACAACGTCCCAAACTGGGAATAGTTTCTACAACGAAACATTTACTGTTTCTTAAATCGTTTCAAATGAGCTAGTGAGAGCCATATTATATACTCGACCAAGATTACACTTGGAATTCCACGTCCCTCGGGAAAGATCATGGAAATATAGATATCGCTGGGATTCGAACCCGGATTTGGATGGTTCTGATTGTTTACGTCTTAGTTGAAGCTTAACCATGGAATCCAAGTTCATGATGCTGAACTCTACCGACCTGTCCCGGATATGAATGTGTAAAGACCATATCTAAGATACTGATGGAGACAAAAAGAACCGATATTGATAGGGACAGATGGAACATTACTAGGATATTGATAGGAACAGATGGAACATAGCTAGAATATTGATAGGGACAGATGGAACATTACTAGGATATTGATAGGGACAGATGGAACATAGCTAGAATATTGATAGGAACAGATGGAACATTACTAGGATATTGATAGGGACAGATGGAACATAGCTAGAATATTGATAGGAACAGATGGAACATTACTAGGATATTGATAGGGACAGATGGACTTTAAAAAAAGCTATTGATGGAACATTACTAAATGGATTGATAGGAACAGATGGAACATATGGAACAAAAAGTACTGGAACATTACTAGGATATTGATAGGAACAGATGGAACATTGATTGAATATCAATGAGGCCAGATAGAAGTTCATTGTTAGAACATCACGAGACAGATATAGACCATTGCTAGAATAACAATACGAACAGGTAAAACGTTGGTTGGATATCATACGGGACAAGTGGAATATTGCTAGAATGTCAACATGGAGAGATAGAACATTGCTAGCATATTGAAGGGGACATAAAATTGTCAGTGATCGAAATAGGCAAAATACAAATATGAGATATGTAATACGTATTTGTGAGATAATAATATACAAAAATTGTATAGCGCCCGATATAATCTTTAAGAAGATTATCTTAAGGCGCTTAACAAGGTAGCTAATGTAGAGAACCATAGAAAGGATGAACGAGGGAGAAATACAGACACTGCATCCTTCAATGGGGGATATTTATGTTACAGTTAATCTGTATAATCGGGCAATAGGTATATTAACTCAAATATTCAGGTAATACGTCTATTGCTAAAAGGGTTTAATACACATTAGCTGAACATTTCAGCTAATATACATATTACCTGATTATACAGATTAACTGTAACATATATACACGCCATCTCCCCTCTGGATATATATATATATATATATATATATATATCCGTACAGGTAGAACATAGAATGGGATATAAGTGACTTTCTTCGGGAATATTTCCAGACAAGAACCAGACGATAGATGGAGGAGATATTGAGAACGTTTAGACTGCCACCTAGTGACTAAACTGATCATTACAGAGCGTTAGCCTTAAAGCTATTCTTTGGACATTTACTGTCTGAGTCTGAAATATAACCGTTCCACATTAAAGCTGTACTTTAGACTAATTCAAGTTGTTTTATCATTTAAGTTGATCAAAACAGTGATTTTTTACGCTTACGTAGCAGCAATCAAATCCCCAGCATCAATTGGATGCCACAAAAGGGACCTTCATGAATATTCGGTTCCGTTCGATTTCACTCGGCTGACTTGTCACCAGGCTGACTTGTGTACTGACGTCATCAACACGTGTGCCCCTTTTTATATAATATTGCTCGGTTAGGTGTATAGTGTTACCGCTTTGTGTGTGCCATATTCTGTTGTATAATTCATTAGCCACGCCGTAGCCGGCTCAGTGATCCGCGACAAAAATCCCCTGAAATGGTACTGAGCAGCAAAGAATTGTTGAGAAATCTTTCACTAAACTCTTCTAGCCTTCTCTTGTCTGTATGATCTTAGTTACAAATGAGGACATGGCAAAATGTCGAGGAGGGGGAGGGGCTCTTAACCGACAATAACCATAATAAGTAAGTGAGAGAAGGTGAAATAAATTTGTTTGATCTTATCGCCACTTTTGCAGCCATGACAGGCTAAATGCGTCAAGGCTCTTTCAGAGGTGAAGTGAAAGACGAAACACCCTTCAGATATGGCTAGTTCGACTCGGGGCTAAAAATCAAACGCGCTATCAGCTAGGAAAGGGGGAAGCGAGTGAATTAGTGAGTGAAAGAGTGAGTGGGGGCTTTGGTTGCCGGTCACCACGCTCAATTGAATACGGGGGATAGTGGTTGTGGGGGTGGGGTGGCGAAAGGAGATAATGCTGGATCCCGAACTCAATCTGCGCGAAAAAGGCCAGCTGCTGGTCCAGAATGGAAATAAAATGCCACACAGGTGTATAATAAATAAATAAATGGTAGATCAAAGGCGGTCACCGGGGTAAGCTTTGTTACAGCCATACACTGATTGGCCTTGACGGATACGAGAAACGGGGACAGGGATACAGCGAGCTTGGCCGACGATGCCAACCGTCAGCCAAACCACTTAATAATTGATCATTTCTCGGCGCTGACCGATTTATGTGGACCGCTCAGCTATCGATCTTACCGTCGTCAGGTGTAAACGTCTCCATATTTCGGCAGACCAGTGGACCATGCGGCAGAACCGGAAGCGGATCTTCCGGAGAATGGCTTCGCGTGACGCCATCCGATCTGAGCTATTATTGTAGTTGTTGTTGATGTTGTTGTCTTGGTAAGCGAGCCGAGTGCGTGCGTGTGTGTGCGCGCCACCGCCCCCCTCCCCCGTATGTCAGTCAGGTTCATTTATTTGTTTCTTCATTCGTTCGGTTTGTTTGTTTATTTATACAAAATCCTAATAATATTTTAAAATATGAACTATTATTGAGAGTTTCCCATTAAACAAACGGGAGAAGTGATAAGCCAGTTAAAACAATGCTGTTTCATTGTGCTATTTTTATACGATGTATCGGCCTCATTCGTGTCTATATTACAACACTCATCCTCAACTATCCGGAGTTAACATCCTACTCTAATGTTGAACTCGGTCAGATAGAGCTGTCACAAGGTCAATAACACACTGTTAGATATAAATGTAGGGATTTGTATGGTGAAAAAATTACGTTTTGAAAGAGAATTAAAACGTGACGCTTAATAGTCAAATAAGGTCAAATGCCTTACATACGATGCATGATAGTGTAATGGTTACAGACATACTGACAATTATTAGTTAATAATAATAATAATAAACAACTATTATTATTATTATTATCATCATCATCATCATTAAATAATAAGAGAGCACATGTACTCATTCCCAGACTCCTAGATGATGATTGATTGATGTTTTACGGCCACTTTTGTGCACATGGTAGGCTAAATGGGCCGAGCGACCTCCGAAGGTAATGAGGCGAATTCAAAGACGAAACAACCTTCAGATATGCCCACGCCGAGATTCGAACACGGGTGGTAGTGATCTGTGGTCCAGCACGCTACCGCTAGACCACCATGGGGCCCTCTCAGACTCCTAGAAGATTATGTTTGCTAATCTGTCAGATGACATAACGAAGCTCTTTACTTGCCACACACACATATATCAGGATGCGCATCGTTTATGTTCCATTCTGCACGTATGTATACATATATTCTCGTACGTAACATTGTCTATACGGTATAGTGTAGATACACGTCTAGATTTATTAGATAAACATGATATCAGCTGTTGGCTCCACACGTCATTTCTTTTGTATGATAGGCATTGTATCCACAGTTATGGCAGCATCGTATGAGATGAAATAATAAAAGTACGAGTAAAACTATGCCCCTACAGTTATACGTACGTACGTATGTGTGGGTGATCATACATCCGAATTTATCTATCTTGCGAATGATGATAGATCTAAACGTATGCATTTGGATTCGCTCGGTTGTTGGCCAAGTCAAAGTTCAGTTGTCCTGTTCTAAGTTTCGGTTTCGGTTTCGCCCTAAAGCGAAACGCTTCATATCAATTGTTTCCCTCCTTTTTGGGGCGTTACACATTCTTTGGCGGGGCGGGGGTGAGGGGTGGGGGGCTGCAGGTGTAGGAGAGCAGATCTTCCGTTTGGCTTCATCAAGGGGCACGTATGGTGTTTTTCACTCCAGAAGATCGAAATTTATCATCTCAAAGCGTCGTAGCGACTATATCGATCGTACAGCTGTCTTATGTAGCCTTAACTGAAACACATTGATCTAGTTGACGAGGTTCTTGGGCCAACGCGTCGTGTGTGACAGGTAACATGTCCTGGTCCAAAATATCGACCTAGGTCAGGTAGGACGAAGTAGCTCCAAGACAACAGGTCGTTGAGGTACAGGCCGTCTACTGGTACGATTGTTTTTTTTCTCTCGTCCGCCTGTAGATAACGTCATCATACAGGGTGCCTTCGTTATGGCTCGAATGGTTACATTAGGAATTAGGATATAACGCGGTCTGGTTTTGGATAGAACGTGCACCGCGCGAGAACCGCGGCTCTGAATCTTCTGTAAATTGAAGGGGAAATCGTATTTGAAAACAGTTATCACTATATGTTATGTCGGCAATTTATCATTGTTAGATTGTTAGATTTAATTTTAAATTATTCTGTACAACATTGTCAAATGCTTCGATTAGTAATTGGGATACCAAGATGCGTCTGGAAATTACATGCGAATCCTGTTTTCTGTTACACATTGAACACTGTCGATCGATATCAACAGAAAACGTTTATAGGTGAACAGCAGAAATTACGGTCTCCTACAAATTCTTATTAACATTTTAACACCAACTCGTACTTCAGTCATAGTACTTTATTGACTATACATCTATGATTGCGGTTCGCCGTGTTACGTCTAATATTCTTTGGTTGACAACAATGGCCAGCATCACAACAACAAGAACAGCAACAAGAACAACAACAACAATAATAGCAACAACCATAATAATAATAATAATAATAATAATAATAATAATAATAATAATAATAATAATAATAATGGTGACGTATTAGGGGGTATTGAATTATGTGCCGTAACCGTGTTCCATCACATTCAGCTGACTTGGATAAGATGACGTTATAATTTATGCATCGCCGTATGACGTCACTTGATAAATGGCAAAGTTCGTCCGATTTCTGGATCATTGGTAGTTGATTGAAGGCCTTCTTGTGGCAAGACCCGGTCGATATTCTGGCGCTAGACCATATATATATATATATATATATATATATATATATATATATATATAATCTGCATTAATCCATGTTTTAGTTCGAATGCCCTATAGACGACTAAAAAGGTCGAATCTCTCTCGGGTACTTTATTTAATTGATATTATTGTTGTTAAGTCGACGTTAGAAGGTTGTATTAGACTTACCTGTTGTTGTTATTGGTGACAGATAAACGAGCAATAAAGAACAGGTGTCTAGGAGGTAATGGTCGGTCTGTCGTCTCGTCACATTTACGAGATGGTTATGCCCGACTTGTCGACAGGTGGCGTTGAGAATTATTATGTATCGTCGAGGGCTGAATGAAGGCGCCGGGTAGATAATGATGCTTTATACATACTCAATTATTTCTCCTGAGATTTACGTCCTTTATTGAAGGGATTAGCTGTCTCTGTTCTCCCCCCCCCCTCTCTCCATCATTCCTCTTTCCTCTTGTTTCATCTTTCTATCTATTCTTGTCTGTTTTGCCTGTCCATAGGTCGCTCTGATTACACTTAATATGAATAATAGTGTCTGAAAATACCTATAACGTATCGCTGGAGAAGTGTATAATGTCAAATTATGAACAAATGACTTAATGTTTATAACTTGGCTGTTGATGTGGATATTGACAAACGTTTAGCCTTTTAAATTATTATTCTGACATCAGATGTCATGAAAGAATACATTTGATAAAGATATTGGACAAGGGATGAATTAATAATGCTCGTTGGTATGAACTCGCCCGCGCGCATGTACAGTCACACACACACGCGCGGACGATAATAACTGAGTTACATACCTCCCTCCCTGTAATAATTCATTGACTGCTGTGATAGTGTATGTTCATATATATATATATATATATATATATATATATATATATGTATGTGTGTGTGTGTGTGTGTGTATGCGTGCATATATGTGTGTGCGTGCGTCTTTATGTGCGTGTGTATGTATGTGCGTGTGTGCATGTGTGCGTGCGTGCTTGCGTGCGTGTGTTTTAGGATACATATAGAAAGGCACTGGCGCAGAACATCAACAACTGCAAACATCCTTTAATACATCTACTTCCATACATATAAATAGACTATACATAAATCAATCTAAATATAAAATGTCTACACCTCCACATATCGATATATATATATATATATATATATATATATATATATATATATATACACGTATACATATACATGTGTCTGGGTTACTAATCAGCCTGTGGAACCAGCTAATTCGCTTTTCGTCACAAATATGTCACGCCCACAGGAAAGCGGCTACATGCAGGCTATGTAGAAAAGCAGAAACACGTACAAAACATACCATTTGATACCACAGCTCGCAGTAAACAACACGTCCGTGTGGTTCAATGGTGAGTTACTGGATACATAATATAACTATTTTGACACCACAGTTTACATTCAACAGTAATTTTCTGTGGTTCAAAAGAAATCTATATTTAATAAAAATTTCGAGACCACAGATGCTGACCTCAGCTTTATTCTGGGTTCGAACAACTAAACAAATCCTACCTATATAAAGGGTATCGATAGACATCCGACTAGTCTGGCGTCGCAAGTTGTTCTCTAACCTAAGTGAGAAGTTAAGTCTTTTATGGGCTCTCGGTGCGTTAATCAGCATTACAGTTTATTTAACACGTGATACGATGTACACCAACTCCGTATGGAATCAGTGAAGTGATTTAGCTAAAAAAAAACTAAAACAAAGTAGTAATATTGCACAATGGATTATTACTGACTAGAACGAAATATCGTCTCAAACCTGAGTAAATACCACGATTTACTCGAATCTAACAGCTAATCCTCATACGTTTCCGTTCATCACTAAGTGAACGTTCATTCACGCTTAATTTAGCGTCCCTAAGTATATGCAGTTAGGTGTGGTGGGATCTAAATTAAAGCGCCTATCCACTTGATCTATTTGACCCATGGTCGAGAACACGGATTTCAGGCAGATCTCCGATACTGCGAATAACACGTCGGGATTATAATAGCTATACAATCAACAATTATCCTATGTCAGTGTGACCTAATTACTCATAATATGAGAAAAAAACTCTGTCCGCAGCTTAATATCCATGTAGATGCCTGCCGGAGTAACAAACGTCCGTATATCTCCACCAAACAGGATTGTATGAATTAATAGGTTATTCTCATTACACTTAATATGAATAATACAGTCTGAAAACATCTTATCGCTGGAGAAATGGATAAAGTCAAATTATGAACAAATGACTTAATGTTTAGCCTTTTAAACTATTATTCTGACATCAGATGTCATGATAAAGATATTGGACAAGGGATGAATTAATAATGCGCGTTGGTATGAGCTCTCCCGCGCACGGATACAGTCACACACACACACACACACACGCGCGCGCGCGCACACACACACACACTAACTATAATAATTGAGTTACATACTTCCCTGCCAGTAATAATTCATTGACTGCTGTGATACAGCACGTTCATATATATATATATATATATATATATATATATATATATGTGTGTGTGTGTGTGTGTGTGTGTGTGTCGTGCGCGCGTGTGTGTGTGTGTGTCTGTCTGTCTGTTTGTCTGAGTCTGTCTGTCTATCGAAGTAGGAGGAAGTATTAATACCATTGAAACTTTGGTACTTTAGCAGTTCGATCGCCTAAAGGGTTTGAACTATTCAGAGACGTTAATTTATCGGCTTCGGACATCACGGTGACTGACCATGTTAACTAAATTTATCATCTCACTTCGGAAGATATGAAGGACTTTGGTAGTAGCGATCCTTAAATTATTGCACCTCCTCCTGTGTCTATTATTCCTCAGTAACATGTGTGTGTGCTAGTGTTTTTTGTTTGTTGGCGTGTGTATGTTTGCGTGCGTGTATGTGCGTGTATGTATGCATGTATGTACGTATGTATGTGCGCGTGTCAGCGCGCGCATGTTTGTGTGTGTATGGACGAAAATATGATTTCAGCACTTTAAGAAACACGTTTTTTACCATTGGCACTGATATGCGCGCTTCATAATCTATTATCACGAGAGGAAACAATTAAAAAAATTGACAAAACATATGAAGAAAACGTGGAATCCGTCGCTTTGGGTTCGACACCCGCATTTTTAATATACCGTATATAAATGATGAAATTATCTGGCAGCAGTCTGGGTTTTAAGTCTTTTTCGTATTAAGTAATTGATTGGTCTACCACTCGCCTGGCTGCCATATGCATTGCTAATTTCCTCTGACGACAAATGCAAGAATTCATAACGTGTTATGGAACACCGGTTGTTGAAGGATCAAGTTCGCCGGATCTCTCTAGATCCTGCCGCTGCATGTGTGTGATGCCGGAATTGATTCTCTACTGATTCGTCTAAGAATATCCATTTCCTAAATCAACCTATGATGAACACTTGTGATGATGATGATGATGATTATTGATGTTTGACGGCCACTTTTG
>JAODUP010000645.1:0-205000 GCA_025642065.1 Paralvinella palmiformis | reverse complement strand
CCCCCACAACTCATAGTACGTTGTATTACCTCTTATTGTCTACTTTAAGCATCAAGTTCCTGGATCATGGTGTATAGGATATGTTCAGGGAAATCTCCGGATCCGTTGTCCCTCTTAATGGACATTGACCAATCTGAACTGGATCCTATGCTCGTAACCAATCCCTGTTTAAAGAACGAGAAGTCGTACCTACTAGACCTGTGGGATGTGAAACATATTGATAAGGTAACTACGACAGGACTTCTTAATTTGTTGAAATCGTTGTCGTACATCCCCGCACACCCTTGTTAAGCCCTCCAGAAGCAACTTGGCCACAGAAAGTCTAATTAATGTTCAACTGCTAAGCGTTAAAAACGCCATTATAGAGTATCACGTGACTAATCAATACGGAAAGGTCAACTGCTTAATGTAACATAATTAAGGAAATAATATTCAGTATTATGAGGAGACGAGTGACTGCTAATTTGTGTTTTATTCTATACACTTCGGGGGCTGGTTAATGAGGAAAATCTACTCAAATACTATTTGTTCGTTGTGTGAAAACTGTGTACATTGATAACCTGGAGCTTTTCCAAGTGTATTCTTCTCGCTAATAAGTCGGATGGTCTCGTTAATCAGTCGGATTGTCTGCGATACTGCGAATCCGGGACAAATATTCACAGGAAAAAATCACACGGCACGAAACATACCCGGACGCAATCCCGCAGTACAAAATACCACCGGACGTAATCTCAGAAATTGAAAAGAGGGACAACATCCCACACTAGATGGTTATACATTGTTGACGTAATTGTTAATTCGTGTCATTACATTAATAGACCCGGTAATGACAAATAGTCATTTAATTTTATTGTATATATTAATAAATAAAAAAGGGTTTAAATTTTATTGTGTGGGATTTTGTCCCTCTTTTCACTTTCTGGGATTATGTCCTGTTGTAGATTTTGTCTGGATACCACCGATACGAATTATGTCTTGCCCTCGTAATATTTATAATTTGTTTCGTCACACCTCTGTTAGGTAGCACCTAAACCACTATCAGTTATATATCATGTCTTATATACCAAATAGCTATATAATGACCTTGGGTTCTCAACCTATAAGGTTATTGGCGAAATCACGAAATTGTAGTCCGTTGGATCACAGATCACTATCATCTGAGTTCGAATCTCGGCGTTGGCATATCCGACGGATGTTTCATCTCTTTGACTTTGGAGGTCGATCGGCCTATTTAGCCTATCATGTGCACAAAAGTAAAGTGCGTGGAGGAATAAAACACTTACTTAGTTACTTAGGAGACAGTGCTGCGGGCGCTATATCCGTCAGCGGATTATCAATGGCGCAGGGCTTTATATCCCGCGAGGCGAGGCTCCACACGGTGGGAGTTGATCGTCATTCCGAGTTTTAAAGGTCGGGTGTATCAGTTCGAATATTTACAGTTAATTTACAGTTAATTTACAGACACACGCACGCACGCACACCCACATACATACATATACATACATATATACATACACACACGCATACGCACATATACACACATGCAGTGCACGCACGCACACACACACACACACACACACAATCTCTTCCTAGACAATACTACAATGTTTTGTTATTGGCTGCTCGTTTTGAATGCTAATGAAGACGGAAGATTGATTTCTAGAATTTATCGGTCTAAAACGTAATTTTTTTAATGATACATTACAGGTAATGCAAATAATATTGTTTGAAGACACATCTAACAACACGATGTACAAAAGTTGACAGTGTCAACGTGCGTAAAAAACACTCACTGTTTATAACATTGCAGATTATGAGTATATTGACAAATGTGGCCTTTCAAACGATTTTATGCTAGCAGACGTCGATATAGGACTAATTTATTTTTAAATGAATGAGAAGTTTGGGATTAGATATATATATATATATATATATATATATATATATATATATATATAGATAGATAGATAGATAGATAAATGGATAAAGAGATAAATAGATGGATAGATAGATAGATTGATATATGAGAGAGAGAGAGAGAGGGAGGGAGAGATTATATGTTAAGATACGATGATGGTGCCAATGTGGAAGTATAAACACACGAAGGTGGCTAACTCGAACACTGATTGATACAAAGATGTTTGGTCGATATTAATTTGATCTTCATGTTTGATAAATCGTCGCTAAGCGATAATCAACATCGAGTGTTTACAAACAGAGAAAACGGACAACGACACCCCAATATATGCTCTATACGCTACAACTATCAACTATCAGCTATCAGTTCACTAGCGAGTCAAGATCGGGTCAAAAACAAGTCGAAAACACGACGGAAGCAGATCAGTGGCTGATTGAGGGACATATCTTTAGTGGATCGGGGGCAGATCAATAGCGGATTGATGGCAGATCAATGGCAGATCAGTTGCTCCCGAAGCGTGTCCAAAACAAGACATGAACTGGAATCCAATTACAAATAGGTTTTCCGTCGATTTAGTGCCCGACTTCACATATTATACTCTAAGGACTTCACACTCTCTATCCTGACAATAGCTCCCATTATCTCCCAAAGATAAACTGTGATATGCTTTGTTATTATTAGTATTACTATTGTTGTTCTTGTTGCTATTGTTGTTGTTAAAAGCTTTGATCTGCCATCTCCATGAGAATAATGAAATATCAGACATCGATCTGTCCAATTTTGTTCTTATTCCTTACTTCTACCATATTATGATGGTATTTGACCTTGTCATTGTAGAAAGGAGATAGGACACTTTTGACAAATCTTTGTAGACAACAATTATCTGTCGGTAATCTTAGATCAATCTACGAAATGATCGATACGTGAGTAAACCATACTCACTCGCTCGCTCCCATTGGCCGCGCAATCAAATTCACTCACTCACTCACTCACTAACTCACTCATTACATTTTGTGTTTAACACAGGTATCGGTCGGATTCGAACACAAAACCTGCAGGTTTGCGATGCACTGCTTTGACCAAGCACTGCCCTAGCGGGCCATCTTCCATCCCCATCCTCCACCCCCATTCTCCACCCCCATCATTCACTCACATCCTCCACCCCCCATCTTCCACCCCCCATCCTCCACCTCCATCCTCCACCCCCATCTTCCACCCCCCCATCCTCCACCCCCATCCTCCACCCCATCATCCAACCCATCCCTCACCCCATCCTCCACCCCATTAATTATTGTTATTTTATTTCTATGCCTTAAATATCACAATAGTTTCGGGTAGGAATAATATCACGATCTCGGTTAGCCAAGGTCACCCATTAACACCTTGTTCTTCTACATCCGTAGGCTGCGTTCGATACAGTTGATCATAAGGTTTTTTCTCCAGGTTGAAAGAGACGTTTGGTCTATCGGGTAACACCATTTCAATGGTTTCGGTTCTCTTTGGAACATCGCTCCCAGAGAATGTCTGTTCGTTTTCTCCGATTATCTGTCATCGTTATCTGGCATGGCAGTTCTTGGTCCGCCGATTTTCTCATTATTACACACGTCCATCTTGTTAAATTAAATAACCATAAAACAAATATTATTTCTTTGTCTTTACAACAACACAAACAAAAAAACACTCAGACACAACGACACAAGCAATACAGATTGGTGCATCTTCCATTACTCCTAGTGTGTCAGTAAAATTTATTTAGTGGTTATTATTGCCACCTGTATGCACACGTCACATCAGCGTGCCGAGGTTTTCCCACTGGATAAAACCATTCTTGATACAAGAAACACTCGTCACTGTGGTCCATCCCTTTAGTTCGTCACGTATAGAGACTATTGCACATCTCTGTTCTATGGCATATTCGTAAATACGATCATATCGCCCCAATTCCTCAACGCCTACACTGGCCATCCGTTAGACAGAGCATCCATTTCAAGCCTTTACTAACAACAACTTAACGGATCTGTCAATAACACGACGCCGGTGTCTATTAGAAAGCCATCCCCCCAAACCTGAGCTCACCCAGTCAGATATTATTGAAGGTATCCATCTCCCGAATCAAGTCATATGGCGATTGTGCATTTAGGGTTGCATCCCGCCCCCCTCCCCCCCCCCTCACACACACACCTTGTGGAATAGGTTACCGGCGGATATTAGAAATGCGTCGTCTCTTGAAAAGTTTAAATCCGTTCTGAAACCTGACTTGTTCTGTTCTAAGTCGCACTTTGACCAGCAAATAACGTTTATGCTTCAAATATTTTATTGAGTGTTTACGGTGCTGGCAGTCGTCGACTTACGACATACGGGACTTAGAATTGTTCGACGTTATGACCGGTGGTAGGACTTAAAGATGGTTATAATATCATTATACAGTATAATATACGTAAGGTAATTATAACTTATGTCTACTTTCGACCAGATCAACTTACGACCGGTCAAGGTCGTAACCAATCAAGGTCGATAAGTCGACGACTACCTATACATAACAAGATTTCCTGTTACTAAGAGCGCTTTATTAATTATATATTATTATTATTATTAGTAGTAGTAGTAGTAGTTGTTGTTGTAGTAGTAGTATTGTGCGTATCTGTACCTTTTCAATCAATGCGGATCAATACATAATATTGATCTTTTAAGATCTCGAACTGCTATTAACTAATCATTTGGATTGGATAGCAATAACAACTCTACTGACTCATCTATTCCAGGTGTACAACATATAGCCGTAGTTACTCTTTATATACATGTGTGTACTGAGATCTGACCGATCTCGTGCTGTTCGAGCTTCGACTGGGATCTATTTCGGTGCCCAGTGCTTCGTCATAACGTCGCCTAGCAACGCATATTTGTCCCCGTATACTTGACCTGTTCGGTGGTGGTTGTTATTTTTCAGGTAAGATTGTCCATTTACGAGGCAAGCAAAGAGAGCGCCTATATTGTCTTTGACGGTAAATGTTCAGAAACAACATCCTGGTTCTCCCCAGAGAGAATAATCGAGTCATCCTATAACGACATGGGCCTTGACAAGGAAAAGATGTACACCTAGTAAGTACACGCAGGCATCCGCCCGACGAATACGCCCACACACGCGTGCACGGACAAACACGCACACACACGCACGCACCCATACACCAACCCCCTCCCCCCACACGCACACATGGACACACGCATAGATACACAGATATACATACTCACAGCTATATCCACATGCACACCGACCCGTCCGCACACACACGCGCAGAGCATATGCACATAAAACGAGACCTTTGATGCACATCCATGCACGCACGAACAAGGAGAAAAAACGTACACGTGCACAGAATGGATTCGAACTCCGACCTACTAATAGTATCGTACTAACCGTTGTCATTTTCTCATCGTTGCTCCAGTAATTCGAATGATAGGAACATGTTCTTCATGCTTCATCAAAATCAGAGTGGCTGCTCAGACTCTTCAGGATGGATGAACGTCGCACTGGATTCACAAACTGACTGTCAATCCACCAACACTTATCCTGCCATATACTTTTCCAAAGTGAACACGGTCGCCAGGTTCAACGATAATACACAGAGTGAGTAGACTGTGAAGGGATGGAACAATGTTAATAAAAGCTGCTTCGTAAACAATTTTAAAAAAAAAACCCAGCTTCCTACATAAATAATTTTCTAAACAATGTCAATTGAAACCAGCTTCCTAAACAATAATAATGAAACCAGCTTCTTAAACAAAGTTAATGAAACCATCCAGATAATGTTTGTGTTTAACACAGATATGGGTCGAATTCGAACACAAAACCTGTAAGATTGCAACGCAATGCTCTGACCAAACCACTGCCCTATCGAGGCATCCTCCACCCCCCAACTTCTACCCCACCCCCAACTTTCACCTTCACCCCCATCCCCAACCCCCATCCTCTACCCCCATCCTCCACCCCTCAAATTAACTTCCTAAACAATGCCAACAAACTTCGCAAACAAATCTAATAAATCAACTTTCTAAACAAAGGTAATATAATCAACTTCCTAGATAATAGTAACAAAAATAACTTCCTAAGCAATCCCAATAAAATCAACTTCCCAGGCAATGCTAATAAAACAACTTCCTAAACACTACTAATACAATCAACTTTCTTGGTAATACTAATAAAATCAACTTCCTAAACAATGTTAACAAAACCAATTTCCTGAACAGTGCCAATAAACTTAACTTCGTAAGGAAATCTAATAAAATCAACTTCCTAAACAAAACTAATAAACCAACTTCTTGAACAATGCTAATAAAACCAACTTCCTAAATATAAAACAAGCTTTCGAAATAATATTATTAAAACCAGTTTTCTAAACAACGTCTACAGAACTCCCTTCCTTATTACTGCCGAATTTTTTGTAACCTTTTTTAGGTTTTGTCGAGAAATATCTTCAAATGTCCTTATCTTTGTTATAACAGATGTATAGTTATTGGCTTATCTGTATTAAGCGCTATATAAATACAATTTATTTTGTAATAAACCAGTGATAATATATTATTTTAAAAACTTATCTGCGGCTCAGATTGTACTGCATTCAATTTCCGTTGTATTATTTGTGCCTGAAAACTAGGAAATGTCGTTCGGTCTGAAACAAGTTTTTATTTCGTTTCATTTCAGTGATCGCAGCGGACTCGCTTGTCGTGTGGGTGAGGCTCAGAACAGGTAAGGAATAAATTGGTTTAGCACCGAACAAAACCAAGCCGCATTCGCTAGGCAGACGATCGTGTCAAATGAGAGAGCAGCTGCTCGATGTTGTGATGATTTTGTTCCCGATGTAAAATACGACGTTTGCTAACCTTATTTTACGGTTATTACAACTTCTTTGTGCGATTCCAGTCGATGAATGGTTATCCCACAGCACATATCCCTTGTTAATCTACTGATCTTTATACAAAATATACTAATAATAATATGACCGAAGTGCCAGTTATTTTACGTGCCTTAGCTACCTCAAATGAGGGAGACCCGTATGGTCTGTAATTTACTGCTTCACCGTGGGGACTAATTCTAAATAAATTTAGAATTTACAATAGGTGACACATTCGGAGGAGAAAACCTTGCCAGTTGCTTGGTTGGATGAAAACCTCCTCCTACTATAGTACCACGACCGGGATTCGAACCTCCGACCTCCCACACAGTATGACCACGAGTAAGAAAGTCACGCTCTTACCCACTAGGCCTTGGAGGCGCTGAAAACCGGCTATAATTCATTCAGCCACGTAGATTTTTATTAAAATGTGGGTAAAGTGTACGAAAACGACATTCTTGCCGCCGCGACCACAACGATATATTGACACCAACTCGGCTACTAAACCATCCCAAATTATTCATATATAACAATGTACAAGTTTCAAAATGGTCACCGGTTGTATGACGAGATACTTGTCTTGTTGCGTGACACACGCACACACACACACAAACGCTATACACAGTAACACTGCCACTTTTCCAGGCCAAGGTCAGAGGGTAGATATCGCTGAAGACAGGTACTTCAATGTGGACGAGTCTGCGTGTACACTAAACGGTGTCACTTCGGCCAGCGGATTCCGAGTCGCTGAGTATAACGAGGATTACTGTACAAGAGTGAACTGTTCCAAGTCATACTCCTTGTTATTCCTGGATCTTGGTGCGCCGACAACTGTAGGAGCAGTGAACATTAATCCCGTAGGGGCCGGTTCCATGAGAGGTAGGCGTGAACTTACGGTCAGACCCTTGTACACAACACACGCACGAAGCTATGACGCCGTGAGGTCTGGTTTAGCACGCATATCAATTCATATTAGCAGTTAGCCATTTGGTTTTAATAGTAGTCCCTTCATGACGTCGGCCCGTCGTGCAAACTGACCTTGGTAGGTAGGCGCAATTCAGGAATAAAGTGTTTAAATTGTTGTTTTGAAGAAATATACAGCAACTGAAAAATATATGTAAATGGGGCTGCTGAGGCGGTTAACAATAATAAATCCTGACTGTGTCCAATAGACGACAGCCAGGGATCTCTACCCGAAATATCAAGAGAGCGTTAGAGAGAGAGAGAGAGAGCGAGAGAGAGAGACACGCACACATGCACACATAAACATACACACACACAATATGTGTTAACTCTGTCAGTAGGATACCTCATCCAACCTCATCTTCGTCTTAATCATCTCATTTCTCTATAGAGTAGTGTTATATGTCACAAGTGTCACCAGCATCTAGGCTAAGCAAAACACTCACTAACTCACTGACTAACAGGTTGACCGACTAACTGACTGAGTGAGAGAGTGAGTGCGTGACTTACTTACTGACTGACTGACTGAATGACTCGCTCACTCATTCACTCACTGACATACACACGCGCGCGAGTATATATATATTGGAATACGGTTCAAACAAAATAATGTTTTTGTTTTACAGAATTCACGTCTTTTGACAGTAAGTTGAAGGAGGGTATGGCTACCTTGACCGTGGATTTGACAGAAACCATGACTGTACACTCAATCGAACTTGTAGGTATGTACACAACGACTGACTGTGTGGGATATTGTTGCGGGGGGGGGGAGATATGTTTAGGAAACGACTGGTTGGCTCTAAATGATTGGTTAACTGATTGTTCAATTATTTATTCATTGGCAGATTAATAATTCATTTATCGATCTATCTATCGACATACAAACACGTACACATACACACACACGCACGCACACGAACGCAAACACGCACATACAAACACACAAACATGCACACACACACACATATATGCACGCACACACGCACCTTCAAACACAATAACATACGCACATATTGTCTGTATATATATATATATATATATATATATAGATATTGTTGTTCTTTTCAGTTACCAATACATTGGATGATTTCGTGATTCGAGTGGGTTACAGTAGTGAACCAATTGAAATTAATCCAGTGTGTCATTACCAGTCGGATAATATAAATGGTGCACATTTGGTTTTGTGCGCAGAGCCCCTATCGGGAAATCGTATCAACATAATTAAACGACAGCAAACATCAACCGCCAACATATCACTTATTACCACCGTCCGAATCTATTACATTCCAGGTAGGTAACGGGGATCGTCCTGTGGCGGGGGGGGGCTCTCCCGTTTCCGATCCCGTTTCCATTCGTTCTCTCTGGATCCTGTTAAACGCAGCCCATTTGTCTCAAGACGTGAATAAAAGCAAAACGATGTCCCAAAGATGAAGTACTAGTCTTGACGTGCGTCGTGTTGACGTAATGGTGCTTTATATTTACAGAAAAAGGCGGATTAGAGTTCAGACTGAAACACATACACACGCACGCACACACACTCTCTATCTCTATCTCTCACACATACACACACACACACACACACACACACACACACCGATAATTAAGCACTGACACCCCCTTTCGGACCCAATTATATTAAATGAAGTTAAAAGTTAACAATTAAAGTCGTGGTTTTGTTTTGTAATAGTAAACTCCATGTGAGGAGATTAAGAAGCCTTTTATTTTAAAACGAAGAGATCGCTAACTTTTGTTGAAATAGTCCCCCCGATTTTACCATTATTGCGGTCACAATTAGGTCGATCCTTGTAAGTGCTAATTAGCGACATAAATTAATGATGTTCAGCTTAGTAAAATGTGCATAACATTGTTTACATGTTACCCTTTGACAGAATTTAAACCGTATTTGGTTATAGAAACTAAGCTATTCGAGTATGAATATATGTATATATATATATATATATATATATATATATATATATTCTATCGGATCAGCTGAGGTAATCTTTCATTAAAGTGTCCATATAAAGCGATGAGGGGCGCCTCCGTGGTCTAGCAGTATCGCGTTCGGCCACAGATCACTACCACCCGTGTTCGAATCTCGGCGTGGGCATATCTGAAGGGTGCTCCATCTTTAACTTCGCTTCATTACTCTTGACACCCATTTAGTCTACCGTGTGAACAAACGTGGCCGTAAAACATCAATCATCATCATCATCATCATAGAAAGAGATAACAATATTTACACTCGGCTTCTAATTCCGTCGAAGCCTGTGCCTCAAACCAGTCTCCGGCAGAAGCCAACTTCAGCTCGGAGCACGTCGTTCGGGAATGTCCCCTGCCGGATTTCCAAACAATCCGGATTCCGAATGTTGGCCGACGGCCGGAAACGACGACCAGATAAGCATCCGGCTAAAACGGATCGACGTTTTTCCTTGCAGAGCTGGAGATTCACATCTTATCGAGCCTGCCATCCGAGATAAACAAACTGAGTGACAACAGCTTGTGCGGCGTCTACCCGCAACATCTGACCATGTCGACAATATACTGCAACATGACCAGTCCAGGACAATATGTGGTGGTGGTGTCCAAACGCGATTCCCAGTTCGCCTTCTGCGACATACAAGTGCACCGAGGTAGGTAGGCTGGATGTGTTGCCGTAGAAATATACCGAGGTATAGGTAGGCTGGAAGTGTTGCCGTAGAAGTACACCAATGTAGGATGGATGTGTTGATGTAGAAATCCACCTAGGTATATGTAGGCTGGATGTGTTGCCGCAGAAGTACACCAAGGTAGGACGATTCTGTTGTCGTAGAAATACACCGAGGTATAAGGTAGGCTGGATGTGTTGCCGTAGAAGTACACCAAGGTAGGATGGATGTGTTGCCGTAGAAATACACCGAGGTATAGGTAGGCTAGATGTGTTGCCGTAGAAGTACACCAAGGTAGGATGGATGTGTTGCCGTAGAAATACACCGAAGGGGGCCCGATATTTTGCCGTAGAAGTACACCAAGGTAGGCTGGACGTATTGCCGTCAAATTCATGCCGACGGTCGGCTAAATTGGCCGAATTAATTCCGAAAGTATCATGGTGAAATGTTTTGAACTTTGAATCTAGATAAGAAAGAAAATACTTTAATAGCCTTATCAGTATGCCATCTACGGGTCGGGGTCAGATTATCCTACAGGGCTAATATAAGCTGCAGTCTCGGGGCCCTCAAACCCGGAAACTTGATAAAAGATTTTTAAATATAACATATTATTTTAATATTTTGCATTGCTGAATTTTACATAAAATAAAATTTCAATATTTGAAAACCCAATTTCAAAAAAGTGACACCTGTTTGAGGGCCCTTATTTGAGATATAGTGCTCTCGTTTAAAGCCCTTTATTTGAGATAAGGTTCCTCTATTTGAAGCCTTTTATTTGAGATAAGGTGCCCCAGTTTGAAGACTTATCATTAGCCTAGGGGCTCCAAAAGGTTTTAAACCAGACTTGCGCATTTTTTATTAGTGCATAGAACCTGGAAGAAAACAACTGGTATCTTGTATCCAATGTAATCGCGGATGTTTTGTTTGTTTTGTTGTTCGGGGAGAACCCCAGGATGTCGCTTATTCAGCACAGCCTGAGGGTGGTCACTGCCAGAGTGTTTTACGTCTTCATACGGTTTTAACGTCCCCCTTTATTTAAAATAATTCAGCGGAGACGGCAGCGCCATTTAACGTGGTCAGCAACCCACAATGTTGTGAACCGAGAAATTAATCTCTGGAAAAGTTTCGACCTTTTGCGGGGTTCGAACCTATGACCCTTGGCACTAAGTGCCCGGTGCTTATTCACTAGGCCACTGGAGTTCACTGTAATGGCAGAGAAAACAAGACTGATAAATAAAGCTTCTTATAATAGCAAGCCTCGGAGCGCACCAACCAGAATCTCGATGTACAATAGCTCCATCTGACGAGTCGTTTCCGCAAAAGTAACCTCCACCCCTCGTTGTACAGGTTCTTTGATTCCAAAGATATAACGTCCGGTGAGGAAAATTAGCAATCTGAAGCTCAACGAATTAAATATTGAGAACTCGTTCATTGGCCAGTTCGCATCGTTTCACATCCGTTTCGGTTGATGATTCCATGATTCATGAGTCGGAAGATGCCAAGAACAATCAGCGCTCTGGTAGATCCCAAGCTAGTTGTGGCGAGGCCGGTCCGTATATGATGAAAGGCTAGTTGTGCCCCCTTCTTCTCCCCATTTCGACTAAATAAATAGCCCCGTTGATTATTTTCTCTGTCCAGTGACTCCCCGAACGAGTACCAGTTGAAGTTGGTAAGAGGTTAAAACGAAACCAACTCTGGCCCGCTTCTGATAATAACAGCAAAATATATATATCCCAGTTTTCGTGCTGTTACCACGAGTGTGCATCGGTATTTCCAACCGGTATAAATTAAATGTCAGATTCTTGCCGTATCAGGTGAAGTTCGTCGAATGCATCGGAACGCCGTTTGCATTCGTTCAGCCACGAATGGCCTCGTCGCCTATCAAACTCTTTCTTCCTGAGAACCTTCATATCTATTTTCCATGCTTCCTCTAGCGCCCAAGCCCAGAGAGCTCAGTTCATCGGGTTTTCACTGTTGTCTATTTCCCAGGGTTTAAAACTCATACTGACACTCGTGCTTTTTCAGTTACTGTTCCTACTCTTTGGATCGTACTCCCTGAACATGTTAAGTAATCAAATGGGATAGTTTATTATAAACAAACGGTGCTGATAGTATTATGAAAAACAATCCAAAGCCAGATCCCGTCTCACCATTTTCGTTCTTCTCATCGACACAGCTGCCCGCCAGTGGCGTCATTCGATTGCGGACGAGTGTTCGGTCACCGATGATATGGCCGTCGATTACGCCTACAACGTCACGATCATACCGAACCCGGAGAAGCCGATCGACGCCAACGGGACGATCGTCGGCTGGTGGTTAACCCTCAACTTGACCAACTATCGGGAATCCGGCGACGAGCCGACCTTCTACTTGCAGCTGTGGCGATGCCGCGGCGTCTCCGGATCAATGACCACCTTCCAGCTGCTCGGCCAGACTGTGGTGACGGCCACTGACGAAGAGGGCCATAAGAAGATCGATCTGAAAGTGTCGGATAGACTGGAAGCTTTCGAAGGCGACCTCATCGGAATATCGATGACGGGTCCCGGATGTCTGTCCTACTACAGGAACATCTCCGATACGAAGTGCGTCTTCGTCGGGGACCGGAACACTCCCGAAATGAAAGTCGGATCGACGATGAATTTCTCCTCAGTCTGGTTCGACGATTGGACGTACGACGTCGAGGCCATTCTCGAGCCAGTAGTTTCAGGTATGTAGTCTCTTTTGGTTTTAAGCCGAACGACTTAGCATGATTTCTCCATTATCCCGAACAATACAGGCATAGCCTTCGTTAATCGTCTTCTTTAACTGAATTATATAGGCATGGTTTTCTTTAACTGAATTATATAGGCATGGTTTTCTTTAGCTGAATTATATAGGCATGATCTTCTATCGTCGAATTACATAGGTATGGTCTTCTTTCATTGAATTACATAGGCATTGTCTTCCGTAACTGAATACTCTAAGTATGGGTTACTTTGATTGTATAAAATAGGCAACCTTTTTTATTACTGATTTAGATAGACATGGTACTCTTTAACCTAGGTGGTATATTAGCCAAAGTACGGTGAATTTATAAACGAACTATATAGATATAGTCTTCATTAGGTTCAAACGTAACAGGTATTTTAACACTGCTGCTAATGGCACGTTCTTCTTTAAGCCATCTACGAAGGAATAATGCTGTTTTTAAGCTAAATCGCACCAACTACGAGAACTAAATATACAGCCGCAATGGTCTTTAGGACAAAATGAACGATACGGGTATATTATGTTTTAAGGCCAACTGCTATACACCCATTGTTCATTAGATCCAAATGTAGCAGCTAATGATGAGTAATTTCGCCGATATATAGTTTCATAACTTTAATATACACATCGGGCGGTCGTCTCATTGCGACTTCACGATCAATGGGAAGTAAATTGTCTTCCAATATTTATCCTCCTCCCGCTCTCCCCTTCTTCTTATTCTGGGGGGGGGGGGGTAGGCTAATTTAGATGTTGGTGCCTTTCTGTTTGTGCCACACTTTGTTTCGTTTTACAGACGATCCTTGGATCAAGATATACCACAGTTCCAGTCAACTGTACTTCAGCACTGCCATGGAGTTTGTCCCGTACGAAACTTTCACCGAAGAGCTGGACAACGTAAGGACAAATACGCATGCGCAGAAGCATGCAGGCACGCGTGCGCATACACACTAAAGCCATACCGACATTATTATGTACATACATACATACATACATACATACATACATATATATAGAACAACGTACAATTTGCACGGACAATGCTATAACACTGCATTCCAAGCGTGTTTTTTTTCGATCAGAAATCTGCTTTTACGCTTTTATCTTTCATATATATTTATATATCCACACACGGTTTATCAATTTACCATTTCAAGCCATTATTTTCTACTATTACTTTTGTATTATCATATTTTAAACTGTGTTTTGTTCCTCTCAAAAGTTCTAGGACATCGAATGACCTAATTTGTGCGAATGAGTCGTTAATTAACATCCATACGTGAAAAGATGCTTCGATATATTTCTGTCATTTCATTCGAGTGTCTCCCCACGGCGTGGGCATATCTGAAGGGTGTTTCATCTTTGACTTCACTTCATTACCTTTGGAGCTCGCTCGGCCCATTTAGCCTACCTTGTGCACAAAAGTGGCCGTAAAACGCCAATCATCATCATCACCATCATCACCATCATTATCATCATCATCATCATCGAGTTTCTCCCCGAAGAGTATTTACAAAGTAAAACAACATAATTATTGTTAATGACAACAACAACAACAACAACAATAAATGTTGTTCAACGGGGGGGGGACCTGTCCTTGGTGGGTACACCTTTAATTCAACCCAAGAGACCTAAGTTAGTATGTCACAAATATCTCGGGCTGATCTGTGATGATGTTTCTAATCATTGTCCCTTTATTGACCTTATACCATATCAGTCCTTGTACCTACACCCAACGGCTGATTGTCCTCATTGGGTCAAGGTATGGCATCGCTTTCTGGTGCCAACTGTCTGATGCCAACTTTCTGACGCCAACTTTTTGATGCCAACTTTCTGATGCCAGCTTCATAACAGAGCGTTGTCCATGCTCATCTCTGATACACCCTTTGTCTATCGTCTCATTACCTATCACAACACGTGCACCAATAATAATATAAACAATTATTCGACCATCAATCATAAATCTACAAGTATCAGTAGATAATGCAATTTCCTTGCTTCTGCATAACATATATTTAAAGTTTCTATCTTCTGTATTATTATTATTATTATTATTATTATTATTATTATTATTATTATTGCTATTATTATTATTGTGGTTTTTGCTGTAGTTGCTGGTGTTGAAAATTTGATGATGATGGTGATGATGATTATAGTAGTAGTAGTAGTACACCATCAAAGGTTCAAAGTTTTCAAAACAAAAACCATAATTTTAAGGGTCCGAATGTATATAGCAATGGCTGTGTTCCGGTTGAATAATCACAACAACAAAAAACCAGAATCGTCAAAGCCCCGAAAAACAGCATCGCCATAATACGCTCCCCCCCCCACCCCGCATCCTTTCCCGATTGGCTAAACGCTAATGACGTCGTCGTCGTTTCAGACCTATCTTTGGAAACTGGACAGCGGGGGTCAGCTGATAAGTCAAGCAACCTTTAGCTGTCTAGATGTCGACGTATACTACGGCTCCTACATTCTGGATCTGAACGACTGCTACAACGTCTCCTGGGGAATATGGACGTTCGAGAACAATAAACTGAAGAACGTCATGTTTGGACTTTGTCTCAACTACGATTCAGCCTGCGGCCAGAACGGGATAACTAACTGCTTCTTGAGGGATTGTGATTTGGCGACGACGTTAGAAATGGAACCATTTTATTTACACGGTTTGTCGGATTCGTTATATTGTTTATCCACGATTACAGCCCGTTTGCTTTCAGGTATAGATTACTGTGTGTGTGTGTGTGTGTGTGAGAGAGAGTGGGGGTGATTGTGTGCGCGCGTGCGTGTCAGTGTGGATAAATTGCATTTATAGAAAGCACCTGGTATACGCATAACGCGTAAACGGCGCCAATAAGAAGCGTCTACTGTATACCGAATGTTTTAACGTGATTATTATGAAGCTCCTATTGCACGCAATGAGAAGCACCTACTGTACACGCAACATCTAAACGGGTTTAATGGTAAGCCAATATGGGAAACCCGATATGTAAACGACGCTTATCAATAAATCTGCGTAACGTTCTCATTTTTAGGACATCAATCATACGGCTGTTACTATTCCCAGACGGGATCGTTTCCAAATACGAAATCCATCGAGACGGCTGTTGATCCGCTGGCCACGTGTAGAGATTGGTGTCTAACATCGGTCAACGATACGCTCTTTAGCATATTTTCGAATCATTGTGCCTGTCATAATGTCACCTTCCAGCCCTACATCACCCTACCGGAGCCTTACTGCGACAAACCTTGTTTTGGCGAGGAGCCCTTTGATCGCGTTCCAACCTGTGGTTCCTATTCGGACGCGCGGCATCATCGTTCGTTTTACATGCCAGGTGAGTGAGTACACTGGTGATTGTATGTTCGTTTGTTTGTTTTCTGTTGCATTTATGTAGGCTAGGGGTTTCGCGGTGTTGCGGAAATTTGCTGAATTTTCACGGAACAGTAAGTACTTGCATGGGAGATAAAGCAAACACATACACACGCGTGCACGGACACACACAATGATATAAAGCCGCCGATACAATACTTTGAATTATTTCGTTTCTGCAGGCGTTTTTTTTTCTTCATTTGTGTGTACGTGCATTTCTACGTTACTGCACGCAGAAACGAACGCGAACATCAATCCTTCCTCTTATACATCAGCGCTAATCATCATCATCATCATCATTATCCGCCGATCAATCGCTGGTACTTACCGAAAACACATTTTCCATCCCGTCTTCCAGCTGAAGTCTGCCTCATAACGCCAAACATTTGGTACACTAACATGCCTGATTGCATTATCAATGGAGTTGAGCTGGGAGACTATTGTTCCGTAATGTGCAATACGGGCTATAACTTCAGCAGTTCGATGAACAACGTCTCATCATTCAATTACGACAACGAAGAAGCTTACGTTAATGGCTACGTGAACCTGACCTGTCTCGATAACCGGACTTGGTCGCTGACAGAAGCACAAACCTGTGAACGTAAGTCAGCCAGCGGGCATTAAAACATTGTCAAAAACTGTTACGACGAGTGTTATTTAAAACATCACGCTGCTCCCCCCCCTCACCCCCCCACACACACACACAGAGAGAGAGAGAGAGAGAGAGAGAGAGATACAGAGAGAGAGAGAGAGAGAGAGAGACGCACACGCACAGAGAGAGAGAGAGAGACACACACACACACACACACGCACCCAGGTCCCCCCCCACACACATTTAATCGGCTTACAGAGATGTTTCTGAAGTATTACATCAAACATACGACAACTAACCTATTTGTCCAGTTTCTTTTACGCCCAGCAGAAAATTTAGTTTCCTGTTGTCAGTATAATAAAGCCGCCGTATACGATTCCCAGTATATTGGGGAAAATATTCGATAAAAACATTACTCTTAAACAACAACGAAACGTGCTCACAGTTCGCACGCAGGTCAGCATGTAGCCGCACTCAACGCTATCTAGTGAACCAAGAATGATGTGTGAGCCATCTAGCGAATTGGATTATATATATATATATATATATATATATATATATATATAATTGCATATAGGCTGATATGTATGGATGCACTTTAGTTGGTTGGTCGGCAGTATGTAAAATTCAGCTGATATATTTAACTAAATGATTGTTGCTATTTTTAGTTATACAGAGTGATATGTAATTAATGTTTCATTATTATCTTTTATAGCCGTAACCTGCCCGTTGTATAACGACAGCTCAATAACTCCGACATTGTTGACAAATATGTACAATCAGTGGGAGATATTTAAGTGTAGGACTGGTTATTCGTCGATAGGCGGCGTTGCGAATCTCACGTGCTTAGCCAATGGAACGTGGGATGATCAATACCTCCAGTGTACAGGTAAGTACACTCGCGTGTGTACTACAAATTACAGAATGGTCGTGTACTGGGTAATGGAAAACGGTATTGCATTAGATAATAGTGCTATATTTTGGTACTTTTATCTAATGTGATGCAGCATTGTATTACATTAGACAACAGTGCCGACATATTGTGCTTGATATATTGTTGCATAGTGTTAGACGGTGCCATGGACAGTACTGTAGTGCTGTACTGCACGTAATATAGTTTTTCTACTGTACTGTCGAGTCTCTAACTGGCCACTTCCGTCCTGCGTTATTTTGGCTAGTGTAGTGAATGAGCTTTGTGTTGGAAACACCAAGTTATCGCTCAGGTTACTAACCATTAAACGCCATTAGGTGGTAGCCGGACAAAACCCCATGCGAAAAAAAAACCTGAATAAAAAGGGTTCCGGTTAATTGCCAGTAATTAACACACATACAGATGGTTGTTAGAATAAGGGATAGGGTCACGGTTAATTGACAGTAATTAATACACATACAGATGGTTGTTAGAATAAGGGATAGGGTTACGGTTAATTGACAGTAATTAACACACATACAAATGGTTGTTAGAATAAGGGTAAGGGTTAATTGATAGTAATTAACACGCATACAAATGGTTGTTAGAATATGGCTACTGCAATTGAAAATTTGTGTTCGGCCTTATATAGTTATATTTTCTAAGACTATACATTAAATTCGCAAATAAACCAAATGACGTTCAGGGGGTTTTGTCCGGAGGGAGTTTTGTCCCGGATTCCCATTAGGTATCACTCGGTATACATCTGATTAATGTGGTAATTATCTTAAACTTACTTCCGGCCTTCTTGTATTACCGCTTAGCCGTGCATGAATACAATTCTTTCACATTCCACAAGTGTGTTGTTATTTACTGGAATGGTGGCAGCTGGATTATTCTATACCCACGTTTAAATCTAGTAATAACATTAACATTCACTAAAGTCTGTTGTAGAGACGTATTGTCTTGTATACGTAGCGTGTGAAGAGAATTATTCGGCAATAATGGCAGTAGCGCGTGCACCAAACAGAACTTTCAATATACATTAGCTTTAGATGAACAATTTGTCCCATTTTTAGTAGACCTGGCGAAAAAAAAAAACCGGAAATTTCTTGAAGACGGTGATAATATCGCCGCAGCTCGTCGTAAAAGTGCTCAGCAAAAGGTCACTATGTTAGAACTAATGCTTGGCCAGGTGGCAAACCTTTGCCGGGATATTTCACGCAACCAAGGCATAAAGAGTTCTACCTCTATGGATACAATTTGGCAAAGCATACGTGGTCATTTTGGGTTTTAATCTACTGGCTGACATTTTGTTAACCTATGTAACATAAAAAAAGAAAGTGAAGACGATCTATATCAGCGATTGATGGCATTTGTGGATGATAATCTACTCACAACAGCTGGCGGCATAACACGTCATGGTGATGCCATTACAGAAGATGAAGAACTTTATCCTACACTCGAAAACATGATAATCCTCACCTGGCTCCATTTACTTCCTAATGATCTACCTCATTTAGTGAAGCAACGATACGGCACAGAGCTAAGATCCCGAACTTTGGCATCAATCAAATCTGAGATTAGCCAGGCTATGGATACTCTACTTGACGAAGCTCAACTGACAACCGACGCCCGTGTGTTTAAGTCTACAAACCAATACATTCGTGGCTACAGCCATTCTATTTCATGTATCTATACGTCATCTGGCTGAATCGGCTAACATCCCTTCCGATTTCTCAAGTCGCAATGCGCTTGAATGCGATAGTCCAAATTGTTAAATGTGTTCATTCGTTAACATGACAGAGGACAGTGTAGTACGCTACGTAGCAGTTGATGACATCATCTCTAGAGGGAAACGTCTTCCTTTTACCAGTCGATCAGCCTGGATGGTAACTCACCAGGAACGTACGCCGCACACACGCCCATTTGTCGCAGGGGACCAGACCTTCCGAAAACGCTACTACAGTTTGTGATGTAAAACGATATCTAAATGTTTCCACCATTGGAAAAGATGGGTTGTTAGTCATATGACGTGATCTGCGTTTAGCCTCATCCAGGGAATGTATTATTATTTCACGACAAGTCCTAGCCGGCTTACTCGTGGCTCTTCATCTCAACTTAGTCATCCATCCTCTTATCACCTAAAGCGCGTTGTCAGCCGATACTTTTACGCTCTTGATATGGATCAGGCAATATGGATCAATCACTGTGTTTCTTTACGATCCTCACCACAATTCCTGCAAGAGCGGTCATCTTTGGATCACCCAGGAACTGTTGGTGTTTCGATTGCGGCCGATATGCCACGTCGTCAGCGACAAATCACCCTCACTGTACATGAAAAGGCTGAGATTATAGAGAGTGAGAAGCGGCACTGTCTAAAGAAGACCCTGATATCAGTATGTATGGACCTTCACCCACTGGATGGTCCTCTTGCTGTTGTGCGCACTGATGCTGCACCTGGATTTGTAGCCTTAGTCGATGACTGCCTCCTCAGCGAACATCACATTTGTATTGAGGTAGGACGAGTGAAGAACGTCAACAAAAACCTGTCGCAGAAAAAGCTATTCAGGAATTGGAGGGTGAGATCCTATGACATGATCCCACAGGTGGATCAATAACACAATTTCAGCTTTCGGTCATCTTGTCACACTTGAATTCAGAGATACGCAGTCGTGGACTGTCAGCCAGAGAGATGATGTTTCAAAGAGATAAATTTACTAATATGGAATTACCAGTGTCCGACAGAGAGCTTGCTATTGAACAGAATGAACAACGTTCCAAAAATCATTCACACCGCAAATGCGCCAAGACTCCAATGAAAACTACAACTGCATCATATAATATTCGAGTACGGGACCTTGTATACCTCTATTGTGATCGGAATAAACATAGAGCCCGGGACCACAATCTGGTCGTATCTCTCGGTGGGGTATGGTGTAGCATTCGTAAGTTTGTTGGCAACCAGTTACGCTCTACATCTTATCGGGTGAAACAAGTAGAATGCTACAAAGTTAACCAAGATCAAATACTCGATTATCAGCTGACGTACACCGACCCTGTTGATGAGAAATCTCCATATGTGATCTATTCCGAACCACCTCATGTGGCTCTCCCGGTTGTTACATGTGCTCCGTCCATCCCCCTCCCACCCCAGATCCACCGGACATCTCTCTTGAAATTTCGGACCCACTTATCAATACAGATACAAAACCTGCAGTTGCAATTGGGTCTGCATCCACCGATACAGAGACCATAATAGCTGATCAACATCCTAAGCGTTCTCGCCAGACGCCACGTCATTTCAGACTATGTACTCAGTTAAATCCTTTTTCAGTGTGTTTGTATTAATGATAACCATGTGGGTTCATAATAATACCCGGATATCATTGTTCACTGTACATCACAGTGATAGTTCAACCTCGTTTCTAATCTTTACCGACAGTCATCATTATCATTCGGTATACATCTAATTAATGTAAAATGATATTAAACTTACTTCCGGTCTTCTTGTATTATCGCTCAGCCGTGCGCGAATACAATTCTTTCACATTTCACAAGCTTGTTGTTAATTCACTGGCGAAACATTTATAGAAACAAATACAAGTACACTGATAGTGGTGATTGATAGTTTTAACAACTGAAGCGGTTGTGCATAAAGTAATGGGGAAGCGTGATGCTTGTGAAAGAAATCATGTATGGGATATTTAGTAATAAATCTTGTGGGAAAAATGCTTAGTGCATCTATCTTGCCCTGGAAGGATCTCATTTGAAAATGTTCCCCAGCAGGCGAGATTTTAAGACCAATGGTTTGTTCAGTAATCCTTACACACATCAATGGTGTGAATGACGGGTATGAAATTTGTGATATACGTTAATAAATGTACATTTTGGCTAAAGTCTCAAGTGGCATAATGAAGTTATGGGTACACGTTGTGAAAACACAATTTATTTTTTGAGTATTCTTGTTTTCTGTATATTTAAGTTTATGGGCATTCCTATCATAGACCACGTGAAAATGACGGGGAAAGTTTTCCATGTGATTTAATTTTTATGCTCCCTCTGTAATATTATTTATTTCAATGTATGAAGAAAATTATGTAAAAGTTATTGGGTTGTGTAATGTTGTGTGTTTAAAGAAAAATTAGAATAATAACTGATTTGTGTTCTTTTTATTAAAAGAACACTAGTTGTGCAACTGGATTTGTATTGTTATGATTCTCGTATGTTGAGTGGAGGTTTGTACACGACAGAATCTGAACAGATCTCCTTGGTTTGGGTTCAAAATTTGCATAGTCATACACTTACTTGAAATGTGTTAGTAAATGAAAATATGCATTTGATTTTTAGTGCTCTAATATGTTGGATTTCGCTCACAAACAATGTTTTTCTTGCGACGTATATCTCAAAATATCTTGCAAACACATAGGGTAGTTTGAGTGGTATTCGTGTTAGACCCAACGTGGATTGTTGGGCCAATACAAGTGTGCGTGGGTTTGCGTGCGTGTGCGTTTGCGTGCGTGCGCGCGCGTGTGTGTGTGTTGAATACATTCACCAGATAGGAGCACTTTATGGTGGCGAACTGAAGTTCCACTGCGTTATTTGATTTCTTAGACATCTCAGAAATTTGTTTTAATGAACCTATGGGCGCTCTCATACGCACACATAAACACACACACACACACACACACACACACACACACACACACACACACGTGCTGTTAATAATAACGATCTCGTTACTGTCAACAGTTGAAAAGTGCCCAGAATTGTCAGACAGCGGGGGAGTAGTGATGCTTAACAAAACAATAAATACAGATGTCATTGACCTGGAGTCCAGCAAGCCAGGCGTTCCATACGGATCCTGGTTCCGGTACACCTGTCACTTTCGTTATCGGAACCTCAGCGATGTAGACGTGACGTTAAACTGTCAGGCAGATGGTACCTGGTCAGCATCCTTACCCGACTGTGAACGTGAGTGGTTTGTTTCGAAATCTAGGAACCAATCATAATATGATAATTCCTGGAATTTCTCCTTTTAGTGCCGTAAACCTACCCCCCACCCGTCCCGAACACCCAGGACAATCTGTCATTATCTGTCTGATGCTCACTTCAACCGCCGAAGGTAACAGTTTTATTTGCGAAGCGAATGCGTTCGCTGAATCAATTTTGCATTTCCCCCCGTTCTGTAATTTCGATCTAAACAAACATCTCCTTCTGTAAATTCCATCTAGGATAATTCCATTAATTGGTGTTCTTCGTTTGTTTACTTTTAACTGGAGTTGTTCGTGACATTTCCTAAAATTTCCATCTTGAAAGACAACTGAGTCAAATGCTCGCTCGTTGTCGATTACGATTTTCCATTTTGCTTTTACATTGTAATAAAATTGAGCGAATTGTGTGTATATTTGTGTGTCTATTTTCATTTCATTCGCCAGTAATCGATTGTCACGAGCCACCAGCCGTAGCCAGCGCAAATTCTACCTACAACGGTACGTACTACCTGGACACTGTCACCTACAGCTGTAAATACGGCTTCGAGCACACGGCAGGTGATCTGGTCAGGTACTGCGGATACGACGGCTCCTGGAATGCAACGGCACCGACCTGTAAAGGTAATTAACGCCACCTACCGTTGCAAAGCTTGTATTAATAATTAAGAGATAATTATATGTCAATCCACGTGTACATCAGATATCATATGCTCTGACCACCTAAACACAACTATGCCGCCATTACTTAAGAGGTTATAGGTAGATAAAAACAAATGTAAACACCTGAATTCAGTCCACGTTCTTTCACATGTTTGTGTTTCCATAGATTTATAATTTTTAAACATAACAAATTATTCTACCAAAACTTTTATTTTACGTATCTGTACGTACCCCTGTTTATTTTCTTTTTAATCTATTTAAGTTCTAAGACCTTATTAGATGGACACCATTGATTAGTGATACCAAATATAACAAAGAAAATTCTTCCGGATGTCTTCTGGGTGTCTTCTGGATGTCTGCGCCAACAGTCTCCATTTACTACTAATTTTCACCTGGCGCCGCCTAGCGATTTCAATAGAAAGATGGCTTGTGAAGTTCCCCATTCCGATAAATGATAAACATTTAAGTACCTGAAATGCTGTTATTTTACGCTCAGTTTTAGGCACACGATAGGCGATAAATAGCAGGTTGTTAGGCCGCTCCGATAGTTCAGTCTATTGGATACTGTGCTGCAAATCTCAAGGTCTGAGTTTGAATCCCAGTGAAACCCGTGTTAGTAGGAAACATCGGACAAAGAGACACTCACTCTAAATGATTAATAAATAATCCCTTTTTAACATCTTCTGACTGTCGATAATGTATTCATTTCAGAAATTGCCCATATATAATAATCAATATTTTAGGCAGACTATGTATGGGGTAACAGTTATAGTCTATATACTAAAAACTGGTTTAGTTTCGTGTTTACGATATAAACCTCGTTTTATTTTAGACTCATTTCAATCGAATTCCTATACAAAGGAAAATATATATATATATATATATATATATATATATGTGTGTGTATGTGCATGTGCGAGCGCGTGTGTATGCGCGCGTCCGAGATACGTAAGTCACAATATCCAGTACACGTTCCTATAGCCAGAAAGCCTTTAGATTTATTTTAATGAATTCTATGAATAATAATTCATCCAACTTATCATAATATAATATTTTATTCCCTTTTTTCAACACACACATATACACACGCGCACGCGGTGCTTACGAAACCTGCCTGGCTGGCATTCAACGGGATTGTTCTCTTTATACCTATACACAAATGGACTGTGTATAGGTGAAGTGCATTCTGATTTGTCATACAATGGTCGGTGTTGCAACAATACAGATCGGGTGTTGTTGTTGTTGTTGTTGTTGCATACGGAATAGTAAGATATAGAAAACATATATACAATTTCTCTATTTATGTGTCGTTGTTTTTTTGTGTGTGTCATAGTCGTAGAGCTCTAAGGTTTTACACGACCTGATTATAAAACAGAGGAATACTGTCAATTTAAGACAACTTTCATCCTAATATATGATTCCATCTTTATGTAATGGAATAATGTAATCTAATCAACGGGGCATTAGCATAAATTTTAATATTTCCTGGAAATGACGACTGAGCCCAAATGGGCGGTTTCCAGGAAACTAAACTTCCGGTGAGATTACTGTATGTGAATGAGCTGTTTTGAAAAACGGAACACGGAATAATCCTCTGTTTGTTAGTGGGGTTGTGGAAAATTGCATACGTTTCTCCATCTCGGATGGTTTACATCCTCGGAAGGGAGAATTTCGGTCTGAGGGAACTCCATCGCGTTAAGGACCACGAACCCTAAGTTTAGAAAATACTTAAAATATCTCGTTAGTCGAGCAGAAGTGATTGAAATGGCCACAGACTTGCCCTTGTGTGTTGGATATTTTCAGTGCTGGTCGTTGGCGCATCTAGTTATCGTACAATTCGCGTACGTCCCATTTCAGAGATATTGTGTTCCAGTCCTCCAAGCCAGGAGAATACCACGATGAGTGTGAGCAATGACGGCTTCGGGATAGGCAGCATCGTGACGTACACGTGCCTACGCGGATACAAGTCCAGCGATCCTGGCGTTAATACCTCGGAGAGCCGATGTCAGCTTAGTCGAAACTGGCAAGAACTAACCTCACCTCTCTCCTGCATGAGTAAGTACAGCGGAGATTCTTTAAGTAAACCGAGAACCGAGCTGAACGAATGCACAGGTGAATTACCCGTTTAGTTGGACACATATAATTAACCTTGATATTCGCATTGAAGCGAACGAAGCTCTGGTATAACTTATAAATCGTCTCGATCTTAGCATAGAAACGAAGATGTGAGTATGATTTTGGGACGACCTTGATTTTAGCATAGATGCAAACGAAGCTCCGGTTCGACCAATAGATGACCATAATGTTGAAATATAAGAAAGACAGCCTCTAGCTCTACCTATTGGTGACCTTGATTTAACACTGACCATGTGTGCTATCACTGTGTGGGATAAACTGATACATCCTGTTGTAGTCCCAATCAAGGTACACACACATGCTAGTTCTGTATCATCACAGGATATGTCGTTATTTAAAGACGATTTCGTGGCGTGAAGAAGAATCGTGTAGATATTATCCGATGGCGATTTATCAGCAGCCGTGTCCGGCATTTCAGCGTATGCTGTCATGGCTACGGGTAGTAAATTCTGAATTGCTGGCGCCATCTATCGTTAAAGATTATTTCAAGCCACGAACGATCAGCAGCTGTAAGCGTTTAGTCCAAACCAGACGAATCTCAAATGGACGAGTGGAATTTTAGGGAATCGCAACGAGACGAAACACATCTGAACTAATTTAATTAAAAACGATATCGTTATATCCTATCATGATAACCCTAACCCTTACCCTAAAATTATGAGACTTCATGTTGTTAAAATTCGTCTTGTTGTGTTCGTCTTGTTGGGATATTTTCCAGATTCATCCATTTTTGGATTCGTCTTTTTGGGATGACACCCCTGTAAACAGTCATTTGAGACTGCCGCTGTAATTTAGATCAATTCTTAGCGACGAAATAAAGCTATTTTGAGAAACACGTTGAGTGGCTAAACTGTGTTTATCAGCTGACGACACTAAAGTCGTTCCCATTGGAGTGGCTAAATGGTGTTTGTGTGTTAATTCAATCCCGGCACGAGTTATCTGATAAAGGCGCCCTTTCTTTGGAGATAAACTCCGTTCCTGGAAGGGGTTAGACCACCAAAGGGCACCAAGAATAAAGAAATATGACGTTATCCACCAAAGACCAAAGTTTACCCGATATTATGCTTAATGTCAACGGCGAATTAGCTCAGTTCGTACTGCGTTAATATCTAGACCTGCTTCGACTACTTGCTGCAATGTTGCTGGTGGTGTTGAGGATACGTAGGATATGTATATGTGCCAATTAAAACTAAAATATGCCTAGGCAATCTCGAAATAAACACCCAATATTTCGTACAATAAACACCGTACCTAACACAATGTAGTTAGGCTGTGTTATAAAATGTAAAATTCAGTGCAGATTAATTTAACCTGATGTGATATATAATGTATTATACAACAACATAGCATAGCATACGGCAGAATAACATAGTATGGTATGGCTTTGCATTATATCACATAAGACAACACGATATAATATATAACACAGCATAACACAATACATCACATCACATGATGTAACAAAACAAAGCAGTATATAACGAAGTATAATATAACACAGTGTGGCATAATATGATATAGCATGGTGTGGCATGGCATTATATTGCATTCTATTCTATTGTATTACATTGTATTCTATTCTATAGAATCGCAGAGAATAGCATAGAATAATATATAATATAACAGTACAAACCAGTATCAAATAATATCACATTATATTATACATTTTATTATATCACTTGATGTTATATGATACGATATGATACAGATATTAAATTTAACATAATTTATTTCCAGTTATTGAATGTAGCACACCTCCGGACATAAACTTCACGTTAATCAATCAGACAGGTAACAATTTGGGTGATTCAGCCGTCTACAGACCTAAGTTAGGTTATCAGATCAGCATAGGTATTATAAAGGTGACCTGTTCAGGTGATGGCAAGTGGCTTACACCTCAAGGTGAAGAGCTCACCGAACAGACAGCTACCACCTTAGCTACAGTACAAGGTAAGTTGGCTATATGAAATGAGGTGAGGCGGTATTTGAAAATACACATACACACACACACACACACATACGGATCTCTTTGTTGTAAAAGTTTCGGCTTGGTCATCCAATTTCTCCAAGTACCCCCCCCCCAGTCATATATCCCAGGTGAGATAACGCCCAGTCTCTAACCAATCTCACTCCCACCCTCTGAGGCGAAATATTTGTTTCCTTTGATGTACCACAGGTGATATATTTGTGATTGTCAACAATTTGTGGTGCGAATTATAATGAATAAATACCCAGAAATTACCCCCCCCATACTTTCCAGACACCTACGGAGTGGTAATTAAGTATATATATATGATATTATCATTTTCAGTGATACAATGTAGTAATCCACCATTGGTACCAAACACAATCGTCTTGGGAACTGGAATTAATTACAACGATGAGCGCGAGTACACCTGTAACTCAAGCGTAGTTGGATCAGCTACAAGTCGCTGTAGTTTGGATATGATCTGGACGCCAGTTAGCCTAAACTGCGAGGGTGTGTAAAAAACAAAAACCAGTAAAAATATCAGCGCTGAATGTAATAATAACATATTGGAACAGTTTAAATGTTGAGTTTGAAAGTAAAAGGCTTAGATATATAACGGCCTATATAGTATGACGGTGAGATTTATTTTAGGTGCGTCGTTACCATGAGAAATCACCTTGAATCAATGCAATTAAGACTGAGATGTAAAATATAAATATGTTTTTGAAATTTATAAAAACAATTCTCATCTTGTTAAAGTTTTGATGAGTGAGGGTGAATACTACAGTATAATATGATATGATATGATATGATATGATATATATGATATGATATGATATGATATGATATGATATGATATGATATGATGTAACGTAACATAACATAACGTCTCATAATGTTACATAATATAATATTACATTACATAATAAAATATTACATAATATAATATACTATTAGATAATATTATTTAATATTATTTAATATTATTTAATATTATATTATATAATATTATATAATATAATGTAATATACTAAAAACTGCGACCATCCTGAGATTTTCTCTCTCTTTCCAGTAAAATGCCCTTCACCAAAACAAAATATAACTCTCAGCCAGGGTGTCATCTTCAAGAGTCTTAACCCTGAAACTGTCTACCTGGTCAAGTCAAGTGTCACTGTGATTTGTGATTCAGGATACAACTATGTGTCCGGAACTGGTATGTATGTATGTACAGATCAGGGAACATGGCAGGACACTGGAAATGGACCACGTGTTTGTCAAGGTAAAATCTGCAAATAAGATAATAATTATAATTATTATTATTTTTATTATTATAATTATTATTATATAAAATATTTTATTTTGTCATTACAAACCATTTGTTAACTACAGTCAGAATTATTTAATCCGGACATCGTTTATCCGACAAATCCACCTTCTGACACATTATTGTCTGTGACGGATTTAGCTCCATTATAAATGACTCTTTAATCCAGAAAAATCACGTTCCGCGTTCCGACTCCGACAATTCAATTCGGCAACAGAATGTTACAGACCACCACGTTGTCAGTAATGGCTCATTAACCTGCCCACACGCGATAATTGCTATATCGTAACTAATTACAACCGTCCTTGAGCATACACACCAACACACGATGCTTCCATTGCCTGTCTCTATCTCATATCCAATCGTAATAATTCTTGGCTAATTACAAACACAAATGTGTGATCTTTCCAATCAGCAAATCATGAGTTAATCTGATGGACACAGTGACATGAGTATTTCTTTATAATGTCTGTAATTAACAAAAATAAAAATGATCAATGGCTTCGGTAACATTCCGTACCATTGCGCACGGTTATAGCATATTGGTTTAAATACGGAGGTACAGGTTACTTGCTATGCCCAATAGGCGACAGGCAAAGGTCTCTACCCCAAACTTCAACAAGATAAGACTTGCTATCAGATAGTGAACTCCGGTGGCCTAGCGGTTAAACACCTGGCACTCGGTGCCAAAGGTCACAGGTTCGATCCTAGCAAGAGGTCGTAAGTTTTCCAGGGATTAATTTCTCGGTTCACAACATCGTGGGTGACTGACAACCTTGAATGGCGCTGCGTCTCCACTGAATTATAAAAAAATAAGGGGGATGCTGAAGACCCCCTAGGCACATAAAATACTCTGGCAGTAACAACCCTCAGGGTATTTCGGCTTCATCTTTCCGTACTGATCCCCTGTGGGTGGTGAGAGAGTGTTTCTCAACCACTCCAACATAGAAGCAGTGCTGATTAGCGACAGCCTGGGGATTCTCTCCGAAAAACAAAAACAAAGAAACAACTTGCTATCAGATTCACTTCTATGTCTGTCAAGTCAAGTGAGGAAACGCAGTTGCGTTGATATTTCTGCTGCCCAGAAGCGTGACATCTGTCAACTAATTCCGCTAAACAAACTTTAAATTGGATTTTTATTCTGGTCATTTATTGCCATAATTTTTGAAAGAAAAAGAAAAATACATCTCGAGATTATGTGTCATTGTGGTTCCAATGGATGTTGCGTATTATTTTTGCTACATACAACGGCACGTCTTTAGGATAAAAAAAGGTGTGACACAGACTATCGCTATGTCACCGACTCGATATTCCGACATTCGTGTTTATCCGACATATTATCACGTGACAAACCTTGTCGGATTAACGGAGTCAGACTGTATTATTAAAATATCGAAGATATCTACTGATAGCAATTTATTGGTGACAAATGTAAATGATACATATTTGTAATCAACAAATGATGGTACTAAAATATTAGTACTATTATAGACTTATACTAACATTGCAGTATTATTACCAAAGTATAATAAATATTACACTACTATAACTTCAGTACTATTAATGGAGTAATAAGATCTGACTAGTAATACTCCTTTTCTATGATCTCCCCCCCCCCTCCCGCTAGAGCTACAGTGTACAGTACCAGACACAGAAGATGGTCTTGAGTGTACTCCAGCCTCGGGCCTGATACAAATCAATGATACTCTGGAGTGTCACTGTCTAACTAACTTAACTATGTACTCTGGTGGGAACACAACAAGGACCTGTCAACCTACAGGATTATTAGATGGAAATCCGCTTGTCTGTCAAGGTAAGAATTATATCTATATATATATTTCTCTCACTCTTCTAGTCCCTCTCTCCCTCCCCCTCTCTTTCTATATATATATATATATATATATATATATATATATATATATGCATGTATCTTTGCGTGCGTGTGTGCATTCGTACATACGTACGTAAGCAGGTATATTTATTTGTTACAAAACAATCAATCAGTGAGTGAGTGAGTGGTGAGTGAGTGAGTGAGTGAGTGAGTGAGTGAGTGAGTGAGTGAGTGAGTGAGCAATGGAACGAGCGAGCGAGCTAGTGGGTGAGTGATTGACAGAGTGAGTGAGTGAAGCTTGTCGATAAATCGATCTGTTTATCTGTCAGCCACAATAATTTTTTTTCTAATAACAACGATAGTCTGTTATAGATATTTTTACATACTCCAGCTATAATCTGTCCGACCGTGTATGATGTTGACATCCTGAAGGTCTCTCCTCAAGGTCATGTTCCAGGAAAGAAATGTATATTTTTGTGTGAAACGGGATACGTCATACATCCTGATGATCCCCAGGAGATGGAGTGTCTAGGAACAGGAAAGTGGGCTTTAGACCGCAGTAATTACCCTCGCTGTATAGATCCCTATGAACCTATATGTAAGTGTTATGTATATATATATATATATATATATATATATATATATATATATATATATAAAGGGGGGGTTCATCGTTAGAGGACTAAAACATATACATCTGTAAATCTAAACATTCATAAAACTGTACATGCATATGGTTATTTTGTTGAGCTATTACGTTGGCGTTACATCTGTGTATACAGATACCAATTACACATAAACGCATGTATAGTATGCATTGCATACACACGCGCGCGCGAACACACACATACATTCAAACACATGCTCACACACGCAAACAAACACACACACACACACAGACACACATATACACAGACTGTCGATTATTTATCATAGATACAGATTCTGATTCGACTGGTAACGGAACCTCTCAGAATGGAACCATTCCATGGATGAAGGTTAAGGAGGGTGAGGAAGCTGACGTGATAGGAACCAACAGAAGTGGAGTAACACGATGTAAGTCATATAGTGTCTAAGTCAGTTTACTTCTGGATATAGGTCAGTGTTATAACAACTTGTTGGAAGGATTGGTTTGTTCATTTGGTTTGTTGATTGGTTTGGTTGATTGGTTGGTTGATTAGTTTGTTGATTGGTTGGTTGATTGGTTGGTTGTTTTGTTTACTCTCAGCACTACCCTCACACAGTTGGGACAAATGATCGGTGGGAGAGGGGGGATCTTTAGGGATATATATATATATATATATATATATATATATAAATATGTGTGTGTGGGGGGGGGGTTCATTAACACGTTAGTGTAAATGAAAAAAGAGAATATATGATGTGTGAAATTGTTTATTCATGCAAGTATATTGCATGTATCAGGCAGATTCAATAAAATATTGGAGTAAACTCTATATTCTCCCGAAAACGTGTGTGTGTGCGTGCGTGCGTGTGTATGTGTGTGTGTGTGCGTGTGTGTGTACGAGTTTCAACTATTGCTTGCGAGTTTCCACACTAAACTTATCCCTGTTTTTAGTACGATTTTCACATCTCAGTCAGTACAGTGGTTAATGTATTGTTTTTATGTCCAATACATTACTTTACAGTGCCCTTTTACGGAGGTTGTGACCCGCCCGAGATACTGCAGAACGCCTTTGGTACAGTTTACAACGATTCTGGCCGATTTCGTGTGATCTATGAGTGCATGAACGGCTACAACATGTCGACAACAGAGACACCAGAAATGAAATGCTCCATGAGGCAGTGGATTGGTCCGGCCTTCGAATGTTTACCATGTACGTAGAGGAAGGCTGATCCCATACGCACGTGCGTGCCCTCGCACACTTTAATCTGTACGCTCACATATTTCAGTCCTCAACTGACTGACTGGCTGACTGAGTGACAAGACTTAAGGAATGACCCGACATACTGACTCACTGACTGATACACTGGCACACTTTCTAGCTCACTCATTTACTCATTCAAGTCGCACACATATAATGATAAATGTAGGTTACATTATTGGTATTATAGCGAATGCCTCTCACTTGTCCATTGATAGGGTATTATTGAATATAAGCCCTAGGCTTCTCACAGACATGGAATAATATATATAACTGGATCCTACCTTAATGAGAAGATTTTCAGTTCTCTCCACATGCTCCCTGGCTGAGAAAACAATGCATTCGATCTTATCCATGGTCAACAAATGCCTATGTTTCTAATACATGCATGTCTGTAGCTAGAAATAAAGATGAAATATCATCCCATTCATCATATGGTATCATTGGCATAACGTCGGCTCACTGTTTATTAAACAATACATTAATAACAGCTATCGTCATGAGCTTTATATTAAATGTATGTAATCACACGCACATATCATCGTCTTCACTACACCGTACTCAACGCATATTTGCTTGTGTATTTACATCACAATTTAACCAATTCACATTTGATTAGGAAGCAAAAAATGGCAAATATAGGAACACGGCGAATAGAAGCCAAATACATACTAACCTGGATAATCCATGTCATTAAAAACAAATCCCGGAATACCCAGGATGTCGGATTAAGCAATTTTACCTGTCCTTGTCACTGGCAAGATGACAATATCTTAATTAGGAATGCAAAATCTTGACACCTATTCAGTTGAACACGTCTTGGCCTAAACACTAATAATTAACACCGCGGAAATATTGGAAACCAATCGCTGTAAGTTCTTTACCATAGTCTGGAGTCTTGAACATCAACAGTCCATCACTAATCCCATCGTCGGCATTCCATTGGCTTGCTGGTCTACCACTCTACAATGCCGCGTACTGGATAGATTTGGCTCCTGGTTTGGTTTGGTTTTGGTTTTGTTGTTCGGGGAGAATCCCCAGGCTGTCGCTTAATCAGCACAGCCTCTATGTTGGAGTGGTTGAGAAACCTCCTCCCCCACCACTCACAGGGGAGCAGTACGGAAAGATGGAGCCGAAATGCCCTGAGGGTGGTCACTGCCAGAGTGTTTTACGTGCTCAGGGGGTTTTTAACGTCCCCCTTTATTTTAAATAATTCAGTGGAGACGGCAGCGCCATTTAACGTGGTCAGCCACCCACGATGTAGTGAGCCGAGAAATTAATCCCTGGAAAGGTTTCGACCTCTTACGGGGTTCGAACCTGCGACCGTTGGCACCAAGTGCCGGGTGCTTAACCACTAGGCCACCGGAGCTCACTTGGCTCCTGCACTATCCGTAAGCATCTTTATATTACAGTTGGAAGCCCAGGATCTATCAATGAGCAACAATATTAATATTTAACACAAAAACCTAAAACCTCAGCTGCTTTGCAATGTTAGGGTCAGGTAAGATGACGTGACGTTTTTGTGATGATGCATAAATGTGTAACATACCTTTATGATAAGTTTCCCTTAAATGTGATCGCATTTTCAAAAACAAACAGTTCGTGTACGTTATATTGATACATTGGAAGTAAATCGGTAAAATAACTATCCTTTCAGTGAGGCAGCGATGAGTCAGCAACCTACCTAAGTCAGTGAGGTAGTAAAGTTTACGGGTCGAGCTTATCAATATAAACAATAATCAATAGTATCATCCACTAATAAGTTATTGCGGAGGGGGGAGGTGTGGTTGATTATTGGCTTTTGCCATACGATGGAACGGTCGCCATATCCATATTTGGAGACGGGAAGGTTACGGAGAGAGCGTCTTGCTGAGAGAAACATCTAGGACCGGATCTGGAAACGTCTGTTATGGGACTCGAATGACTTCTTGTTACGGAATGAAATGAAGTCTTCTTTTAAGGTCCACTATCTGCACATTGTGTAGGCCAATGAGAAAGAAATGAAATGAAGGATGAAAACACCTTTGATATTTAAGTCTGCCGGGAACGGCAATCGAACCCGGGACGTATTGGTCTCTGGCCTAGCGCACTACCACTGCTTCACGTTATGGAATGATTATTATTATAATTATTATTATTGCTATAACAACAACATTAATACTACTACAACACTACTACTATTACTACTTTTACTACTATTACTACTACTTCTACTATTACTACTTCTACTACTATTACTACTACTATTACTACTTCTACTACTATTACTACTTCTACTACTACTACTACTACTATTACTACTTCTACTACTACTACTATTACTACTTCTACTACTATTACTACTACTACTATTACTACTACTACTACTAACTACTATTACTACTTCTACTACTATTACTACTACTATTACTACTACTATTACTACTATTACTACTTCTTCTACTACTACTATTACTACTTCTATTACTACTACTACTAATACTTCAATTGCTTATGTTGTTAGTTCCTTACAGTTCTAGGCCTTGTCTTGTTGAAGTTTGGGGTAGAGACCCCCCGCCTCCCTGGCTGTCGCCTATTGGGCACACAGCCACCTGGTGTTGATTTATATTATTCTGATGAGGGCAGTTGTTTAAAGTGGTGCCCGTAATTTTAACTATTTTTATAGTCTTATAAATCACCGTTTTCTTGCTACTTTTATTTTCAGTTATCTTCTGCCCGTTACCTGATGCGGGTAAATATAGCACATTAAAGGCCGGCGAGAACGATTTGTTTACTCCAGGTACAGAGGTACAGTACAGCTGTGGGGAAGGCTACTTTGCCGATGACGGAGATGATAAAAGAGTCTGTAGTACTGATGGCACATGGTCAGGAACGGCTCTCAACTGTCAAGGTAACAATCACTGTTTTTCTGTCTGTCTGTCTGTCTGTTTGCTTGCTTGCTTGTTTGCTTGTGTGTCCCTTCATTGGTCTATACGCCGGCTGCCGAAAAGCAAGTACGTGAAAAGGTGCTGGCTCAGAGAATTACAAATAATAATTAGACGTTTTGGACAATTTATCACGATATAAACAGTAATATGGACCAGTAGTTCCGGTATGTGGCTAGTGTTTGTTTATACTAGAAACATGGTAACCAAGGTAAACGTTAATTAACTGTCGAGATACAGGTAATATACCAATGGGATATTGATACAGCAATTTCTAGCCTTTTAATTATGCCCCGGTCGTACAATCTAAGACCATGATATTCAGATAATAATAACTCGCCAGACTTCAACCGTTTAATACGCGATACGATTTTGTGTGTGTGCAGATTTTATGAAATCTGCCCATCTATTTAATATAGGTTTGTTTTTGTTGTTCGGGGAGAATCCCCAGGCTGTCGCTTAATCAGCGCAGCCTCTATGTTGGAGTGGTTGAGAAACCACCTCCCCCACCACTCACAGGGGAGCAGTACGGAAAGATGGAGCCGAAATACCCCGAGGGTGGTCACTGCCAGAGTGTTTTAACGTCCCCCTTTATTTTAAATAATTCAGTGGAGACGGCAGCGCCATTTAACGTGATCAGCCACCCACGATGTAGTGAGCCGAGAAATTAATCCCTGGAAAAGTTTCGACCTCTTACGGGGTTCGAACCTGCGACCGTTGGCACCAAGCGCCGAGTGCTTAACCGCTAGACCACCGGAGCTCACTCTATTTAATATAATGGATACTTATGTTATAAAAGTAAAATACAATGACGCCAACACATCGCGGAGACTGAAAAAGCTTTTGTGAATGTTCTATTTCAATCCACCATCGGTTTCAAATAAACATATATTGACGTAAATTGAAGTAAATATACGCCCGGCGTACTTAATTAATTACTTAATTAATAAAGTACTGTACTGACAATTAAAAAAGATGTCTCCGTTTCTTTTCAGAACTACCATGTCCAGAGCCACCGACTGTCAAACATGCCTCGTACGAGATCGATAAATATTCGAGAGGAAAGTACTGCGTCTATAAATGTTTTCCCGGCTTCAAGTACGTCAGTGGAGATCTGTATAAGAACTGTACAAGTATCGGGATCTGGGTTGGCAAGAATCCAGTTTGTGAAGGTAAACTGTCGTCTCAACATTGTTATGTGTCTAGTGTACATATTTGACTGCGCAGACGGGGCAGGACAGGATGGAGCATGGCAGGACAGGACAATAACACACACACACACACACACACACAAATAAAAACTATATATATATATATATATATATATATATATATATATATATATACAGACAGAGAGGGTGGTTGTGCGAATAGGAGAGTGAGAGAAATATATATATATATATATATATATATATATATATAGAGAGAGAGAGAGAGAGAGAGAGAGATTATATCGTGATTGTCACCAGTTGAACCTCCAGACCCGCTCTCTTCCAGAGTCCAGCGAGCCAGATCAGACTCGGCTCGAGTACATAGAGGCCATGATCCGGTCCAACATGTCCGAGTCGATGCTCGTCTTAGAGAAGTTCGGCTTCACGGAGGCCGACTTCACGCCGACCTCTCAGAGTATAGGAGGTGTGGAGGTCATCTTCCTCGTCTTCGTGGTGGTCTTCTTCGTCGGCGCCGACATTCCGGATCTGAAGAGGGAAATCAAACAGCGGCTCATACCAAACCTGAAATCCTGCTTCGGCAAGTGAAAAGCTGGCACCTCGACCGCACACCACATAGTACCACCACATCGTACTCACACTACCCGTCTAATATCCGATTAACACCCCCCCCTCCCCTTCCCCAGCCACTAAACGTTTGGCGGTGTTTTGTGGCGATCTTGTTCAAACTCGTCCCATTCCAAATTATTGGCTTTAATTCACCTTACAGAAAGTGTTTCCTTGTCATTGTTAGCGTTCTATCATAATAATAATAATAATAATAATAATAATAATAATAATAATAATAATAACAACAACAACACTAATAATAATAATAATAATAATAATAATAATAATAATAATGGATGATGATGATGATGATAAGTAATAATAACAATAACAACGATGATAATAACAACAACAATAATAATAATATTTTTATTATAATCCTAGTATTTACATTTTTATTACCTTTACCTTCATGTGTTTATGCTATTTTTACATTCTTATTTTTACATCATTATTATTATTATTAGATCTATTATTATTATTATTATTATTTATAAAATTATATATCCTTAAGATCTATTCAAAATGTATCGATGCGTACGTGAGAAATACCTATTTCTCATTGGTTTTGTCTAAGACACATAAGTTTTACTAACGTCATCATATAGTTATTTATAGATTAGATTTGTTTATGACTGCTGGTGCATTGGCTTACTCACTCACTTACTCACTCAATCGATCATTCAATCAATCACACACAAAACCTATGTATGTGTTTTCTGACGTGTACTAATGTGCCTTACCGTGATATAAAATCTATTTTCTGAAACTCTTTTCTACGCCGAGAACTATACCTCAATCAGAAACAGACATGCCTTCAATGTCTGCCTAATGTTTCGCCTGACCCGTGTCGTAACTTCGAACTCTCAGCATTCTCTCCCCCCCACAGTCACATCTTTCGTTCTCCAATTCTCTTGTATATATTATTAATTGCCTGTCGTCCAGTCAATTGTGTGATATTCTGCTTCAAGTTCGTCATTAGAATACAAAAAAAGTCAAGTAGTGTGTTACTTTGGACAACGTGACTAAACGCTTCACAGCTAAGCCAAATTACCCATATCCCCAAATATATTTGATACAGTCTTTCTTAATACAACTACATCCCGTGTTATTTTCAGTTTCACTAATCAATATGTGTTATTTACACCGAAATAAAATGTTAAACGTGTTAAATACCTGGCAGATTTATATTGGCAGATCAGACACAAATATATGTCGGTTTGATCTGAACTTTACCATGACAGTTATGTCCCTAGGTTAAATAGCAAACGGTGTACTCCATTCGAAAGTAATTAATAGACACAATAAGGACATCGATTTGAATACGATTTATGATAACTATAAGTTCTTCTTGCCACGTGTTATCATGTTATTATATTGTGATATAGGTCATATGGTGATATTATATTGTTGTTTTCTGTGCTTGTTAATCCATTATGTTTGACGTGGTATAGTGTAGCGAATGAAGCGCCCTCTTGTTCTAAATCAATTTGTTGTCACTGGAACAACTAATCTCCGATGGCAATTTGATGGCTAAACTTTCTTATCGGTATGAATGCGGGATGATCTGGACGTGGAACAAAAACTCTCACCTTCAGTAGACCTTTCCTCGGGTCAGAGTTTCCGGTTTAGAAACGCCGCCAGCTTAAATTTAGCCGGAAAGTGACGCCATTTTGTTAATCAACTTTCAATACGATGAACTGATGACAAACATACATAATTAATTGTGCACAAAGTTTGTGCTCAACGCACGATAGATAATGTTTTGTTTGTATTTTGGTTCATTCGGTCTGATAAACGCATTCTTTCGCGATCTTAATAAATCGCTGGTGCAGTTATGTCCAATCAGAGAGAACCGACACATTTACAATATGATTGTTATATAAAACAAAACTTATTTGTGAGCAACCACACTCCCCCCTCCCGTAATGCTCTCAGACATTTTGCCTACATCAGAAGCCTCCTAAATCCGTTTACACGTTCCTAAATTAGAACCTACAATACTCAGGCTTATTATCTATCAAATGACTCGTGCCTCTTATCCGATCGTCGAAAAGGTCTATTTATATAACGGAATATAAAATAAATTATTCTATAAAACAACGACAAACATTGATTATGTTACTAAGTTTATATTTACAGTATAAAAACAAAACATATGAATGAATGTTCCCTTAAGTGCTAATATTTGTCTCTACGTGTGTGTGTGTGTGTGTGTGGGTTGCGAGGTATATATATATATATATATATATATATATATATATATATACATATATATAATACATAATGCTGTGATATATATATTTGTTGGTTATTATGAAAATATAATCTTCATATACACTGCTGAACATTGGCTCGTGCCTGTTTGAATGCCATTATTTTTTCTGTCTGTATTTTCTTTTATATAACCAATAACGTCTAACATTGTTTACATATACTGAAGAGCAATATCTGTGATACACAGATTATTACCGTACAATGAGATGTATTCCCAGTTAGATCAGCCTAAAACTGTACATTATGTTTCTTTTTGATGCTCAATAAATGGAAAGTGAATGGTATCGAAGTGGTTTTGTCTATTCTTTGTGCTAGTGCAGTTTAGCCGCTGATAATGCATGCGCACGCACACACACACACGCAAACACGCACAAACACACGCAAGAACCTTATAATTATAAAATAATATTAATAGAATCATGAAAAATATGCATACTATAGTTATGAAGAAATCATACCACATAAAAATCGTGTTTACATTCGCATATGACAACGACACCGATATTATATCTATGCCAATTAGTTAAACAATAAACTAATTAATGTAATAATTGTAATTTCGAAACAGAAACTGTACATCAGTTTGAATTTGGATTTAAGGGAGAGCTGATGTAATTTATTTGCGCTACTTGTATATTAATCATTAATACCACGTGATCTTGCATAATATTTCTGTAAAAACTGTCTTAGCTGTAAACGTCATTTCTAGAACAATAGGTCATTGCGGATTATACTGTTAAAGCTATTTACATTATTTCCAATTGTGCTTAATTTTAACCAAAAAGTTATCCCATACCCCACAACTAGAATAAAAACCGATACAACGTTAATGAGAAGCATTGACCTGAAAATAATTTCTTTATTATGTAATAGCTATAAACTTCAGCGCATGTAATCACATCATCGTCAATAAATACACCAATAAATTTAGTATTAAAATAATTCTTTGTTTCGAATTGTTCTTCTTTTCTCATCGAATATCAACAGGTTTGTTGCTAGCCTCAAACAGCATATAATTTGTTTGATTTATTGGCAAAAATATAGTGACCTTTTTTGTATACAAATATTTGTATTATGTGGAAACTGTAAATTGTAATAAATTTAGAACCTGTATAATCAGGTAATATTTATATTACCTGATCACCACACACACACACACACACACACACACACACACACACACACACACACACACACACACACACACACACACACACACACACACAATATATACATATTACCTAATTATATAGATTAACTATAACATATATATATATATATATATATATATATATATAATAATAACAATAATAATAATAATAATAATGATAATAAAATGCTCCTTAAGACTGAACCTTGTATTATACGAGTTCATGTTGCAAATAATTTGCTTCATGAATACTATTATTTATTATATTGAAGTAGATTGAAAAAAATAATATTCTAACCTTCTACAAACAATTATTTTCCGGATATAATAACATTGTGAATTCTTAATTAGTATATTATGATCAATTGCCTCAGAAGCTTTTTTCAAATCAATAAATATATAATAGCATAATTTGAATGATCGTTAGTTAACAATTAAACTAGTTCTAATAAATTTTAAACTCTTTCCACATATCTTGACCGGATTTAATACAAAGATATCACTTTTTCAATTTTCAAATTATCCAAATATTTAGGCTTATTTCAAACACGAATGGTAAATATATTATATATTTTTAAATGTCTTTGTTATCGATGTCGTATTGAACTCTATCAAATAATTATTCCCCAATTACTAACATTATTTTGCCTAACTTAGGTTTCGTCTGATAAAAGTGAAATGTTATTACCCGAGTCTTTGATTCAGAAGATTCAGAGTGAGTAAGTATCTTGTTTCCATTCGAGAAACAAACATCCCACAAACACAGGTATAAGGCGGATTAGAACCTTCACCTGCACGTTTCCGGTGCAGCGCTTTAACGGCTCTGTTATCGGAGCGCCGCCATAGATCCAGAGAAAATCCATCCGGTAATTGTTTATTTTAAGATAAGTTTTCAAAATTTTTGTAATCTAAACCCTCCCTTCACCGTATAAAATCTCCGCTTCTCAGCTGCACCAAAGAGTGTACGTTCTTTGGCTGCACCACCTCCGTCTAATTGCACTTAGCTTAAAATCGATAAAGTTTCTAAAACATGGAAACGAAAATGGCAAAAAGTCATAGAATGCGGAATATATTATTCTACAAGCCTTTTGTTCGCCTCCAAAATTAAATCTTTAACGCAATATAGATCTAGATGTAACAATTCCGATATTAGGAAATATAACAATGCGAAGAACTAATAATTAAGGTTGATGTTATCTTCAAATTCTGATCTGATATTTAATTTTGGTGTATTTTATGTTTTGTTGTTTGTCATTTTTATCTGTCTGAGGAATGTCATTTATAAACTAAGCTACTAACGTTTACTTTTAAAGTTCCTTGTCTTGTTGTATGAATACAGGTAAATGTCATTGATGGATTGAATGATGATGATGATGATGATTGATTGATTGATTGATTGATTGATGTTGTACGGCCACCTTTGTGCACATGGTAGACTAAATGGGCCGAGCGACCTCCGAATGCAATGAAGCGAAGTCAAAGATGAAACAACCTTCGGATATACTCACGCCGAGATTCGAACACGGGTGGTAGTGATCTGTGGCCCAACACGCTACCGCCGGACAACGGAATGCCGAATGAATTACTATCGTCGTTAGGTTGCGATATTTTTTGTTTTATTCCAGTGCTATATTGTATGTACAGATAAATACACAGAATCGCAAACATACACGGACGCGCATGCACGCATGCACACGAACACACACACACGCGAACAAACACACACACACACACATACATACGTCGAGATAACATGCAACGTCAATATTAATACTGTTGACAATTATATGTGGGATATCCAGGATAGGACAATCCGTACGCTGATCCATATGTGTATTGATAATGGTTATTGTTCTGATTGGTTTGTTGTTGACAATGATTGAGAGTTTGTGGAAAACCGGAAATCATCGTAGCTCCGGTATATGGATGCTGCACAAAACTGTTCATCGGTATCATGTTCCCGTAACCTGGATACGGCGAATAGTCGGTAAACGTGCGCGGATTAATCACAGGTAAACGACCATCTCCTACACTCGTCCCTTCGGGATTAGCACCGCAATCCTGGGACAGAGCGGCCAGCGATTCCAGAGACGCGAGTGTATCTAGAACGGCGGCCTCCCGTCCGGAGAAAACCGGTGAAGAAGCAGCGGGCGCCGTCCGGAGTTCGACTTGCGCGTCCGAACACGTCCGGATCAGTGCGCGCTCGATGTTATAACGGTCGGATCCTGACCGATGCTGAGCCAGTCTTTTCACCCGGAATCGTTTCGCTCGCCGCTGATAACTGCCGCTGGCGAACATGTCTCCGCACTGTCGGTGCAGCGCCCAATAGCTGCCCTTGCCGGGGCGGCCCGGGGCTCGGCGAATTTTCACGAAACAGTCGTTCAGGGAGAGGTTGTGCCGGATCGAGTTCTGCCACTTCTTCTGGTTCTTCTCGTAGAACGGGTATCTTCGTATGATGTAGTTATAGATTTCGTTCAGGGTCGACATCCCGCTAGCCGACTGCTCCAGGGCCATCGTAATCAGCGCGACGTAGGAATACGGAGGCTTGACGTCGGCGAATCGACGATCACCCCCCTCCTCCTCCTCCGACGTTGACGTCGACTTCCTCCTCGTTCCCGAAGACGTGTCGAGGTCGTCGCTGAAGCTGGTTCCGGAATCCGAACAGCTACTCGTCGTCTGATCCGAGCAGATGGCATCCAGGCTGAGCCAGCCGTGTTCGTCGATTTGTTCTGGATTGTCGTCGGCGTTAACAGACTGAGACTCAATACTTGGAGAGAAAGGCGTCGTTGGCAACCGTTCACTAAGATGGCCGCCATTTTGTTCGCCGCCATATTGAACACCAACTGGTGATAGCGTCAACGTTCTAGCTTCCATCGTGTTAACCTAATATTTATTCTGTGAATTTTTGCTAACTGCAACTCGACAACTGCTGGTGTATGTGTGAGTGTGTGATGAATGAATATTTCGATGAGATATCCAGATATTTATATCTGTAGTAGATGTTTATTTCTGGCACTACACGCTACACGTCGATTGGTGAGAAGTACCGGTACACCAACAGTTCTGACACCGAACACGGAAAACCATAAAACTAATCTCAAATTGAATTACTATCACCACAAACAGCTTTGGACACTTTACCAACAACCTTGACACCGTGACCCGTTATTGAGAATAAATCAGTCAAAACTCGACTAGAACATTTATTTTACAAAAAAAGGTTTCTTATTACCGATTCCTCCGTCTTTAAAAATTTTAAAAAATAAATTGATTCAATATAGAAACATATAAATTATGCCTTAATAATACTTATATTTGTGGGCATCGGTGTGAACGCAGAAATTAACTCTGATTGTGACATAAATTACGGCAATGTTATATAAAAAAGGTAATCTAAACATATATATATATATTTAAGTAAACGTTTATCCGCATATTAATTTACATGTTATATTGCACGAGAAAACCGGACACAATGGAAGTTTTGCTATACTCCTATTTTTATGTATATTTACAATAGTTTATATTTTTATAATTTTTTCATTGAACATTTACACTAACTAATTTTAATTGAGATACTGATATAAAAATTAGGAAATGAAAGGAGTAGGTGAGTATATTTAATAATCAATATTTCATTTCTAGTATATAATAAAGAACAAATTGTAAATTTGTAGGATCGTTGACGATTTTCGTGTGAAAATGCTAACCAGATACGGGCAATCTATACGGGATTGTCTCGAATAGAGTCACATATATGTGCATCTATGAATGATGCGTTTGTGTGCGTGCGTGCGTGCGTGCTATATATTTATTACTTTTTATTGTTTTTAATATAAATATTATGATTCAGACATTTTCCTTTTCATCCCTTTATTAATTGAGATATATTAAATATCATACATGGTTGATAGTGAGTAAATAAATTAAATTAAAACATATTCCGCGCTTTATTTCATACTACAGTAATGAAGTCTATACTTTGTTAAACCTTTCTCTAAACAATTTATACGGTTCCATATTATTATCTGTATTTCTTATTAACCAGAGGTTCGACATAAATATAAGATGTAGGTTATTTTTAGTCTTCTGACAAATTTCATTGTTTAATACACTTAATCCCCCCCCGCGTCTCAGAATTTTTTTTTTTATTATCCGATCGGACGATAATTACACGAGAAATGTCCCTGGGTGATGTGTTAGAGAATTAAAGGTAAAATTGAAGTTAGGATAAGGGTTAGGGTTAGATTTAGAATTATAGGTGTAAAAACTTTGTATGATAACATCCAAACCACTCGATACCAAAAACACTTTCGTGTGACCTATATTATAATTGGGTCAGGCGATAAGTGATTTTGTCATCCTTGTATAATAGCAGCAAAGACGCAATCCTCTCAAAATAGTCGACATTCTGTGATTTCTTACAAATATCTGCTCATGACCTTCAGATTTACAAACAAAATTAAGAAATCAGAGTAAAGGTTTATGTGAGTAATTTGTTTTACCTCGGCGCTGGCCACATCCGGGACATATGGCTGAGTGGCGATCTCTTTCTCTGAAACACCCCCACAAACACGGATATTAATGATGTTCGAACCCACATTTGGAAGTTTTCAGCGCAGTCCTCTCACCATATTAATATCGGCGCGCGCATAATTTGAGTGAAAGAATAAGCACAAATAAAATCGCTCCGGATATAGACCGCATATAAAGATGAGCCAGACTAGAATAGGCTGTGCTAAACAAGCGACAGTCTGCGGATACTCCCCGAAATACAAACAAGCAAAAACTAGACATGTAAACCGTGTCAGAGATGAGTAACTCTAATCTGACATAACAAAATTACTCTTACCTTCCAGCTATAAACCAGCCACCTTATCGTACGCACTAAACCTGTCTTCGGTCAGATCGAATTGATAAGATGGACTTTGTCAGATGTTATCAGATAAGATTAGTTGTCGCAGTACCAATCTAGCTGGAGATATCACGTCCGTATTTTGTTGGATTTAATCCACAAATACACCAGATACACGACAAGGATAGACATGGAGATGTCGGTCATAGTGTAGTCAGAATGGGCGATAATATAGATCATTGACGATCCGGAAAACAAAAATCCAGTTTTACGGAAAACGGCGAAGATGGCAATTTGATATCTCTTTTACACACAATCTGCTGTAAAGCCGTAAAGGGGAGATGATTTATGGGTTGCCGGCCATTTTGACTCCTTATATCCGGATCTATACAAGGATCATCAGCCCGTCGAGAACTTGTCTAACACGCTGGCCCAGTGTACAGTCGGATCATGGTTTTGGTGAATAGATATTTACATTATCAGGACGATGGCTATGTCGGATCTACGGAGTATCCGGAGACGGATAACAACACTTGTCCGGATTACGATCAATACCAAAAAATATTCATACACGGATCTGTTGGTCTCGCGGTGAGTAATGATCTTACTTTATCAGTGAGTTCAGGCGATCTAGCGGTTAAACACGTCGCATTTAGTGCTAAAGGGTGAATTTGCTCTAACCACCAAGGGTCACGGGTTCGATCCCGTAAAAATCTCAAAACCATGGATTAATTTTTCGGCTCACAACATTATGGTGGATAGCCACGTTAAACGGACAGTCTACCCTCAGAAAATATTATTAAAATATGTAATGCTTAGAACAGTAACCGATTCCACAATAATAATCAAGAAATATACCTGATATGATAGATATAGGAAAATAATCCAAATTACTGGAGGACCGCCATTACGGCTGCACCGGAAGCCAAATTCGAAGGCGGGCAGGAGAAAATGCTCTGACGTCACATGGGCGATCTCTATACTGACGAGGATTATAGTTTCTCTTAAGCGTTAATATCTGAACCATTTTGAATCAATTTCCTCTTGTCAGGTTCCTTCTGGCTCAAACTGATATGGTTGTATGTCATTCATGACGTAATTTTAACAACACAATTGTGTATGTTCTGGAATAATTCTTTGCTCACACTTGTTTACATGCTTTTGTACGGGCTCTACAGACTTCGGGTCAACCGGATGCGTTCAAAATGGCGGCGCCCACAGGCCATTAGACATTTTGACATTATTTATGTTATTTGTGAGTTTAGCTGTATTAGTCCTGAAAATTTGAAATGAAGGTGGACTATCCCTTTAAGTGGAGCTGCCGTTTCCACTGAAGTAATTAAAAAAATTGAGACAGTAAAGATCCCTAGACCATGTAATACTCTCTAGCGGTGACCACCTTCGGGGTATTTCGACTCCATCTTTCTGTACTCCCCCCCCCATGAGAGTGAGAGTGGAATTATGAACAGCCACCCAATAAAATGGAACCACAGTGGCAACAAGTGGTCACAAAAGGTTTACAAATACTGACACATTTATTAAAAATTTCAACTATCCGTTAATTGATGTAGCTACAGATAAGACGCTGGTTATAACTCTACTAAGTTAATCTAAGTTTACATATACCATATTTCTATTCTTTCAGCTGGTCATTGTTGCAGTATTTGCGTTTCTTGAAAAACGAGTTTACAAATGGCCGAACTGTTGCCATGGCAGGCCGGGATTAGTAGTGTATGTATAGTAATTAATTTCGACAAACATAACATCAAACTCGGGAGAAAAATTAGATAAACTCGCGTTCATTTTATGGCTGGAAAAACTTTCAATTTATAATTCCTGTTCGAATAATTGCATAAGGCGATCCCAGGAATTCTTTTATCAGCTAGGATTCTGCATACAAGAAAACAAAATTGTTGATATTTATCAACAGCTGATCTTCAAAATGTCAACTACTTGTGTTGCCGACTATAGCCCAGAAAGAAAGTCTGGGCACTTAGTATATCAACCCTTCTGTATATGCTGGCGCGCGCGGCCACGCACGCACAGACAGGTCTCGAAGGATGTTTAGATATGTTGATGTTCTGTGCCTGCTGTTGCCTCTTGATACGTACCCTACGCACGCACACACATGTTATACGAAATCTGTTGCTGTAAATCTAAATACTGTGCAGCGGAATTTGTTTCGAGTCTTTATCCACATTTCGATAAGAACCAACCAATCCACAATCGATGATGATGATGATTGATGTTTTACGGCCACTTTTGTGCACAAGGTAGGCTAAATGGGCCGAGCGACCTCCAAAGGTAATGAGACGAAGTGAAAGACGAAACAACCTTCAGATATGCCCATCCTGGGATTCGAACACGGGTGGTAGTGATCTGTGGTCCAGCACGCTACCGCTAGACCACGGAGGCGCCACCAATCCACGATCGACAATTTAACAACACGTTGCGCATTATGTAAATTTTACAGATATACATAAATCCATTCTATATTATGACACACTTGGCATATTTATTAAACGGATATATGTTTGACGGGGCTTACCACATCCTGTTTATGTCCGACAGCCCGCTCAATCTTCTGGACGACTTCCACAACAAATGGGGCTACGCCTTTGCCTTTGGAGCGATCACGAACACGATCGTTGTCCTCTTTACCGAGGGTTCTAACATACAGTTCAGTGGACCACTTTATACACGAGGTACGTAAACTCCGCGGCTTGAGGGCAGGCATGTCCATAAAATAGATAGTCCTGTAATTTCAGTACATGATTTATGATAGTAAACATCTGATTTGCGAAAAGTCTGAAAAGCCACTGTTTTGTGTGATAAATAGAACATCTGTTGTGTTTGAATCCGTCAATTAAAGGGACAGTCCACCCCAAGAAATATTTTTAAATGTGTAATGCTCAGAACAGTAACCCAAAATTTCACAATAATAATCAAGAAATATACCTGATATCATAGATATAGGGAAATAATCCAAATTACTGGAGGGCCGCCATTACGGCTACACCGGAAGCCAGATTCGAAGGCGGGAAGAAGCAAACTGAAATGCTCTGACGTCACATGGGCGATCTCTAGACTGACGCGAATTATAGTTTCTCTTGAGCGTTAATATCTGAGCCATTTTGAATCATTTTCCTCTTGTCAGGTTCCTTCTGGCTCAAACTGATATGTTGTATGTCATTCATGACGTCATTTTAGCAACACAATTGTGTATGTTCTGGAATAATTCTTTGCTCACACTTGTTTACATGCTTTTGTACGTGCTCTACAGACTTCGGGTCAACCGGATGCGTTCAAGTGATGTCAGCATTCAGGAGCTTCTGGTCTCTGTCTAGCTTCAAAATGGTGGCGCCCAGAGGCAATTAAAAGTAGATTAATCAGCACTTTGAACTGGATTATTTAATATGTGTGGGTGATCATTTACACATTTTTACATTATTTATGATATTTGTGAGTATAGCTGTATTAGTCCTGAAAATTTGAAATGAAGGTGGACTATCCCTTTAAGAGCATTTCCTCTGATAATGTTGTCAGAGAACAGTCGAAAGAGAACGGTCCTATATTATGGTTCTACTATTACAGTTATCACGGCGTTGCTAATGGCAGTAGAGATGTGTGTTAACTTATTTCCATTCTTCGCGTGCATAGCAACGGAACATAAAATATTTGGTTCCCTCGTTGGCGTCCTCTACGCCGCTCTATGGTAGGTTATCTGGTCTATAATGCAGGTATACAACAGGTGGTCTTTATGTTAGCACCCTCTCTCTATCTATCTGTCTATCTATATATCTGTCTATCTATCTATTTATCTATCTATCTATCTATCTATCTGTCTATCTATCTATCTATCTATCTATCTATCTATCTATCTATCTATCTATCTATTTATCTATCTATCTCTCCATCCCCCCCTCTCTCTCTCCATCCCCATCTTATCTGTTATGTCTAACCGTCTTATTGTGTCGGTATTGATCTATTCCCAATTGTTTCCATTATCTAATTATCCAACATATCTCTACACATCAGTATATCACTAAATATTTTATTATATGATAGATTATTTTATCTATGCGCTATATATGTATTCTTGACACAAGAATCACTTGTAACAGTAGTCCATACCTTTGTTACATCTCGTATAGACTGTTGTAACTCCATGTTATATGGCATATCTGATTATAACATTAATCGCCTTCAGCGAATTCAGAATAGTTCAGCTCGCATTGTAACAAATACTAGAAAATATGATCATATCACCCCAATTTTTCAAAAACTACATTGGCTACCTGTTAGACAGCGTATCCATTTCAAGATTTTGTTAATAACTTATAAATCTATTAATGATATGGCGCCAGAATACCTGTGTAAACTGGTTTCCATTAGAAAGTCATCCAGAAAACTCAGGTCATCCAGTCAGATACTATTGCAGGTGCCAGTGTCTCGGCTCAAGTCATATGGTGATTGTGCGTTTAGTGTTGCAGCCCACACTTTGTGGAATAAGTTGCCGGCAAATATTTGAAATGCGTCGTCTCTTGGAAATTTAAAAACACACCTATTTAACGTCGCTTTCACAGATAAATAATTATTATCTTTTAAACCATTACAGGGTTTTTACAGACATTATTTGGGGTATTATTATATAACATATTATTTGTACAGCGCCTTTCAATGGCCCCTGCTAGTAAGGGCGCTTTATTAAATATACATTATTATTATTAAATATACATTATTATTATTAAATATACATTATTATTATTAAATATACATTATTATTATTAAATATACATTATTATTATTAAATATACATTATTATTATTAAATATACATTATTATTATTAAATATACATTATTATTATTAAATATACATTATTATTATTAAATATACATTATTATTATTATTATTATTATTATATATTAAAACACACACACACACACATACACACACACACACACACACATATACACAATACACACACACATATATATATATACATACACAAATACACAGAGAGAGAGAGAGAGAGAGAGAGAGAGAGAGAGTTCACATATATTAAATTTAAACCTCTCGGACCCAATATAATCACTGGTATTGGTAAACAATACGCTATTAGTAAATAACATATCATTGTATTATCTTTTTATATAAGGTTTGGTGTTCTATTATACTTCACCCTGGAATGTTTGGATCCAGTTCCTGATGTGAGTATTGTACAATATATCAATAAAACACGTACAATTATCAACATCCGCATGATTAACATGGCTTTAAACACAATAAACACGTTAAACTTTTGCATTATATAGTATTGCCACATATAGGAACGTTCTATTTACCATCCCGATATCAGATTTTACCATATCTCGGCCTGATAGTCCAAATACCAACATTAACGTGTCTCGGAGCACTAAATATATGGTTTCTAGTCGCATTCGGGATTACATTATACAGAAAATGTCGGAGAAAATCTCACACGGTGAGTATTTCCTTCTATATATGAGACGGATGTCAGATTTGATGAACAAGTAAATATTAAAATAAACTTTCGACAAGAAGATGGTTTTTAATATATACATTTTACACACGTGCGCGGACACACACACACACACACACACACACACACACACACACACACACACACACATATATATATATATATATATATATATATATGCACGCACGCACGCACTCAAACAGACGACTACTGATGTTTGGCTTTAGTGCGAGTTGTCAGAGATGATTCATTATTAATGTTAATTTTGGCACAAAAATGTGTGTTTATGCTAACTTTCGCTGAACACCTCCGTTTATTGTTAATTTCAGCATACAGGTAAGTTCTAACGTTCGCTTCAATTCTCAAAGATTCCGACAAACAACTGAAATTATATATATATATATATATATATATATATATATATATATATAATTTAGTTAAAGTCATTAAGTATAAAGTATAAAGTTTTGCTTGTTCTCGTTTCTTTATTATGTCACTCAGAAGCCAAATTAATTTATTTCTCATATAAGTATTAAAACGAAATTCTGTTCAATTAACTTAAACCACAAAAAGTACCTAAACGAATGTCGGAAATATTTATGATAAAAATCGGAAACGAATATGTTTAATTGTGGGAGGAAAAGATCTAATGTTGGGGACATCAATGTTCCTGGTTTTCATACACCATAGAGTCAGGGTTGGATGGTTCTTCCGAAGGTATTTCTTCCGGAAGGAATCGTTAAAAGCCTTTTTTTATGGAAATAAAATATGTTTTTAATTTTTGTAAATGTCATAGCCAGGTTTTATTAATGTTCAAAGCACAACTTTCCAAAAACAATAGTTATATCCAAGTTGAACATCTGCCTGGCAAAAAATGCGATTCGTGTACTTTGTGTAAGCATGATGGGAACTAACTTCTCCTAAAATTGCAATCACGATATTTGTCTGAACACCACAGGACCGTAAATATGTCTGGTGGTACAAGTAAGCAATGCAATTACCACCCAGCAATGGCAACTGAAAGGTGTCAACTACATTTTGGTGTTTGGACAATTGCAATTCTTTAGTGATTTCTCCAGATCAACAGGAAGCAATAATTGCACTTTACTTGGTGATTTTATAAAAGAGGTAGTAAGGACTGGGAATATGATTGATACAAACCCTATAATAGGGTTTGGATCAATAATTTTGTTAAACATGATTTATTTGTTTCAATTATCTGTTTTCAGAATCAGGACCACAAAATGTGTGTTATTGCCGGTAAATGGCAAATAAAATATGTTAAAGATCTGCTTAACCGTGACATTATCAGGTAAGAATAGATGTCGCTATGAATTGTTTTTTTTTATTATGGGTGCATGAATAAATGAATGGGTTGATGGATGGGTGGATGGTTGGATGGGTGGATGGGTGGATGGATGGGTGGGTGGGTTGTTGGATGGGTGGGTGGATGGATGGATGGATGGATGGGTGGATGGATGGAAAGAGGCGATTCTACTTGACGATTTCGTGAGGAATTCTCGTTAAAATCGACTCACTTATAATACATTTACAAAACTTGACGCAACTTACTCACCGACTCACTGACTCGCTTGTGTATTTTCATTATATTTATAGCGATGACAAGGAAACGACGACGTGTAAAGAAAAATTCAAGAAGTTTATCCTGAAATATGTGTTCGCCAAAAGGCCGAACTTCGAGTTTTCAACGCGCCTTTTCTGTACCGTGTTTGTGGTGTTCATGTGCACTTATCAGGTGAGTGAATGAAACGTGACTTTAACAGCAGCAGCAACAACAACAACAACAACAACGGGATTTTGTGCATTATGCAAGAATATATGGAATAAAATAGGAATTTAGCAACCCCACGTAGTCCTTTGTCCTATTCCTTTGTGGCTTGCTTGATTAGTTACTTACTAAGTTTGTTTGTTTGTTTGTTTTCTTGCACTTTTCAAAAAAACGTAATTTATATATTTCTTTCTCACAGCTTGGTATTACCTATTTCTTGTATTACTCAAAGATTCTGGATTGGTTCAGCGACGAGGTCTACACGTTCCTGGATCTGATCGACGTGCCCGCAAACAACACGTTTGTAAATAATGCCGAGGTGTCCATCAGGATGCTAACAAGTAACGTAACACCGGATGCATATTCCAATCTGCGGCTTTTATTTAAGACAGCACCTCATAAATTACGTCCGGAAGACGTTGAATGCACGTCGCGTCCGTGTTAGGCCCTAAACATCAGGGTCACTCTGGTTTTGTTTACTACAACCACAACGTCATGCCCACATTCGCCCCGCACCAACATATAAACAAATGCGGATATCCATGAGTATCCGCGGCTATCCGGATAGAATGTAAACATGTTCATACATATATTATACCCGGATTAACAACAGAAACCTACCACAACTCACCACGAAACTCACCTAATGCCATGCTATCAAGTCTAACAGTTCAGTGCTTATTTATAAATTGGATATTTTTGTAATAATGTTCCATTAAATTCTGCTCTTGCTTTTATTCTTGTATTCTGAGTTCTAGAATGTTATCTTTTACAATAATTCTAAATCTGATCGAATTTCGTTTTCAGTTGGCTGGCAGACGACTATCGCCTTTACATTGTTGTTGTTCTTTGTCGACACGATAGCAATATTCTTCAGATATAGGTTTGTATATGATAGATATTAGCTATCTTATCTCTAATGATAAGATTTCCTTAAACGATGACTTAAGTATGATGAGATATAACAGACGGAAATATCGTGGAATTGTCCAGTTTTGTTTTTAAACAAAGCTATTTATTTCCTGAATGGTGTTATACCTCTCATGCATGATGTTTGGTGGCCATGTTGACGTTAAAATGTATCATCATTATCATCATCATTATCATCATTGCCAAGATTAACACTACAATCACTATCACTATCGCCGTCATCACCAGCAAGGTCATACAAACAACTATGATTAAAATACAAATTATAAATAGATTACAATACGAATATTTCTTAACATATATAATACAAATTTGATAGAAGCTAACAGATTCCTAGTATCCTTGTTACTGTCGATCACATGATGCCTGACTCAGTCTAGTTACCTACAACAGAGTGCAGTATAACCTCAGTTAAAATATCTATTGCGGACACCTGTTCTATTTATTACAGATAAACGAAAGATGCACCCCCCCCCCATATTTGTCTAATCCGGTCACTACAAAAACACCCGTTAGCTAGTTTGATAATGGAGGTTTTGTTGTATTAGCTAGCGTCAGCAACTGGAGTTTTGACTTCTGTATTTCAGCCGTCAGTATTTGATACAAACGTGATTCCATATTTAATTAATAAACACTTGAAAACCACGAAGAAAAAAAGTAAAAACTGTAAAATTATGTAAACTCTTATTTCGGTAATCTTGTAGTATATACGCCATTGGTTGTTTGTCAAAGTAATGACGATGTCCAATCTTCCTTCATCAATTAATAAAGTATATTAGCCAAAGATACTATTAGAGATATGATGAGCTGAATTAGTATTAATTATGTCACAGGTGCTATTACTGCTGCTTCTACTACTACCACTATTACTTCTATTACTACTACTACTACTACTACTATCATTACTAAATAATAATAATAATAGTGCTATTATTATTAGTACTATTATTATTAATAGTAGTAGTAGTAGTAGTAGTAGCATTACTACTATTATTATTATTATCTCTATTTCATCCATAATAACGTATCAATATGCATATCCATGGCCTAACTCGTAGTGCGGTTGCCCACAGGCCTGTGGCGTTGCGGTTCAGATTTCTAGCTACGTCTCGGGGATAAATCATCTCTCATTCCCGTTGAAAATCATTGGCCCAGTTAGCCAACAACGTGCACACAATGGCGGTAAAACAACAACATTCACATTTCCGTGATTATATTTACCTCGTCGATACCATTAAGACTACTGTTGTTATTGTTGTTGTTATTGTTGTTATTGTTCGTTTGTTTAGTCCTACCACTAATGTTATCGCTGTTCTTTACAGAATGCACATGTTAAGATTATATAAAGGGGACAAGTCGTTCATGCCATCAGATCTGGATACAGATCCAGCCGAGGTTCTGGTAGGTTATTTTCCAATTTGAAACTCGCAAATATATATTAGTTCGAGGCCAATATGTCCATAAGGTTATGATACGTAATTATCGTATTTGATAACCAATCTAGCTCATCATGTATTAATTACCATGATTGAGATATTGTTTTCATTTATCGCATTCATTGATCTTCATTCGTTTCAGAGATGTTGCATGTTATATTCTGGCTATCAGGTGGCCTACATGATCTGGGGTATGTATCAAAGACCGTTGATGAGATAGTGAACCGTGTATCAATAATTTGTACAACAATAGAGAAGCAAATTTAGTTAGAACTACGAGAACAAACAACAGCAACAATAACAACATCTACTACAAATAACAGCGGAACCACGACCACGACCAAAAACAATAAATAATAATTTATGATGATTATGTTAATTAGCTGATCACATGGCTATCGACAAGGAGGTTTTTTAAACGGTTGCATAGTTTATTGTTTACATTGACAACAACCTTGCTATCTATCGCTATCATTTCCAAGCTGTTCCTCAAAAACATCTTTTGTTCCAGCCATAATTCACTCTCAAATGAAAGATTTGATAACTGACACTCTTGAATGAGACAAGTAAAAGGGGGTAGCTGTTTTTACTATTTAGTGCACAAATCAATAAATTATCCTAGAAAAATGTCTCACGTTAAGGACAAATATAGGGACGAAAACAATTGATCCTTAATTGTAGGATATGTTTAGAGAAACGGTTTTAGGAATTTGTCCTAGAAAACTAAAGACGACTTTAATATTAGGACATCTGTAATTAAGGACGTCCTCGTCTTAGTGAAACGGTCCCCAAAAACAAACCAACAAAATATATATCTCCGAAGAAGCGACAAAACTTTCTTTATCATCCGAAATCTATCATTTTATTTTATAAGGTTAAGATAAATATGAATGCTAAATTAAAAAAAAAAAACACAATGTAAATTTGCTGAAACGGGGAACTAATTCCAACTACAGAAAAATCTGTCAAGACCGATCCTTGGAAACACCGACATATTGTCCAAACCGACCCTGCTTGTTGTATCCGAAATCCAGCCCTTGTCTAAATCATTGTTAATATACTCGATAAACGGACCGTCCATTCTGAGCACTGGCCCGATTATCTTGTTCCAATTCTATTCCATCAATCAGATACTACCGATGATGAATAGGACTCTAATTCCATCAATTCACCAAAAAAACCTTTACAATGAAGTTCCAAAAAATAGCCCCCCCCACCCTCTACACCTACCACCTCTACACCTCTACCACCCCTACCACCCCTACCACCCTACCACCTCTACCACCTCTACCACCCCTACCAGGCTTCACGCAATTGAACAACAATCATTGTTTAGATTTTTAAAATCAGTGCTAAACAGTGTATCATGAATGACTTCTTGAAAATATAATATTGAGGGATTGGGTATCTTTTCTGTATCCCTCATGGATCATAATGATTCTCATTCTGATCTACGATAATCACTGAAACTGTGTTTGGGTCTATCTTGTCTCAGTGTGTCAACGTCGGACTGATTGTTTAAATTAACGCGCCACTTGTATAAATCGGCCATTATTCTTGTCATCCCATGGAGGGTCGGCTTAGACAGGTTCTACTGTATATTGAAATTGAAGCACTATGAATTAAACCCTTTTTTCCCCAAAACGGATATTATTTATTTATTTTGTAATCTACTCTAGCCCGTCGGCGAAACTAATTACTTAATAATGAAAGAATATTTAGAAATTAAGTTGATTTATTTTTCGGGAAGAATCCCCAGATTGTCGCTTATTCAGCTCAGCCTCTATGTTGGAGTGATTGAGAAAGCTCCTCCCCCACCACTCACAGGGAAGCAGTACGGAAAGATGGAGCCGAAATATCTGAAGATGCTCACTGCCAGAGTGTTTTACGTCCTCAGGAGATCTTTAACTTCCCCCTTAATTTTAATAATACAGTGGAGACGGCAGCGCCATTTAACGTGGTCAGCCACGCACGATGTTGTGAGCCGAGAATTTAATCTTTGGAAAAGGTTCGACCTCTGGCTGGGATAGAACCTGTGATTGCTGGCACCAATTAAAATTAAGTTTAGAAATTAATTTTACTTATGTACCAAAATCTTCATTCTACGTTTGTTGTCAGTTTCTGTGTCCCACGCCGTCATGCGACTCATTAAAGTCATTATAAGTATGACATATCAGGAATTCTGTATCAGTATAATTAGCAGAGTAAGGGAATATAATATATGGATTGCTTGGAACCTAAAAATCATTATTAATAGACCTTGATGTGCAATAATTAATAATACATTAAATTAAAATTGCAAACGTTTCAAGTTTAGTTCGAGAGCTTGACTTTAGTTTAGGGAGTAGATCTAGACAATGTCTGAACGGAGACATATCAGCCCCAAATAGTCATAATACATATCTAGGTAAATGAGTACTTAGTGTACTTTGAAGAATAGTTCTTTGATATTTCAGTGCGCTAATATCAGAGGAATAGATAAGGTATGTCGGAAACGATTTATTGTGACACATAAACTGTCGCACATCAATGAAGTGCGCTACCTCGATTGAATGTGCTCATTTAATTATATTTTGTTGTTGTCTTTTTTTTGTTCAGGATTTTTCGTGCTCAACTTCACCACATGGATATTAATATTATTATTGTGTTTTGTCATCATACTGCCAGCCATGAACAAGAACTACAACATACTCCAGTATATAGCCGAAGCTTTCCTGTAAGTTGGTAACTGGTTCATTTAGTATGAGAGGGGGAGGAGGCATATGTTGGTACACACTCGGATGCCTCTGTAAAAACAGCAGTAAGATGTGTATTTCGTAAAGATGCCTTACACTTAAACTGCAAAAGTTCTTAATCTTATATTTATTTATTCACCAATCTGCAGTAGCATCAATTATTGAGAGAGAGAGAAACACACACACACACACACACACACACATATATATATATATATATATATAGAGAGAGAGGAAGAGAGAGAGAATTTAGCGAATGTTAAAATATTCTATACTGAGCTAAACAGATAAAGCATAAGGCAAAGGAATCGTGATTCATTGTATCATCACTTTTGGAGACTTGAAAAAGTTTATCGAAATCGGTTCTGACATTTATTTCTTCTCTAAGAACATCGTGAATGAGTTGAAGTACATTGAATTAAAGTACGAACTTTTCTTACTTATTCCTTGCAAATGTTATTGAGCAGGAAGTACCAGCCACTAGTTACATGTACATTGGAAATATGTATTTACGTTTTCATGATTTACCCCTTCGTTTCTTGAAATAAATAATATATATATATATATATATATATATATATAAACACAGATCAGGAATTGGTTTGTTTAAAACTTTCGTTTGCTGTGACGATTTCTTGCAGAATTCCATTGGTTCTTAACTTCATATTCCGACTGATACAGAAGCAGATGGCACGATCCTGGTTCCTACAACCGAAGATAAATCACGAAGATAAAACGGCGCCACTCTCAATCGACAACAGGTTAGATGTATCCCTGGATAAGATACGGGGTCCGTTGCATTTATGAGTTAATATTTTGGAATTGAAATGAATAAAATCCACAAAATATATTTCGACATATTTTGTACCTTCAAAAAATGTGTATACTCTAATATCTGTGCATTAACGTATCTGTGTATTGAACTAAAATATCATCAGCATCATCATCATCCTATTTGAATCCGTGTATTATTATTGCCTACTTTCATATGATGGTTGACCAATAGGCGATTATGAATCTTCGACAAATACGATCAATATATAGATCGATTTTTCATGATAAAACATCTTATCGTGTTGAGCGTTTATTTATTTTTATCGACTTCCTCGAATTGGAATAGATCAGCCGTAAAATGAGTCAACGTATTCACTGAACAAACGTTTGATCGTAATTCATCTTTAAAAAGTTCGTGATATCCACCTACGATATTTTATAATACAGAAGTGATATAACTTGATACAGTCGTAGAATTACCTACAAGCGAATGATTGTGTATTTGATCAAAACTTATATGTCAACAAATAATCGACTCTATGTATCCTCATGGATGTAGTAAGAAGAATCCAAAAAGAACCTACTCCCTCCTTAGTTGCTGAAGAAGAAGAATCAGAGGTCACATTTACCCGTTAACATCTAAATTAATGTCCAACAGACATCAATTTAAAAGCAAACACCAAGACTGAAGTTTTTCACTAATCGTCATTAGTTAGGTAAAATAGCCAGTGATGAGTTAATATCTACTTGGTTGTTACGGTGATTTGATCAGAGTTAGCTGATCACAAAAAAGACAATTAATATCATCTTAGTTAATACAGGTGATAAACATCAGGCAACGCGGTACATAACAAGGTATATCTCTGTTAGTCATGAACTGGGTCGCGTTAAGAAGACTCACAAATGTTTTGATTGAGGAATTGTATTCTCGATTTCGTTTTAATTGTCCTCTTGTAATATACGTTTCTAAACACTGCGCGCGCGCGCATGTGTGTGTGTGTGCATAACCCGTCCATCTAAACTCCTCCCATATCTTTAGATTAGCTCACATAAACGAATGCTGACACAGGAAATGCTAATTATGACATACATATAGTACGAATCGAGTAATCTGTTATAATACATTCACAAGGCGTACTTTCATACAGATGCTTCCAAATATATATCCTCAGCGGATGTCGTACATTCCGCTATCTCGTTCCAGGAAGCTTTTCCATGTCATGAACTACTTCTTCTTCTTCGCCAACATCGCCACGGGATTGTTCTCGTGTCTGGTTCGGATATTGAAGGGATTAGCTTTTGGTTTGGTCTTCTTGGGAAGGATAGATCGATGTGTGTTGATGCGTGGAGCCGAGGCGGGGGATAAAGGTATGCCGCTATATGACATTAGTAAGGGTATATCAATCTAATAATAATAATAATAATAATAACAACAGCCGAAATAGTAATTTTATGTCGCAAATCGAGGTGGATGATCGTCTGCGACTAAATGCTTCCACACGGAGAAATTTAGCATCTGCAATAAGCATCGTATTAGGTAGAGAAGTTCTTGCCAGTTATCGGGATGGACGAAAAACTGCTCCATTTACAGTTGATACGGTCGGGACTCAAACCCCGACCACTTAGACACCATGAATGAGTAATGAGTTTACCGTCTATAGCCATTCAACCACTTTCTTTCTCTCCCTCATATTAACTTAATTACTTTACACACACACACACACATATATATATATCTTAAATATATCTATCTGTCTAGCTAGCCTACTATCTATATTCCTACTTGTCTATCTATTGCTACTGTGTGTATTCATCCATGAGCAATTCACGAGTTGAGACATAAATTACGGATATCATTCTCTCTTTCTTAGCCCTACTTGGTATTATTTACACTCCTAGGATACTGCTCGTATTTGGGAATGATCCGTGTAGAGGCTACACACAATCATCCCATCATGAGGACGTTCTGCCAAATTATTCTGGACGCCAAACACACGACGGAGAAACGCCGGCAATCTCCTTCTGGCAAAGACGATCCAGAGATAGGTGACATTCCTGAACAAATTGGTCTGAAAAAATATTCAGAAGGTTGTCCAAACTTTCAAGGAAATAAGTAAAAATGAAACATACGTATATTTAAGACGGTGCCGGTATTATATAATGACATGCACAACTTAAACAAAGCAGACACTCACAAACCATTTAAAGAACGCAGAACAGAATATCAAATTAACGGCCTGGTGTAGAAAGTGCGGAGCGTAATATGAAGTTTTATATATATATATATATATATATATATATATAATAAATTATTTTTGGATTGCAGATCAAACTGAACTTCAAATCCAATCTGTCAACAAACGTACAAGACGGAGATGGTTGCTATTGTACTCTTTGCTACGAAATCCATCTTTAATATCAGATCGCCGTTTTTATATCGCCGATGGAGATGACGCCATAGCACGTGACATCGGTATCAACGTCATCCTGGCAAGGAAGCGCAAGTACGACAGACTAAAGAGAGAACTACAACAGTTAGAGAAACTACTAAAGGAAGGAAGTGTCACCGAGTTAACAGACGAACAAGACGACGACGGGAGCCACGACCACCAAGGGGATGACGTCACCGTCATCAGCCATTCACAGAAGAACGGCATTTCGGGTCTCCAAAACATTAATTCCTGTCAGTGTAGCTCAGATGATAATACTGTATGCCAATATCTTTGATAATAACAGACTGGGGTTAAGACGAGTTTCAAAGCAAGACCCGGAATCCATCATCTTGCTAGTTCGATTATTTGTCTTTCACCATGCTGGGCCATTCTAGCTTGTGAATGGACTTCAATAATGGTTGGCGGGTTCTACCAAATAATTGGTGCTATTTTTAGCCTGGAATACCCTTTGGTAATCTACCCGCGTATACACCAAACATAAGTTGACATACAAGTACAATACAGCAAATTTGTCAGTATTAAAATGTTAACTTGGGTACAATTATTCGACTATTCCCAGTTTTGGACTGGCTGCACATTTTCGGCATAGACTGATGCCAGCGGAATTGGGAAAGGAAGCGTTATGACGTGACGTAAGAAAACGAGCAGAATTTTGCTCTTGTCTCTAAACATTAATTATGCAGTGAAACTATTATTGTAGGGAGTGGCAGGCTTTTCTCGTCTTCTAGTGCATGCGAAATAAACCACGATGGAAAATACTCTGTCATCAAACTTTTGCGAAGACAACTGAGATTATTTCTTTTATACTTGGAGCCAGTGTTAGAGGTATTTAGAATAAACACACATGGCAACCAAAAAAGCAAACTGTCAAAGTGATTAATTTCAAGATGATAAAGTTAAAAAATTACAGTGTGAATTTCTATGTTTCTAGTATGCTAATTGTGTATAATTAGTCATCATTGGCAACTATCTGAGCTGATGTTTCCTTTTGCCTGAATAAATATTTTAAGTACACGATTTTAATTTTTTACTTCTTTCCAGGTATTTGCTTTCTCAAATATTCAGTTTTGTATAGTGCAGTAATCACGGAGATGAGCGTGGCATCATATTGACAAACATTACACATGCATATATGTAGTCATATGGTTATCTCTACACACCAATCCAAACACCTGATAACAACACCTAAAATAAATTACCTGGTCAACATGACATTTATTTGATATGAAACACAGTACACAACAAGGTATTCTGTTACCGAGTGTTCTGAACATAAATGCTTAACATATGGCAACCTAGTTATTCCAGCAACTGGCATGATAAACATTTAATTAACCCATGACCATATTCCTGCCAGATTGATAAAACAAGTTCAAAATGTGTTTTAATAATTTTTCAGAACCAGTCATCTATGGGCTGGTTATCTGGGACCAGGAACATTTATTATGTAACCGTATCATAAAACCATTGGTTCCTCTGGCAATAAAGATTTAGAAATACACAGCTTTTCTTGGATACTGAAATCGCCCAATTTTTGTATAAGGCAGAGGTTCCTCTCCCATATGATTTATAAACAACCTCTTTTTGGCAGGCGAATGTTCATCCGAAACATAAGGTCGCAGATCATAGCCTCTGTCAACTGTCTCCGTGACGACAAACTTCAGGAGGTCAAGGAATGCCTCATCGTTGAAGCCAAGGATCTTGCCATCTTCAATACCTTCATACATCCGATGTCTCTTTCCAACCCAGACCAGGTTGTTGCGAGGGTTTGCCTCACGTGTTTGCCACAAGTGCATTGTGTTCAGTTGGTATGCAAACAGTTGTAGTGTCTGGCCATCCGTTATGACTGTTTGAGTCGTGATTGGGTAGGTGACATCATGATACACATTGAAACCTGTTTTTAGAAACAAAACAACTTATTAATAGCACAAATACAGCATCAGATTTTGCCAGTAAATTTATATTAAACAACCATAGATACAATTCTAAAAAGGCAATGAATGTTGAAAGGCTAGATTTAGGGGTTCTAAAGGTAGCAAAACAAAACCTTTTTAGATATCTTCTTTTGAAAGGATCAAAGATCAACCGAAGCCCTATGAACAGACATTACCTTGATTTTACTTTTAGCAATTAGCTGCTGATAACTACAGGAAGCTATTGTATTTGATATTAAATTACACACTAATGGCTCCACCTGGTGAATACATATCAAGTTATAAACGGTCAGTGTAACCCCAGGTTGTGAAGATGATTGGGATTTTCATTCAAGCATCTTGGTGATTTATTTTAATTTAACACAAAACAGTTTTTTATGATACACATTCAAAGAATCGGATCTGAAATCATTTTTATAATGTATGAGTAATGGTAACTAAGAAGTTCAAATGGGAGACCCAGTATAAAAACAGCAATAAAACATGAATGTGAAAAGATTTGGGAAAAAACAAATAAAGTGTAATAATGATACCCCAAAAAAAACCTGTCAAATTGTCTAATTATCACTCAAACAAAGTTCATCTAAATCTTACCCAGATTGTGTGCCTCAGCCATACAAGTTGTAAAGCCACTCGTTAGACCACACTGAGTCCACGCATCATCAACTAGCTTCGTATTGTTTCCATGTTTTCTCATGAACCAATGATACACGAGGTTTAACACCTCTACAGACAGATGAATAAACTCACACGGATCTCCAATCCAGTGTCCTACAGTGGAGAACAAACAAAATATGTCTCTTTAATGTCACGCTGATCTGGAAGCATAAGTTGAATTAACTTAAAATTAAGATTAGATTTTCCAACTAGAAAACAAGTCAGTCATCCAAAATGGTGGAGAGATTAAATGGTATTGTGCAGTTGTTTACAAAGTATTACTATTAGACTGATTTATTTATTTATACGACTTCATGATCTCTATAAAGGTGAGTCAGTGTTTAGATTAGTCTTGGTTCTGGTCACATTCCACAAACTAATTAGTTGGAGATCTGTGTAAACAGAAAACATAGAGAGATACGGGGAGAAATATGTATTACCTGTTCAAAACTTCTGTAATACTGTAAAACTTCAGACATTATCTTTTTCAGATAGTTCTAATATAATAATGACTTTTATTGGTATTATTAATCACTCTATTGTGTATATCTTTCAATGATTTTCCCATTGTGATCAGTTATTATAGTATTATGACACTAAGAAAGTTTGATGGAAAAAAATTGATTCTCACACACATGTAGGATACACATTAAATTATGTATACATAGAAAACAGTTGAGTCTTATTGTACTGAAATTATGGTATGTCTTACAAGAAACCAGTCAGGAACTATAATCTAAGGTAAGAATAATAACAATTTTCGAGTTCTACAAACTGAATCAAATTTAATATTTAAGATACTGGGATACCACTTTACTTGGTCAACTAACTAGCAGTAGGTACTTTGATTGTTTTCACAAATATAAAGGGATAACCAATTTCTGAAGGTAGAATGTGTACATTGAATAGAAATGTAGTGATACATATGTTTACCTTAAATTAAATACATTCTGTGAATTCCCCAAGAAAATGTACGTTTTTAAGTAAAACTATCACCTCTCTGTTAATGTGGTCAGATTAATTCATGAATGCAAGAGATAAACACTGAATGAGCCATTGACTTGATATGTTCTTTTACTTACACCCTAACATACCTGCCACAGTGATTGGTTTGTCTCTCAATTTGCTTTGTCCGAGGCTTTTAGGAGGAAAGTCAACAGTGGGAAAGTCACCTCCTGTACAAATCTCACTATCTCTTGAAACAAACTGAAACAAATTCACATAACCAGGTTAGAAATGTTGTTTAAAGCAAGTAACTAAACCACAGCTCAACTTTAACTGGCTTTAAATTAAGTCTAAGGGCAACACAAATATGTCATGAAGCTACATGTATCACGCATCAAACCAGTGAAAGATGTAAACATATTTATAACAGATGATTGAGATTATTAATTATAGTATGAGAATATTAGGTTTAATTTTTCTACATTTGTTTTATGTACATCTATTAAAGGAACAGTTCACCTTTATTTCAAATTTTCACAACTAATACGGCTATGTTCACAAATATCAAAATGATGCACAAAATGTGAAAATGATCGACCACATATTCCAGGTCAATGTGCTGATTAATCGACTATTAATGGTTTGGCGTGCTGCCATTTTGTAGCGGGACACAAACCGGAAGTTCATGAACCCTGACGTCACTTGAACCAAGCAATTTGACTGGAAGTCTGTTTAAGTTTAACCCCATTTAAAAACATGATTCCAGAACAAAATGTGTGAGGAGAACCGGGAACACTAACTGGTGTCTGTGTGAACTCCTGGCCCAGGCACATATTTAGGTAAAATTATCTGAGGGTGAACTGTCCCTTTAAACAATACATTTTTTATTGATACTATTAACATTACCTCAGGCAAGGGAAGTTCAGTCCGTATTTGCTGAGCCCTAGCACCTTTATATTGCATCCAAATTCGGCCCTCCTGATTTGGCACACCAACATTTTGGAAATCGGTGAGCTTCCAGCATGTTTCTAATCTGACGTTCCTATCATACTGGGCCCTTTGCAGGTGTTTATACTTGTGGGTAAAAACTCGAAATATTGTATCGAGGATGTTCAGGAAGAATTTGTTGCTTTCATATTCTGGTATCTGATGAGGAGCGAGCTTCTTCTTCTCAATCATGTACTGGTATACGTATTCATGTTCTTGTAGAATTGCGTCCGTGATGAGTGGTTTTAAGACTTTGAATTCTGTCTCAACGTTCACTTTATTATATATATCTGGTAAATCCTCGATTACATTGGTACGCGTGATGAAACGCTTATAATCAAGCGTATTCGGATAACGATCCCAGCTTTTAACCACCGTCAATATTTTTGACTTTGTACCGGCGATAAACTCTAGTCTTTCCCTAACATCGCCCTTTTCCAGCAAGTTCTGGCCCACCTCGTAATGTCGCCAGATCTTATACCTCGGTATGTCCTCGCTCCAGTTTCCTGGGGGATATTTCGGCTTAACTGGTGGATAGGATACATCCTCCACTTCCTGTAGACTAGTCTCTATACTATATGGGCAAACATATCTAAACACTGGGGGACGGACGGTTAAAAGTTTTCGTGACAGTCGACCAGCAACGTTCTTCATGGAGGCTGCCATATTGGCCAGTGCCAATGAGAACTATTTACCATCACAATAGTGAATTTGTCGAGGCGATAAATACAAATAAAATAAGAACGCGCCATTCGAGTATTACAGCTTTATCGTATTAAAATATGATGGACAACAATTTAAAAGTATCTTTGAGATTACAATGAAAGATATTGTGTGCCTGATTGAAATGATTAACTTCGAACATATCCAGCAAATCCTCCTCAGAGAATAACTGCATCGAACTGCAAGAGGATCGCCAATGACTCGTTGAATGGTCTAAGAAGTGGCACTGCAGTTCAATGCCGACAAGTTCAAGGTCCTCCATCACGGGAGGAATAACAGACGTCGTGTCTATAAGATGGGATATATTGAGTCGCAGTCCACTAAAGTAGAAAAGGACCTCAGTGTCTATGTTGATTACGAGCTGAAATTCCACCAGTCCAGTAGGATACTGTAGTTCACCAAGAAGACGTTCTCATGTTTAGATGAAGACACCTTGCCAAGGCCGTACAAAGCATTTGTCAGACCTAACCTGGAATATGGAAACATAATTTGGCATCCACACTATCAGATGGGCAAATTGGCAGTGGAAAAAGTACAGCGTCGAGTAACAAAGTTAGTGCCACACCTGAAGATTCTGTCTTAAGAAGAGTGATTAGTTGTCCTGAGTTTCCCATCACTCCTATTTAGAAGACGGCGAGGGCACATGATACAAGTCTACGAGATCAGTAACGCGATAGACAGACTTGACCCAAGAACCCTCTTCAACAGAGAACTCAATGAATGAACCAAAGCTTATAGTCAGGGGTTATTCATAGGCCGCTATCGACTAGAAATCAGGAAAAACTCATTCAGCCAACGAGTGGTTCAAGACTGGAACTCGTTATCAGATCATGTTGTCACAGCCACTAGTCTAAATTATTTTAAGTCTAGACTCGACCAGCACTTAGAAAGAAGACATGTACACGACGCCATAGGCTATATAACAAGAAACTACAAAAGTAGTCAAGACCGGAATACTCGACAGGTACTAGCCTTTTATTCTGTACTCTGGTATCCTGGTAATTGCTATTAAAATTTATAATAATAACTACTACTAATCATACTAATGTTACTACTAATACATACAGTAGTAGTAGTAGTAATAGTAACTAGTATAGTAGTAGCACATACTATAATTCGCAGTGAGTACTTAACAGATAACCGTAATATAAGGGTTTTACTCTTTCACATCTGAGAAATCTGATGCATGTGAAGTCTGAAGTTAACTAATATGGAGTATAGCAGCAGGTATGTATGTGTATACCGATATGTATCTGGTATATAAACTTCAATAACTATTATGTGTTTATGCCCTTATATATGTAAAATTCCGTCAAGAAACTGTTCAATTGACTAGGTTAGAAATATACTATATTATTGAGGGTTTCACTTTGTAGAAGATTTCTTTCTTTCAATTCTGCTCTCACTCGTTCACTTTCTTTAGGTTTTCATATCTAATTAATCAGCTATATATATATATATATATATATATATATATATATATATATATATATATATATATATATATATATATATATATATATATTAACCTTGCGTGAGCGCACGTATGCGTAGACTTATACGAGTTGCTAGCTGGCACAATTGCTGGTGAACCTGATTGTGACGCTTATTATCACGAAACACCCAACTTGTTGCAAATAGTATTACTTCAAGTATGGCGGCGACTCCGTCTCTGTTGCACGTACCAGATTCACAAGTGCTTAGGTATAACATTAATATGAGATGTGTCATGCATCAAGTGAAGTAGATATGGTTAAAGTGTCTCGAATGATTTCAGAAAACAGGCTGTTTGAGGGTAACACTTCTCTTAAGAAAAATGTGTGTTGTGTATCAAAGTCCATTATTTTAGTATTTAGATCTACTACCAATGACATGATGACGTGTTATTCTTATTGTTAATTGATGCATATCCTACTATATATATATATATATATATATATATATATATCATGATATAATATATGTATATATTATAGTCATTTGCCTGATTATATATTCTGGTATTGATTTGTGCACTTAACTAAACATAAAGTATATGTATTCCCCACATGTCCAACCTAGATTTGAATGTATTCATTGACAGGATTTCGATAACTTCATTGGGGAGCTAGATCCAGTCGTTTATGACTCTCTTGGTCGTTTTGACCAACTCCTGGTGGTGTCCTCGGGTGAACAATCCAGAACTTACTCTTAGCTCAAAGAATATCTTTCTTTCTACTCTGTCAATATCGTTTAAGATCTTGTAGTTGTATGTCTGCAGAGGCCTTGCTATACAGTTATAGGGGGGCGCTCCCATCCTGCCCCTCCAACGGCCCACCCTTCCCCACAAAATCTTTGGCCCACCTCACATTCCCCCCTTTTCCACCCTGCCCATAAACTAAGAACAAGAGACAAATACCTAGAACAAACTTAAATTAACTGAGAACAGGCCATGATTGCAGATAATTTATCAATTCATGTTTTAGAGAGAGATAATTTATTTTAAGATTGCACATACATAATACATGGAACATACTGTAATCATCCATGTATAGCTTGCACCCATTCTTGACAAGAAAAATGTCAGAAAAAACTATTTTTGGTGTATAACGCGCAGGAGAAACCGGGAAAATCTGCAGCTGGAATTGCCCACCATTTTTTTCCATAATTACGAGCTCTCCGCATATGACGGCCTGATACAAGTTTTTATGGTAGATCTAGTTTATTTGTCTTCTCACATTGTATAATAATTCTTTTGATCATTTGGTAATTAAAAGTGATAAAAGATCATAATCAGACACAAGGAAATTAAGTGATTTATTATAATAAACATGAACACAGTTCAATTAAGTTTACAGCATTATAAATAGCAATGCACATATTCTTTTATCTGCACTATCTCTGCAAAGTTTGAACTATTTGTGTTTCTCAATAAGGGGGGAGTTATAATTAGTTCAAATTTACAAGATTTCTAGGCTTGAAGACCAATTTAGAGTAGAAATAACTGAAGTAATTTCGAAGTGGAACTGACCAGTCACTATCTTGAATTAGGTTGTGTGGTAGCCTAATCCACTTCCACACATTGTTTAGGTGGGTCAGTGTAAAAATAAGAATTAAAAAAATTAAAATCGTTTTTATTTTGTGACAGCAGGTTTCAGTTGTGATTAGCGCTTTGTAAAACAAGTATTCAAAAAACAATGGCCTTAGCAATAAAATATGTCTTTCAATTTTTTTTATTTTTAAAATGGACACATTTAATTAGTTATGATGTAACACACACCTCCAAAAAATGACGGAAAACTGCAAAAAAGGTGCATGTCATATACGGAAGATTATGGTAAACATAATTATGCAACTGCTCTGTACACCCCTGTTCTGACAAAAGGAAAAAATTCTGTAAATTTGTGATTGTAGAATCTTTTACTTGTAATCATAGCTAATCGCAGATGCATCATTATAAATACCATTTATGCATAAATACCACTAAATCGGAAAACACAGATACATACTCAATTATAATCCTGTGATTGCATAAGGAGTTCAGATGTGATACATAATACATATAAAACAATGTATCCTTGATGTACAATTTGTTACATATATTTTGCATATTTTATTATTTAAAGTGACCATCTTTTTCATTTATTAAAGGGATAGTCCGCCTTCATTTCAAATTTTCAGGACTAATACAGCTATACTGACAAATATAATAAATAATGTCAAAATGTGTAAACGATCACCCATATATTAAATAATACAGTTTAAAGTGCTGATTAATAAAGTTTTAATGGCCTGTGGGTGCCACTATTTTGTAGCTAGACAGAAACCGGAAGCTCCTGAATGCTGATGTCACTTGAGCATATCCGGTTGACCTGAAGTCTGTAGAGCCCATACAAAAGCATGTAAACAAGTGTGAGCAAAGAATTATTCCAAAACTAAATGGCATTTTCTTGTTAAAATGACATCATGAATGACATACAACCATATCAGTTTGAGCCAGAAGGAACCTGAAAAGAGGAGGATGATTCAAAATGGCTCAGAAATTAATGCTTAAGAGAAACTATAATCCATATCAGTCTAGAGAGTGCTGATGTGACATCAGAGCATTTCAATTTTCTCCTTCCCACCTTGGAAGCTCGCTCTCTGTGCAGCCATAATGGCAACCCTCCAGTAATTTGGATTATTTCCCTATTTCTATGATATCAGGTATATTTCGTTATTATTATTGTGAAATTTTTGTTTACTGTTCTAAGCGTTACATATTTGAAAAATATTTTCTGAGAGTGGACTGTCTCTTTAAGTTCTTGTGTCGTTCTTGTCATCTTCAAATGGTGTTTATGTCTAACACAGTACACCAAACCTTTTTGTTGAGTGTTTTCATTGGTAAATTGCATTTTTTTTAAACAATATACTAATACATTTTAGCATAAAAAGTACCACATAACGATATTTGTGACTTATTCTCGCTAGTTCTTGGTGTTCTGAAGGTTGTTCTCTGTAGTTCGCAGTATTTGTGTGTTATTCTGCATAGTTCAACAAGCACGACAAATAATCTTTTACATTTTTGGTATGATGTGATTGTATAGTTATTTTTTATTCGAAATACCTGGAGCATAGAGGTTGAAGAAGCAGAGAGAGAAGGCTAGATAGCATTTTGTGGTGAGTTGAGTTTTATTGGTACTGTTTATGACGTTCACAAAACAAATTGCAGGCGAAGGATTTACCATAAAATACTAGTATTTCTGCCATTAAAATTAATATTTTTGGTGATCTCTTATTTTTGGTATATTCCACCAAGGACCTGTGGATGGTGCTGAATACAGTCATTGTTTTTCTTTCAAATTTTTTTAGGGGAGGTTGGTTGCACATTTGATAATCACATGTTTTTCAACCATTATATTAGTTCATTTATAGCATGTGAATTTTCCGTTACTGGAATTTTTCTATGCTTTACAAGGAAGCAATATTTTTTATGCCGATTTTAAGTAGATCTCCGCAAGGTTTGAACTATTGTGTTTCACGATGAGGGGGAAGTTGTGATTAGTTTAAATTTACAAGATTTCTAGACTTGAAGACCGATTTACCGTAGAAATAACTGCAATAATTTCGAAGTGGAACTGACCGGCAGCCATCTTGGATTAGGTCACGTGGTAGCCTAATCCGCTTCTGCCCAGTTTTCAGACGAGTCAGCGAGGAATTAATGATAAAAGAATAAAGTCAATTTTATATCCCGTTAGCGGGTTTTAGCTGTGATCGGCAACTTTATAAAACAAGTATTCAAAAAACAATGGTCTAATAACTGTAAAAAATGTAAAAAAACCTCATTCATTATAAGAAAATATTCGCTCAGTTGGTGCTGATGAAGCTGGGCATGATAGCAGCTTGACGGAGCATTAATAGTTACATCATTGTATGAGGGTTGGAGCATGTAGGCAACTATGCGTTCATCAGTGGGGGTCACATAGACTGGGTATTGGGTTATCATAATGGGGATTAGTAGGGTGGTCCTTATTTTTCAACTTTAGAATTTTCATACTCTCACCCCATGTGTGTGTTCCAATAGATAAATAAAAAATATGGGCAAAGTTACAGCAGTATTAATCAAAGTTTAGAGGCAGCTCAATATCTTTGAAGTTTAACACAATATGCCAATATACGCGAAAAATCGCATATTGGCACATTATGTATATTGTGTATATCATCAAGTCGTGTATTCATTCACTTCATTGATAGTTTCCAAAGAAGATGTTCTGTTTTATCTAATCAGATAATATTGATCGTTGGAATGTTACTTGTATGTGGTGGTTGGTTTTACTCGTGGGCCACAGAATAAATAAACCTATATTTTCAATGCGTCAGTGTAGAAAATAAACAATGGCGGCACCAAAGATCAGCTTGGAGATCTTTTTGATATTGCAATACGGAGACAGGCGATACCAGATGATGATTTCCTGCCGTTCAGAGGAAACCAGTCAGAAGAACCTTCAACTTCTACACCTAAGAATAGAAAGAGGGCTAGAAAAAGTATCATAAGCCCTGAGCTGGCTGCTACAATGGATAGGACAAAGCTGTTTGACCGCAGAGCAACCTTTATGCTTGCAGCCACCGCCAGGAGCCTCGGAAATGATGTTAACGATTACTCAGTCAACAGATCATCAATCTGCCGCGAACGCCGTAAGCTTCGTCAGGATATTTCCCAGCAGCTGAAGAGCAAGTTTAACCCAAATACACCACTGACTGTCCATTGGGATGGGAAACTTTTGAAAGATCTCACGGGAAACAAATTAGTAGATCGTTTACCTGTTATCGTGTCTGGATTGGAAACAAACTAACTACTTGGTGTACCAAAATTGATCTCCAGCACTGGTGAGGCCCAAGCTACAGCCGTCAATCAGTTATTAGAGGACTGGGGGGTACAACATCTGATCAGAGCACTATGTTTTGACACAACTTCCACCAACACAGGTCGCATCAATGGCGCATGTCCATTACTGGAAGCAAAATTGGGCCGTAATCTGCTATACTTGGATTGTCGGCATCATATACTAGAACTCGTTCTTACCTGTGTATTCACTACATGTATGGGGGTGACCTCTGGTCCTGATGTTCAAATCTTCAAACGATTCCAGAAGCACTGGGAATACATTGACCGATCAAACTTCAAACCAGCAGTAGTTGCTGATGACACACTAAACTCAATTGCAGATGTCAAAGATGAAGCAATTGACTTTGGTCTGAAGCAGCTTCAAACATTCCAGCCTCAAGATGACTACAGAGAACTCTTAGAACTTGTAATCATATTTCTGGATGGTACTCCTCAACGTGGCATACACTTCATGGCACCAGGAGCAATACACCATGCTCGATGGATGGCAAAAGCATTGTATGTGCTAAAAATATATCTGTTTCGTGACCGGTTCCATCTCACTGCCTATGAAAGTAGAGGCATACATGATGTATGTGTGTTCATCGTCAGACTATATGTAACGGCTTGGTTCATCGCTCCTGATGCCATATCTGCACCTCGTAATGACCTGGACTTCCTTCAGAATCTGAAAGCATATGAAGACATTAATTCAGCAATATCCAAGGCTGCTGTAACTAACTTCTCAGGACACATTTGGTACCTGAGTGAGGAGTTAGTAGCATTGGCTCTTTTCGATTCCGTCATATCAGCAGACACAAAGCGAGCCATGGCACGAGCAATTTCTGAAGTTGAAGGAACCGAAAATCCACCAAAACGCATCAAAATCATAACCAACTCAATCAAGGATATATCTTTAACCAATTTTGTGACTACAAACACCATGAACTTCTGCCGATTGCTTGACATAACAACAGATTTCCTGCAGGCGGATCCTAATACGTGGAATTCCCAAGATGACTACAAGAGAGCACTTGAAATTACGACACAGCCGAGAGGGGTGTGGCTCTCATCGAGGAATACAACTCCTTGCTGACAAATGATGAAGAGCAAAAGCAGTACCTACTCCAAGTAGTTCAGGACCACAGACACCGCTTCCCTGATGCCAAAAAGAGCACCTCAACTACTAATAACTAGTGACACTTCTGAATCATATGATCACTGACATTAATGATCATCATCTCAATGACGGACAGTAATATTGGCTCAGCATTCAATCAATATGCAAGGAGTTGTACTTGTTCGTTTTAATGATATAATGATGTAACTGTTTTAATTGTCTGTATGTATGTATCATGCTACCACCACTGTCCACTAATGTTCAGATTGAACATGCTGAATGTGAATAAATACTTTTATATATTATGCTTGTAAATTACACGAAATATACCTATTTTAGTAAATTTCAAAGGCCTTGAGCTACCTCTAGATATTGCTCAAATTCTTCATAATTTGGCTTACTACAGTTTTTTGGTCAAGTCAAACACATTTAAGGGGTGAGAGTTCGAAAAATAAAAAAAATACATTTTACTCCCATATAAGGACCACCCGAGGGATTAGTCTGCTAACTTAATTTTTGTTGATGTATTACGTTCATGTTGTAGTCGATGTATGTTTTTTACATTACCTTAATTAATGGTGTTAATAATGTCTGTATAAAAAACCTGCTAACCGTGGACTGGTACAGATAAAAGATGTGGTTCTAGTATCCCTACTGACCTATTTTTTATAGTTTCTGGAGAGAAAAAAGTGTATACATTATATATAAATACCCTTTGTGCATTATATATTTATAGTATATAATTTTTTTTAAATCCCATCCCTACCTACTATGTTCATTTATTCATAAGAAACTGGAATCAAAGAAATGTATTTGTCCTGCCTTGTATTTCTCAAGATCCAGCATTATGTTATATTTATATGACGAAAAATGTCAATTTTTGGTGCACTAAAATTGTGTGTGTTTTTTTTGCAGGCAGAAAGAAACTGAGAGGAAAGATACCCTAATGAATGATGCAGGTGACACCGATGTACATGTAGACATTGCTATGCCGGGTTCAGAAGAAATAAATCATGAAGCAGAAGACATCACACGAGCAGAATAACCTAGTGCTAGTAGATTGTACTAGTGTTTGCAATCAAGTGAATGACACTGCTAACACACAGAACTGGTCCTGACACAGTCACGGAACTTGTCACAAAATATTCACGACTAGTAGTGAAAGAGGAAAGAAATAATGATGGCGTGGAAGAGACTGTGCTTTACTGCAACCTCTGTCAGAAACAGATTGTTAATACAGGGAATGGGAAGCGGACCTGGAACACAGGAGGATACCGTCTTTTACGGAAATGATCATCACCAAGAGGCTTTAAGAAGAGATATTGAAGAAGAACTAACAAGGAAAAGACGAGAAGAGCTCTTCGGCGCTGATGTTAATTGTGCTTCATCAGTGATGGAGATTTGAAATATATTGCAGACAAGAACTACCCGCTGGAAGAGGCCCAACAACTGCTAAATCTGATTTCCAAGCTGGGCCCTCAAGAATGTATGGCTCTGAGACAAAGCCAGAATGCTGTCATTCTAAAAGAAATTAAAGAGAGTCTAACCTACAGCACAATGCTGGATGAAGTGTGTGTCGTTTCAGTCACAAAACAGCTAGGCCTGATGATAAAGTCGGTTTGAGAAGCGGGGACAATGAAGATTAAGTGCCAACTTTGGAAATAAAAGACTGAACTAATTGCTCCAGATCATATTGAACATGGAAGAATAAATGTAGGCTAAGATTTCGTACTGAGTACACAGTTATTGTAACTTACAGTGTACAGTGACACTTTACTGCAGAAGTAGGGTACTATCATATACCTTCAGGATTAGCATATTTTCATTAATTTGTTGCAGTAAAATACTTATTAAATGAGAAAAACTGTGCTGGCCTCAGAAATTAAACAATTCAAGTACATACGATCATGTTCTTCGCTTCGTCATTATTGTATACATGTCGAGTTGTTATATCTGTGGGTGAACTTTCACGTGAATGTGTTGGGAAAGTTTAATCCTCAGTCAAATAAGTATAATACCACGGAGTAAGATCAATAAAGGTACATAATTATATGTACTTACTGTTTAAAAGGAACATTTTAATGCGGAATCAAAACAGACATACGTAATTCTTGTCCTTGAAATGTTTTATCAGTGCAGTTATAATTCTCTGGCCTCTCCCTCCCAAATGTGCTCAAAACTTTGGCCCATCCACTCCCTCATTGCCCATGTCTTTCTTCCCACCCAGCCCCTTTTCTAGTCTAGCTAGGTGTCTGGTCTGTATCATATCTGTTCTCCTCCTATGGTGTTCTAGCACTGCTAGTTTTTAGCTCCTTATCATATAGGAAATGCTTCAGCTCAGGTATTATATAGGTTTTCAGTCTCTGGATTTTCTAAATCTCTACTAATTAATCATACCTAAACCTTGGGTGTCGGATTACATTTCCATACTTTTAAGTGTGGTCAGACTAAATTGTGGTTAATGGCCTAGATATGGTATCCAGATGTGAAAGTGGCTCATATCAACCCTAACAGGAAACATGGACAGGAAACTTCAGTTCTCAGTTTTGGGGTTTCCTAGTGTCTCTGTTTCCATTTGGTATTCTAACCTCTGATTTGTGCTCTCTCGGTGGAGGCTTTTTCCACTTGACATCACTGAAGCCTAGTTGTGTGACCATTTCACGAAGTTGTCTAGAACTTGTAGCAGAATATCAGGATCTTCCATTATATGAACTGCAGGCAGCAGCTTCGTATCATCTGCAAATATTTTCGTTGTATTCCTGACTACATCTGGGAGGTCAGTTATGAAATTAACAAACAGGATAGGACCTAGTGCACTTACTTGAGGGATTCCACTTAGGAGATCTGCCCATGTTGACAGTTTTCCATTGACTATCACTCTCTGCCTTTATCCAGAGAGAAAGGCCCAGAGTCAGATCCTCTACAGAAGTTTGCCAGTTACACCATATGCCTTCAATTCCTTCAGCAACCTTTGGTGAGGGACAATATCAAAAGCTTTTCGAAAAGCCAAATAACTGAAGTCCGCGGACACACCACTGTCCAGTAACTGAGACCATACCTCTAGAGTAACGAGTACTTGTGTCATGCAAGAGTGTCCCAGAACAAATCCATGTTGCTGGTCTGAAAATAGGTTGTAATCCATGGTGTTTTTTACTCACTCCATTATTTTCCCTATCACTGATGTAAGAATGACTGGACGATAATTTCCTGGAATGACTTATGACTCGTTCTTGTGTCTGTGTGTGTGATGTGGGAATTGTTTAAATTTCGGTTACTTTTTGTTTCTCGAGTTTTTTTTTAACATCTGTTGAGTACCATATGTCAAAACTATCCTGGCTCTCTTATATTTGTGTTTTTATGTGTGAAAACACTCACAAAAAACTGACTGAGTATGTCAGCTTTTGTTTTATTATCACAAGTGAGCTAGCCATCTGCCATTTTCAGGTGACAGAGTTTACTTCTGTTTCGACTTACAATGCATCCAAAATGCCTTAGGAGACTCTGTTTCATGTTGATGGCCAAGTTGTATTCAAAATCCATACACAGGTTTCTTATCAATGTGGTTAACTAATGGGTTTTCTTCATTTCTTGCTTGTACATATAGTCCTATTCGTTACGTATTCCTTTGTATTTCTTTCATGCAGTGCTTCTTTCTCTGTCTAGCTGTAACTTCTTTTGTCATTCACCATTTATGCCGTTTCTTCTTTTTGGAGTAGAGATTTCAGAATATGTTTCTCCATCTGGTCTGTTCGTGCATTTGAAAAATGTATCCAGATTTCTTCTGTAGTCATACCTAGGAATTTAGATCACTACTCACTGTCCATTAGATTGCCATTTATTGCTACATAATTACTCTCATTCTAGTCGAATCAGAGAGTAGTCACTCCGTCAATCGATTTTTTTTCACATTCAGGATACCGCTCAGGACAAGGTGGTCACTTTATCCTACGCCTGCATGATATTCTAGGGATTGAGTCTTCACTGTTGGTCAATATCAGGTCCTGCCGATGAGGGTTTTGTTCATCTCTGTACTTGGTGAGCTGAGTCACTAGCTCATACAAATAGGCATCATTGATTGCATCTATGAAGTGCTGGCAGCTGTTGGTTTTCTTATATAGAGAGGTTTTTGGATAATAAAACAGTTAATTGTAAATATTTGTTCACACAATTTTGAAGAGAGTACTAATTTGTGTTCATATTTCAAAGCAATTGAACAACTATTAAGTTGGCTAATACTGCCCATACTATTATAGTAAAATCAGTTAAATATCAGTAGGTCTACCAGATATGGTGGATTGGTCCCCAAAATTTATTAGAGTGATAAAGGCCAACTTCCTTAAAATACTTTCATTGTTATATTGAATCTTTCTTTATGTTTTATCAGTAATTTGGATGGATAATATGTAAACTTTTGAAATTACAGGATAATGGATGACCAAGTATCACATCCTACATTTAAAATTTAGATAACTTTTGTCATTTGAACACGTTGTGGAATGCATGATCCCGGGTGTTGTTTGCAACAATAGCTATGTTGTCATAACGACGAAGCTTATCACAGTAAATGTCAACTTTTCAGACTACTTTTTCTCCGGTTATTCAAACAAAGACGAACAAATAAATGACACTGCATATTTCTACAAGATTTGGTGTTACAAACAACACAAATTATTACACTTGTCACTGTATATTTGACAGGGTTCAGGAGATTAAACTCGGTTCATGGGCGGGCGTCGTGCTCTGGCTAGAGCCGGTGAATCATGAAAAGCAGATAGCGATACATCAATTTGTTATGCTTCTTATCCATTTAAAATCACGAAAAATACAGTTAATACTTACATTTAAGCAGTGTTAAATTGGGTATTTGGCAAGGGAGCAATTGTGCCGATGTGTTGTTAAACAACATTCATCCATCCATCCTATGAAATGGACACTGGTCGTCAGATGGTCTGTTACATAAATGGAGACCCCTCTACCTACATCTATAGCATCAACATTTGTGAACAGATCAAAACCCTCTATTTTAAATTGCAGACTGCACACTTTAAACACACTATATTTACATTTACTATATTTATCATGACTATATCAGGTTTCATGTTATTCACAACTAGAATGAATTTGTGTATATGATCTTGATATGCTCTGTGCTATTTAACTTAGCTGGTATTTTGAAGCCAGAATTGCTTACTGTATATACATGCATATAAGATATACTTTTCATACTCCAAAATTGATGCCTAAATTGAGTGCGTCTTATATGCAGGTCATACTAAAAGGGAAGGTAATATTTGGCATAATTTAGGGGGAAATTCAATAATATTGTTTTTCAACATTAATAATGAAATATATGAACAATAAACAAATTTATTAGGTGTGTTTTCTCTGTTGTATTTCAATTCCAAACTTAAACTTGATAACTGCCATGATTATTTAATCCAATGCTGTAATTAGTGATGTGATTACTATTGAGATATGTGAGCAGGTCCTTGAACAAACAGTAAATGAGGCTGCTCAAAGAATGATCATAGAAGCCACATCAAAGGAAAGTGATTACAGCAAACAAGGTGTTAATTACTTCCAAAACTGGCACATGGGAACTAGTAATAAACTACTTCAAACAGTATTACAGAAATTAACACACAGTAGCGGGCAGCCTGAAGCAGTCGTCGTTACCTATCATCACACAGTGGGTGAAAACGGCCTGGGATTAAATCGACCCCGCCATCATTACCAGATCGTCTAAAGAAGTGCTCCAACAACAATGATTTAGATGGCATGGAAGGTGATGTATTGTGGGTTGGACAGTATGATAAGTCCGACACTGACTCCGAGGACGAAGGCGACAACATGTATGATGAAATGGTGACACACACGAACAGATACAATAGATGTTCAGTGAAGAGGGTGGTGATGATGAATTTTGGAGTTTTGAATCAATATCTTATAGTGCTGATTTTATATGTGGGTTCGACTCCAGATGGGTTTATTGGTCCTAAACCCAGGTGCATCTTATACGCGAGTATATACAGGCTTTTTTAAAGCGGAATAGGAATTGATAAATTTGGAATTGAAATTTGCTACCAAATAAAAAACTGCTCCGAGATGGCTACAACATTGGATCCACGTTTCAAACTGGTCTGGTGTCAGAATGATGAGTCTTGTGATGTCCACGATCTGCTGAATTCCCAGGTGGTGCGATTGTCAACAATAACCCCGAGTAGAGTGGAATTGAGTGGGAATTGGAATTTCTCTATTTGGAATTGATAAATTTGAATTGACCAGATGAAATTGATTAGAACCGACAAAATGGAATTGACCCCAGCCGTCTAGTCACTGGTTGTTTTCTTTGTTTTGTTCAGCCATTGTACTCGGGTTCATTTCTGGACTTTCCTCTCTTTTTCCTTGTTCTGTTAGCATCAGATCTGGAGAGATGTATATGTTTGCTCAATTGTATGGTGTCATTATTCACCCTTTTCATAGTTTTACTGATTTTCATTGTACTGCATTAATAATCACAATAATTCATCCAATTAAAAAAAATTAACTACCACAAGAAATTTCTTGCTAAACTATTTGATAATATGTTAATCCTAGATATACTAATTTTTGTCTTCAGTAGTTGAATGATTTGGTGAAAATATGAGTGAGATCTGAATAAAGTAAAAAGTCTATCTCTTTTTTTTTTTTGATAACATAATATTACAATTTGGGCAACTACTTTTGAATATTTCAGTTTACTGGTCAAAATCTTCCAACCCCAGTTTGTCAATATTTCCTCTGACTTTCACCCCCCCCCCCACCCACGACCAATAGTGTTTATCTAAATTAAATAAAAAATTCCAAGTAATGTATTGAGAGACTTTTGTTCCAATTATGTTATATTGGGCACCTCTGTGGTCTAGCGGTAGTGTGTTAGACCACATATCACTACCACCTGTGTTCGAATCTTGGCATGGGTATATCTGAAAGTTGTTTCATCTTTGACTTCGCTTCATTACCTTTGGAGGTCGCTCGGCCCATTTAGCCTACCATGTGCACAAAAGTGGTGGGAAAAAATCATCATCGTCATGCAATTATGTTATCACAATTATGATGGCTGTTCGTTGTTGCATTCAAATAATACATTTGAATTAACTGCCCATAATCGTAGATTGTGTAAATATATTTGAAGTAAATGTCTGTAATTGTAAATTACAGTGCATCAAGAGTATATCAATACAAAGCAAATATCTCTAATTGTAGATTTCAGCACATCACAAAAGAGTTTAAGCATAGATATGGACAGGAGGTAGAGTTCTTTGCAAGATCTCCGGGTCGAGTAAACTTAATAGGTAAGTTCTTCTGTTTTGGTGTTGTACAGTCTGATGCTCTGACTCCTATGTGACTTGGTAATGACCAACTGATCATTAACACTATTAAATGATTGTATTATGGCCATATCCTTTGTAATTATTGCTGAAAGGAATGTAATTTGTAATTGTAACCGATCAGCGCCATTGAAGCATATCCTGTGATTAAGTAATAACATACTGTCTTTAACATGTGAATGTTGTACATGGAAATATTGAAGGGATATAACCGTCATCTGATTCATTTTTTATCAAATGACATTCACTAGGAGAGCACATAGATTACTGTGGGTATGCTGTCCTGCCTATGGCCATAGAACAAGATATTGTTATTGCTGTAGCCAGAAATAGCAATAAAACGATCCAGTTGGCTAACAGTGATTTAGATTTTTCGTAAGTAAAATGTCAAGTGTGAATGATTCATAAAACATGGTATGTTATGTAATGGTGTGTTAATTTTATTCTATGCTATGATGCACACACACATACATACACACACTGACAGGGTGCCTCCGTGGTCTAACAGTAGCGTGTTGGACCACAGATCACTACCACCTGTGTTCGAATCCCGGCGTGGGCATATCTGTTTCGTCTTTGACTTCATCTCATTACCTTTGGAAGTTGCTCGGCCCATTTAGCCTACCTTCTGCACAAAAGTGGCCATAAATCATCATCATCACACACTGGCAAGATTTAAGTAGCCTCTACTGTATTTTCAGTCAGTACACCTGTAATATAGATGACCTAGTCATTGATAAGACAAATCCTAAATGGTATCATTACTTTCTGTGCGGCTGTAAGGGGATTCTGGATCACTTTACTCTAACTGATCCAGTAGGACTGTGTTTAATGGTGGATGGCACCGTTCCCAGGAGTGCTGGCCTATCCAGTTCCAGCGCATTTGTCTGCGCTGCTGCCTTGGCTACGATGCAGGCAAATAACAAACAGTGCACAAAGGTTGGTGTGATAATAATAAATATTTGATGTTAAATATCTGTAATCATTTTTTTAATTAATATCGTCTATATTTAGTGATGCATTATTTTCCATCTGATGCGTTGTTTCATCTCCTCCTTGGTCAACATCTTTCACTGTCAGCTCCGGAATAATTAATACGCTATCACAGTATAAGGGTTACATTATACTGCAGTTATTTGATCATTTTAATAACAAGTCTGGGTGCCTTCGTGATCTAACTGCTAGTGCAGTTGGCCACAGATCTCAACCACCTGAGTTCAAATCTCGGTGTGGTCATGTCTGAAGGGTGTTTCATCTTTCACTTCGGCGCACCAGGCATCATTATATATTTGAATTATTGCTTTGAGGATATTAGACACCTTATAGCTCAGTTATGGGTTAGGTCCCAGACATCTAAGGAATTTCCGTCCTGCATCCATTCAATACACATTTGTTTCCCATATGAGAGCAGTAGGGGTCCCCTTTAGAGCAGCAGTGAAAGCACACTGCAGAAAACTTCTGTATTATGATTTGAATCAAACCAAGTAATCTGTGCATCTGTGTAGGATGTCTCCTGGGAATTCAGCTCTCGGGCAAACATCCAAGGTGTGTCTAGTGAATAAAATAAGCTGATATCTATGTTATGCCTAAAACTAGTTATAATTAAACAAATTATGAATTCCGAATTTTGTTTTCAATAATCACCACTTTTGAATTTGTGCTTATTCAGTGATTTATGTAGGGCACTAAAAGAACCTTTTTTTCAAAGCGAGTTGGCTTTCAGTCAGATGAATGGGTACTATATATGTGTATTTCCTTATCCGTAACTGCATGTTGTGAATTAACTGCCTTAGAACTACATTTCCTCACACTTAATAAGTAAATGCACTTGATAATGTTTTACAAACCAGAGAAGTACTATATTTATGTTTACAGCTAGAACTGGCGGATATATGCCAGCACTGTGAGAAATACATAGGTACAGAAGGGGGAGGAATGGACCAATCTATTGCATTTCTTGCAGAACCAGGCACAGTAAGTATACTGCCATAACAAGCAAGTGTGCTGTGTGTATAAGAAATGGATGGAAGTTTAGCACAAAAGAAAATTTTGTAAATAATTTGTGTGAAGTTTATTAGATTTCATTCAGTTTTCATTAATGACTATATTTTTATTTACATATTCCTTTAGGCCAAACTTATCCAGTTTAATCCAATAAGAGCAACAGATATAAATCTACCACCAGGTGCAGTGTTTGTCATCAGTAATAGCTGTGTGCAGATGAGTAAAGCCATTACTTCACATTTCAATACAAGAGTAATGGAATGTCGCCTTGCTGCAAAGGTATTTGGCACCTTTCCTGTTACGCATTTCAGCAGCAATAATTTATGTTCATATTGAAATGTTGCTTTTTAGTCAAGAGAACCATCAAAATGATAGAATCCTTAATATTCTGTGTGAGTTTATGTAATTCTGTTTGTTATTATTATTTATTTCAAACATTTACAAAGTAGAAACATGACATGATAAAAATACCATTTGAAAGCAAATATAAAACAAGTCAACATATGTACATCTAAATCATAAGTTTGTATATAAAACAATATGCCACGATTTCAAGAGGAACAGAGGAATTTACAATACTGGCAATAATTGAATTTATGTTGCATTTAGTAATTCTGTTGATGAAAAAATTTACCGATTTATGCATTATTTCGCCAAAAGATGGAATGTTTAAATTTACAAACATTTCAATGGCACTGTTCCATGGTGGCAAATCTAACAATCTTCTCAAATATTATTGTAACAGACTTAAGTTTGCTTAACTTTTTTTGTACCTTTAAACCAGAGTGAGCAATAAGACATGTTCAAACAGATATCTTAGAAAGATGACATTTAACATCATAATAATATTTATATTTGCCTAAACATTTCCTTTGTAAACACCAATATATTTTTCTTCCTTAACACATGGTAATTGTGTATTATTCTGCTTAAACAGTGGCTCTTTCATTTTATTACTATTGGTCTTAAAAGACATATATACTGATATTGTAAATGAGGTCATGATCAATACCATATACTTTACAAATATTCAAAAAGAATTGCCTACCTGCAGATGATAAGCATAAATCATCAGCATAACTTACTGTATATACTCGTATATAAGTCGACCCAGCCGATAAGTCAACATCAATTTTTTACCCTCTAATTCTTTACTCGGGCATATGCTCATTGTATAAGTCGAGGTTAAGTATTGGCTTAAAATCCCTCAAAATCTGAATCATTGTCGTCATTCATGAAACAGCTGAACCAGTCATTTCAAACTCATGGTGTCAGCAAGTGCATTATAAATATATCAGTATCACTTTCTTCAGTGACATATACACACACACACACACACACTGATTTCGCTTTGATATTATATTTAACTAATAAACAAACTTGTCACATCAAACACAGTAATGGATCAGATCCAGAATTCAATTGTGTCTTAAGTACCATACAGAGATTCTGCTGGTCAGTGATATCTTGATAAGGAATATTTGTTGAAACAAACTTAACTTAAAAGCATTGTGTGAATACTTTTGGTTAGAAATCCTCTTTTCTTCTACTTCATGTACCTTTATGTTGTGAAAACTGTTCTAGTACATAGAGAACCTGGCGAGACATGTTATATAGGCTACAACAATTGATTCTAGTATTTGCTTTACTTATAGTCAGCTTGTCAGTAATGTAGTATTAATGATATTTATAATATGGGAAATTTTATGGTTCATGCTTTGTTGATATTTAACTGAAAACCACATCGTTTGATGGTGGGTGCAGTTCGAAAAAAAATAACAATATTAAAAAATAATGCCTCGTTACAGAATATCTCAGATAGAAGTCTAAAACCAAAAATATACTGTTTTCAGTTGTTACTTCACTGCAGAACCTAACATAACAACTTCAGCAATACTATCATCTTCAATATTTGAATGTAGGAAAATATGGTTTATCCCGAGTTAAAACAGAGAAATGCATATTTAAATTCAGTTTAGACTTCCCTTCGTGGAGATGGTCTAAACGAGCTTAACCAAAGTTAAAATACCCAAGCTGTGTTCACGTGTAGACACTTTGTACTTTCAATAGAGATTAGAATTGTTGTTATTTCTGGGAGTTTTTACTTACCCTTTCCAATTGTACATTAATAATTGTAGGCATCAAAAGACAGTAATGTGATTAGTTTGGAGGAACATGGCAATAATATTCACCTTTTCTAATTTTATAGAGTGTTTATTTGAACATATTATTCTTATACATCTTGTAAATAATTTACTTTACAGCTGCTGGCCAAATCCAAAGGTTTCAACTGGAAGTCCGTACAAAAACTTGGAGATGTACAGATGAAATTTGGAGTGTCACTAAAAGACATGCTACAAATAGTGAAGGATATATTGCACAGAGAACCTTATGACAAAAATGAAATATGCAGCATCCTTGATATCACCACAGAAGAACTGGATGACGACATTTTGAATGAGAAAACACGACACGGTGAGTGTCGTTATGAAATATGCACATCAGCCATTTTATATGTGAAAGTGATGAGTAATTTTTCTTCCAAACCTTAAATTATAGACAGAGTAATTTTGTTATTAAAAAATAAGGCTGTACAATAATAGTTCATAGTAAACTGTTGCCGAGATATCTTGTGCCGAGTTGGTATGGGGAGATAACAAGAAGTCAGAAATTGCTATTGAAAATAATGAATACTATCTCAATAAGTTACTATTAGAAGGTGATAGTAACTTAACCAAATAATAAAACATGCCTCTTTAAATCTACATTAAAAATATCAAATATTATTACTCTTGGGATCTTTATATCACAGTAATTATAATTTTTTATTTGACTAGAAAGTAATTTCATTCATTTCAGTCAGTTCATTCCATCTCTTTGATCGGGCTCTTCATGTCTATTCCGAGGCCAATCGTGTGTGGCAGTTCAAGGAGACATGCGATTCCTCTCCCCAGGAGGCACTTGAAATTTTGGGAAAACTGATGAATGAAAGTCATGAGAGTTGCAGCAAGAAGTATGAGTGCAGCTGCACTGAACTGGATGAGCTGACAGAGATATCGAGGTAAGGAACACTTCAATTATTCTGTTCTTCTAGGTTGCCTCTCTGATTGGTATGGCATATTGGGCAGAGCACTTACCTGGATCCGCTCATTCTTAATAAATAGGTTTCAATCAATAAAAATAAGAAAAATGTTTTTCAAAGGCAGTACCTTTGTTTTGCGGTGTTCCCCGGGGCTCTGTTCTTGGACCACTACTGTTTACTCTGTATACAACACCATTAAGCTCTCTTCTTCACAACCACAAATTAGACCATCATTTATATACAGATGACATCCAAGTATTCATATCTTTATCTACGGCAGACACTGATCTTTCCCTTAAACAACTTAGTGACTGTCGCAGTGATACCTCTGGCTGGATGACAAACAATAAACTTAGGCTCGATGCCAACAAAACAGATTTCATTATTGTAGGTACATCTAGACAACGCAGCAAACTTACTCATTTCTTCCCTATGTACATCCTTAGTCACAGCATCACACATTGTACACAATCTTGGTGTTACATTTTATAGGCTTGATTACTGCAACACTCTTCTTTATAACATTGCATCTAAGGGTATTCTAAAACTTTAGCGTGTTCAGAACTGCTTAGCTAGGGTTGTCACATGGTCTCCTCGGTTTTCCCATTCTGTCCCACTTCTGAAATCTCTTCACTGGCTCCCTGTTCAATAGTGCATCATTTTCAAACTCTGCATGCACTATTGCCTATCAAACTATTTCTTCTGGAGAACCTTCATATCTATTTTCCATGCTTTCTTTAGCACCCAAACCCAGATAACTCCATTCATCTGGTTTGATTTTAATGAGCCTTCAAAAAAAGGATATCTAAAATACACATACAGTGAATACATAATACACAGCAATATAATATCAGTATAATCTGGAACCTGGTTGGTTAGTAGTAAAAATATGCCATGCATAAAATGGAAATATCACAAATATATTAGGTACGAATATTTCAGAATACAATATCATATGTCAACATTAAAATGGCATCAACATATTTAACACATAAGGATTGTAAGGATCATGGCTCAGCAATAGCTGTCTTACGCTGTCTGCTAGCCCATCTTCTTCAGCATAGCACTTCAAACCCATTCTTGTTTTGTCGGCATAACGTTTATCAATAACAAATTAAAAAAATATATATTTCATGCTTAAAGCAAATAGTTTTTACACTGGCAATAAGATCAGTGTGACCAACTAGCTTGCCGCAGACATGCATATTTAAAAGACGAGTATAAAATGACCTTGCTCGTGAAGTGTTAGAAAATATGGTGCAAATCAAATCCAGCGAACTTATTTCGACAGTCATTTCTATCTTATCTACATTAACTGTTTTCAAAACAGGTGTACTTTTGCAGTATTTGTGCATACCTACGCTGGCTTTAAGTAATTTTGTCTGCAACCTTTCCATGGTCTTTAGAGACTTTTTACTTACATACCTGTCTGTTCCCAGGGTTGAGACTCGTGCTTTTTCAGTTGCTGTCCCTACTCTTTGGTATGCACTCTCTGAACATGTTAAGTCATCAAATAGCATAGTCTTTTCAATCACCATTTGAGAACTCACCTTTTCAGACTCACTTATTCTTCCTAAGGTTCCCTTCTATCTGATCATTGTTGATGAACTTTGCATCATACACAACCCTAGGTGTGTCACTGAGCTTGATTCATTTTTGAGGATTTTGGCACTATAGAAGTTTTGTAATTATTATTATTATTATTATGGTTTATAATAATCAAAAGATTTCTTTTTTGGGCATCTAGCTTAAAGAATGTTTTATTCTGCAGTACAGTTGAAAATCCGTGCTTTTTATCCAGACATATCTATCTCTGTATTAATCAGATGAGGCAGTACTGTGAAGTTTTGCTTTGGTTTAATTTGTGTCTTCCAAGTATTGTGAAATCCCCTTATTTAGTGATAACAAAGGCTGTAGGGCGTCTGTTTTTGACATGGCTGTTCTAAGAATAAAGCCAAACTACAGGGCTCTGGATACATGGATTGTGTCAGAATAGACTTATTGAATTTGGAGTTGTGGCTTTCTAGCATATGCTTTACATATTAAAATCACTGATGGGAGCTAAATTAACTTTGTTGACTTTGCTGCTGAATATCTTAATTTTTCTTATTAAAACATTGAATTTTAGTTATTTGAAATTGAACAGTTTTCATTTCTATCTTTTGCAAGAACCTTTTTTTACTATATGTGAATGTTTGGGTGTCATGAGTCTCTCAATTGATTTATGTTTATATTTTGTTTTCTTAAAGACAAGCTGGTGCCCTCGGGGCTCGGCTGACTGGAGCGGGATGGGGAGGCTGTGCTGTCTCACTGGTGCCCTCGGATCATCTACAGTCATTCCTGAAGCAGTTACATGACAACTATTATGCAAAAGAACCTTCACGGTTGTTGAAGGTCGATGATAGCCTATTTGCTACGCAGCCAGGAGGTGGTGCTTGTATATACATCCCATAATATTTAAATTATTCAAATTTGGATCCTAGGGTGTTGTATGACAGTGTAGAATAATGGCATTATTAAAAAAATAAGGGTATCAGGTCATGTATGTAAATATTTTGGGAATTTGCTTGAAGAATTGTAGCATCATGCTCGAGATAAACATGAAACGTTTACTCCTCCTGATGATGATAATATGGACCAAATTATATTAATTACTAATATTTATTTCTCTGATGTGCTACTTGTTAATGGATGATTTGACTGGTAATGAGTATGGTGTGTTCAAATCCTAATGTTTAAATATGGAAGGTTTTGTTATGAAGAAATGATTATATGGGCTGGTTTTTAATGTATATATATTTGTGTGTGTGCACACATGCGTGCACAAGTAAAGGTGTGCTGTATCCAAGTTGGTTGTCACAAGCATTCACCTATGGTGTGAACTATTTTAATGTCTCCGCCCCAGTGTATAGTTTATGACTGTTTTGGTTGTTGCAGATGAGATCAGCCATAATAAAATAATTGTTAAACTACTCTTAAGTGTCTTTGTAATTTAAAATGTTCAAATGATAACCATAAGCACCAGTAGTTTTTTAATCAGATTGAACACATGCAGCAACCATTGCAGTTAAAAAGATGCTGGCACTTAATATTCATCGAAAAATGAGTTGGTTGACTTTTAAAATAGAAGCTGAATGTTGATCTCTCAAGGTGATAGTCCTATGGCACATTGTAGATCGTATGATCTGGTCAGTGGAAATTAACTGTAAACACATATGGTGAGTGAAATACTCGGCCAATATTTATTGGTTCATTGCAGCTGAAAATGTTTATTTATGGTAAAGAAACTAAATATAAGAAGCACACATCAATCTTGATTCTGTTATCACTCAGCCATTGCTAGTTTATATATTCCCCCTCCTCCTCCCCCCCTCTTTATGTCACTGGTGCAGAGAATTACAAATTGTGACCGCAACGTCTGGATAATTAACCAGGGGCTTAATCCAGAACATTAACCTTTCATTTCGAGACACGTAATATGTGTGTATGTTACTAGGAATGCAGAATTGAACAAATCAGTGGAGCACAGGATGAAGAATACTTAAAAACTAACCATACTGAAGAAAGATTAATAGCATTGAAGAGCCAGTGCAGCAAACAAATTGCAGTTATATCCTCAACAAAATTTGGAATTTTATGTTCCAAGTCTAAATCACTCTGAAGTGGTACAAGAGTGATTTGTCAGCCTCTCAAGATAAATAATCAACTGTTAATTATTCTCATTGAAACTTCGGTATAGACGGTACATAAAATTAAATTTTGGTGTTATTTTATGAATAAATGAAAAAATATTTATGTGTTTAAGTGCTATGAAAGGAGTTTGGCAAAGGTTTGTTTCTCAAAATGTTTCATAATTTTTCCACAGAATATTCTAGATAGTGAATTCTCAGCTAAATTTTTTATCCATGGCTGACCACATTAAATGACACAATCATATAATATTGAATTAAAACTATGAGGATGTAAAACATTGGCTCCTCTATTAGTAGTGAGGGAGGTTTAGTCATTTGTATCTAGGGACAACATTGGAATCGAGGATTTATGCTTTCATGTGTTTCATTCCCATTTCGATACTCTATGTCATGAAATGAGGTGAAACAAATCAGTTTAATTTATCAATTATATGTCATTCTGTATCAGTCAGTGATGATGCAATATTCTGTGTTGGGATGTAAATCCTCTTTTGCTGAGGATGGCATTCAAGGGCACTGTACAGTGATACCTTAAATTTTATGTCTGTAAAACCCAAATTAGATTTAAATGATATTCATTATTTAATGGAGAAAGAACCTTGGACAGGTGAGTTTTTAGAACAGATGAAACGTTTTCAAGAGACCGCATTCCGATTTCTGTCGGCCACCTATTCCACAAAGTGGGGGCTGCAATATTTAATGCACAATTGCCATGTGACTAGCTGAGATATGGGTACCTGCAATTGCATCTGACTGGATATGCAGTCTTGCAACCAATGGTCCTCTTGGGATTATATTTGGAAAATAAACAACAGATCCAGTAAAGCCATGTTTCATTAGCCATTAGATATTCTTTTGCACCACTGAACTGTTAAATAGTGGATTAGCCCTGTGGATTTTTTAGCACATATATCATTATACAGGTGGTGAATGGGACAAAATGTTCAAGTTTTATTCAGACATTTATCTTTGTACAGTTGGTCGAGTTGTTAGGTGAATTATTATTTTAGTGAGGGAATCTTCTTATAAAAGGATTGGTTTACATTTTGAAAAAGTATAAATTGTTCATTCTTTCTCCATATGTGTAGCAATTCTTATTTTTTCATGATTATGCTGTGCAGATATTCGTATATATATATATATATATATATATATATATAGAAAATAGTCAACGGAATTTACATTGCTAAATGACCCAGTTTACTGAATTTTATTGCAGATCTTTCAAAACAATTGGTTTCAGTACTTGAAATTTGAGAAACCTGGAACTTGTCTATTCTGAATATTGGCTGGACTTTCCAGTCTAATGCAGCGTTTTCAGTATATTAATCTGAATTGTATAAACTGGCCAAGCCACAATCAGTTTACAAATCGTAAGCTGCAAATGCTCATCCTTGGTGTTTGCTAAATGTTAAACCAAGCAAAGATTTCTATCAATCTTTAGTTGTCCATTCATTCAATGTTCAGTGCAAATTGTACATGGTGTGATAATATTAATTCCACAACAGGGATATTACTATTTACTCTACAACAGGGATATTAATATCAACTCCACAACAGGGATATTACTATTTACACCACAAAAGGGAAGTTTCAAGTAGTTTGTATCTGTTAATAAAATATGCTATTTACAAAATGATGATATCACATACACACACACAGACATATAATGTATACACACACATGGATAATGTGCAGTATCTCTAGATATTTGTTTTTTCACCATGTGCTTTTTCAAGTATATCTTGATTCAAAGACGACAACTAAGTAATTGTCATCATGTTGCAACCTTCCAGAAAATATTTGTGCTCTTCAAATTTCACCAATCTGCTAAAGTTAATCTTATCAAAATCAACACATATCTGTAATACATGAACACATTCAACTGTATTAAAACTTTTCCATATACGTCATTCACCACTAGACACGGAAAACAAGACTTGAAAAACTGGGTGTTTTCATACTTTCATAAGCAACATTATTGTACATATTAGTGTGTTTATTTGTACATATCGGTGTGTTTATGCAGCATTTACGTAATCTGGACACATTTGTATTTTGATTCTATAGAAATATGTCGCACTACAGAAGGCGAACGAGTAATGTATTGATATTATATTGTTGAAAACAAGACAAACAACTGTAACAATTGAAATACACGTTAAAAGCTTAAATGATAAATAAATACATATTGCAGAAAGATTACAGATGTTCACCATGGTTCACTTATTTAAAAGGCTGCTAAGCGCATAAATTATCAAGACTGTTCACCACAGCTACTGCCCTTACAATTACTGTTACTATGGTTACTGTTGCTACAGTTTAACTGAGGTACACTTATACTGTGCGAGTATCTACATTCATCTCCCAAATCACAGCAACCTTCCTTAAAACGCTTACACGGGAATTGCTTGTAGTCAATATCCTGAAATATACACAAAAAAGATTCATTTTGTATCGGTCAATCTAGAAATTTTGCCCAAAACCTTATTCATATTGTATATACTGATAAATTCTTTAACAACTGAATGATTTTATTCTACAGAATTATTATGCAATCAATGATTAAACACAGATCGACACACCAGAAGCACAGGTAATTGCCAAATTATATCTAGTAATCCAACCATACCATGATATGGTTCATCAAAAAAAAAACAGAACTTCATAATTCAATCATATCATGTACATAATGTGCTCAAAATTGTTCTAAATCTTCTATGATTTGTCTTCTTGAAGCACTATTCAAACACTAACACTGAAGGTCAGTAAGACTGACAGGGTCCAGAAGATTCTCAGTATTATCTGCAGGTTGAATTTTGTACTCAGGGTGGGGGGGGAGGGAACACAGACTCAATAAAGGTTTTATGGCTCAGTTAATGACCTAAAAACTAAAATAATTTTACTATTTAATCTTAAATGAGTTTTCTCGGCCTCTCCAGATAATAATTGTCTCCCAAAATTATAATTTAAAGGGATAATTCACCTTCATTTCAAATTTTCAGGACTAATACAGCTATGCTCACAAATATCATCAATGGTGTCAAAATGTGTAAACAATCACCCACACATTAAATAAACCAGTTCAAGCTGGAAGCTCATGAATGCTGACGTCACTTGAACCCAGCAGTTTGACCGCAAGTCTGTACAGCCCATAGAAAAGCATGTAAACAAGTGTGAGCAAAGAATTATTCCAGAACATAACGCAATTATCTTGTTAAAATCACATCATGAATGACATACAACCTATCAGTTTGAGCCAGAAGGAACCTTAGAAGAGGAAGATGATTCCGATTGTTTCAAAGAAAGCGGAATCGTCAAAGAAATCTCGAGGAGAACCGGGAACACTGACTGGTGTCTGTTTGAACCAATGGATTCCGAGAAGGAATCTCTTTGTTGCCATCTTGTGCAAAATTTGAACTGTATTTTAGCTGATTCAAATGTGAAATATATATCACAACATCCCGAATGGCTGAGATATTAATGCTCAAGAGCAACTATAATCCGCGTCAGTCTAGAGTGTGCTCATATGACGTCAGAGCATTTGAGTTTTCTCCTCCCCGCCTTCAAATCTGGCATTCGGTGCAGCCGTATTGGTGGCTGTCCAGTAATTTGGATTATTTCCATATATCTTTGATATGAAGTATATTTCATGATTATTATTGTGGAATTTTTGGCTATTGTTCTAAGCATTACATATTTAAAGGGACAGTCCACTTTCTTGATTAATCAGCACTTTGAACTGGATTATTTAGATTATTTAGAGTGATCATTTACACATTTTGACATTATTTAAGATATTTATCATTATAGTTGTATTAGTCCTGAAAATTTGAAATGAAGGCGGAATACTTTTCTGATGGTGAAATGTCTCTTTAAGTTCCTTTCAACAAATATAACCTTTTTACTAAAATAAATAATTATACACGTCCTGGGCCATGACCTATATTATCGTCCGTGACGTATCAAACTGAAGCTGGATGGATCAAAGCAAACAGACACAATATTTGTGTCTGCTTTTATTGTTAAGTTGAGGCGTGTAATAAAGTAATCCCTACTTTTGAGTGATTTCCTCAGCAGATAGTTTCTCTGGATTACAAATTTAAGACCCATTACAACAGTTAGATGTTTGGCCAATTATCCCCAGCCTCCATGGCATCAATCTACCTCATCTCTTTATGAACTAGGTGGTGGAATTAAATAGCAGAATGGAAATATATTGTGCATTAGCAGTTGCATGCTGTAAATAATGCAACCCTAACAGACCTGAAAGATTCCACAAATCGGATATATTAAGGTTTATAAATCCAATAAAAAGAACTAACGCCATCACATAACACCCGACGGCTCATTACAACCAAGAGGATATTCCACACCACCAGTAAAAGTTTACATTCACCCGCAATCGTGTTGAGATGCCTCATCTATTCCGTTCTAGAATATTTTTCACAAAATCAGAAATGTGGAATTCTATCGCTTGAATGTTTTTGTAAACAGAACGTAAAACAGTCTCCTGGTGGTGATAAAAATTCACCCAGATGTGTTGTATGGAATGGTTTGATTCATAATTGCAAACCTAATGTTACTGAAAAATAAGAAATTGATTAATTCTATTTGGAATTGATAAAACTGAAATTGATAATTTGGAACAGACCTCACATTTGACTGTGTCACAGTAATTTATGCAAAATATCGGATATCAATTAATAATTAATAAGACCTTTACCTGTTTTACTGCTTTGCGTTTCCTCTCTTTTGCCTTTTCAAGACCACGTTCCCTTCTTTTATCAAGGCTGGCATTATCACTTTTTGTAGCCTTGGCCTTTGGTCCCCAATCTTTACCCGGATTGTGCTGCCATCTCAGTAAGCCCTTTTTCCGCGATGCTGGGTTAGCATTGGGATGTTCATCAAATATTGCTTCGAAGGATGGCTCCTTCGAAAGGATAGTTTTCACTGGACTGTCATCCCTAAGCCAGGATTCATTCACTGGATGCTTCTTAACCCAACAGCGATAGATGTCCTGTTTTATATTTAAAGCAAACCAAACCATTACAAATGATAAAAACATCACACTACGATGCCATGCTTAAAGCTGGCTCTTCTAAATACTGTAGCTGGCTGATTGGCAAACAGCCAGCTAAAGTGAACAAAATCACATTAAATCACAAAAGTCTGTCCAATATTAATTGCTAAAAGGATCACAATAATTTATTTGATCAATACTGACAATGTATCAAGAGACACATCAAGCGAAAACTGCCTTCATGTACGCCAACATTAATCGATGTAACATGCGTGATATTTGAAATAACAAAATGCTATTTTATCATTACACAGTCCACAAGTCATCTACATGTTTATGTTACTGTTTTATATGGTAAGCTTAATAGACTGGAACAAGCTCCAAAACCAATGAGGCAAAGTGAAAGATGAAACATCCTTCAGACATTCCCTGGCTGAGTTTTGAACACTGGCCAACCATACTATTGGTTAGGTCATGGAGACAGGTCACGTTTTGAGATAAAAGTATAAACTAGGCACCAAATGATAAAAACAAACAACGGACAACCAGTCATATTTTCTGGCCTTTAACCAATTTTTAGATCAGCAAAATCCTGGAATTTGACATAAAAAGATTCGGATTAATTATTTATTTGGGGCACTCTCACATGCCATCACTTTCATGAAATAATAACACTCCTGGTCGATTAACCAATTCACTCAATGGATTAAATGCCAACATCGTTTAGTAGAGATTGTTTTTATATGGAATCACAGAAATGAGCTGTTTATCAATTATCAAATATTTTTGAAAAACTATAACACACTGCCTTGGATGAACCATCTATTTTGCAAAGAACAGAAACACTTGTATTAAAATGTCCTGGATTTTAGAACCATCTGACATCGCAGGCTGTAGTTTCATGGGATGGATATTAACCAGGGTTATTGAGCCACAGACATATATTTATGGCATATATCTGTGGCCGACCACGTACATGCAGTGGCAATGGCTTCACTTAATACTCCATTTCTAGTTGTTTTTGGTTTCCAAGTACACTGTAGCCAATTACATGTAGGTGCCATGTGATAGTCATACTTATGGTGTATATCTGTGACTGACCATGTTCATGCACTAATGCAGTGACAATGGCTTTGCTTAATCCTCCATCTTTAGTTGTTTTTTTGTGTGTTTCTAATTGCACTGTAGCGAGATATCTGCTAATCTTTCACATGAAATTACAGTTACACATGGACACACATGGTTAGCATCATGGGTGGCTTCAATACAGCCTAAAGGAATATAAGGTGGGAGAAAAGAAAACTTGAATCATAAAATGTAATACATTCTAAAACCAGTTATAGAGTGCTATATTTGACTGCAACATGGGGAAACCAAAAGATGCCATATGGAACTTTTATGATGTTGGTGATGACAAGACTACTGCTAAATGTAAGGAGTGTCAAAGGGATATTTCAATGAGATCATGAATAAATATATGTAGAAGTGTTCTTCTCTTCTTGATATGCAAAACATTGTAATTGATCACTCAAATTTTCAATCAGCCAGTATTAGCCACTTGGATAGTAAAAGTCAGGCCAACTAAAACTGCCGGCGTTAACCAGGGGTGGTTGAAACTGACCAACCCTGATATTACCACTGTGTAACAAGTACATACCCAAATGATATCCATGGGTGCAGTTGTCTTCACTGAATTCTTATGACAGTGAGAAAAACTCACTTCATAGCCAGCGTGTAACAAGGCTGACCTGAGAGGACATACAAACAAAAACATGTTAAATGAATGTACGTCTTAGAACTGAGTAACATGTAAAACCATATATCATTCAGTATTGATGAAAGGTTTTATGTTGCTTAAAACAGGGCAACAATAGATCACAAATAATAACTTCTCCGGAAATCACCATAAACTATCGAAGGACAGACTTGACATGGATTTAAAATGGTATGTACAGTATCTTGTAACTTATGCATTAATTTGTTTATTTCATTGTATTGATCTGCACAGTCAGGGTCATCCATCAACATAGAAAACATCTGCTAAACATGGTGTCACGTATATATGTTTGTGTCAGACACACACACGAGACAGAAACAAAATCTTGATCACACAGTGTGACCAACATTTTGTTTTAAAACCTTTTTTGTTATTTTCTTTTCCTCAACCACACCAGCAACAGGAAGTTTCTTGCTACCATGAAGACATGTTTATGGCATGTGATTTCTCAAAGTACTATTTGATCAAAAATATTTCCCCACAACACAAATTTTCATATAAACCAAATGAGCTGTAAATTAATATTGATAAGCAGGGGAATCATATTTATTTTTACGTTTTGGTAATAAATTTTAGGTATGAAGTTATGGATTCTTACAATTATAGTTCTATAAGCTACATCTAACCAAAAAATGAATTTTGATATAAATTCTATGCCAACTCAATTATAATAAGAGGATGGTTATTTTATTATCATTTCACAGTATCCAGTCAATGTTTATCATTAGTGTGATGTAAAGTGTCTAATTTATGACAATACCTAAGATCCATCATTCGAAGAGCATTACAATGTAATGTTTTACTCAGCTCATCGTTCACATAATAAAACGGCACTTGTGGCAGTTCCTCAGTGATCATTGTCAAAACACCACGGAGGCGATCAGAAGTTCCGAACTTATCTTTGTTTTGTTCCACCCTGTCTAATACACGACAGACAAAATCGACATCGTGAAGTTCTGCATTCCACACTGGTCCACCAACGTTCTGCTTGCTGCTGCAGATATCACACTCCGGCAGCACAACTGGACCACGGGCTGGTGAGAATTTATAACCACCATTCGATGTCTGTATTTTGCTTATGAGTGGCTGCAGTGTGAAGTTACCACACCTGACACAATGATACACCATGGACAGCTTGCAAGCAGACTGTTTTACCTGATTCTGTCCTGTGTAGACTCTGACAAAAATCCTGATGTAAAAGTCAGCACTAACTGATAGCAGAGGGATGATGTATCGAGAATAACGGTTCGCGTGTGATTCGATGCACCGCAACAGAATCCGGAGCGCCTGTTCATGGCAAAACTTTGCATGAAGAGAGACTGCCTGATATTTTGAGTGACAGGTTTCAGGAACGTTTCCTGCCAGCACCGCCATGTCAGTGCAAGTCACACACAACAGCCCACCATCTTTCAGAGCTTGGACTGCACCATCCAGGAATGGTGAGGCCGATCCGTAAGGATCCAGATCAATAACATCAAATCTGTCCGCTATTTTCCTATTCTGATACATCACCATTGAAGCATCCGACATACTTGGTTTAACGAGGTCAGACACTTGATTGTGAACAGTATTCTTTTGTATAAAATTGACTGCATCTTCGCTGAAGTCATTTGCCACAATCTGTTGGATTCCTGGAATTTCAAGAGCAAATCTCACTGACCTCAGACCTGATGCAGCCAAAGCTTCTAGAATCCTGATGCCATGCTTATATTTAATTCCTTCTTTATCTGGATCACACAACGCATCTGCTATACCATCATCATTTCCCGGCTGCTCTTGTTCTCTCTTTCCCTGGCGTTCTCTCAAAAGTTTGTAATGATCTTTTACGTGTTCAGAGATAACGGCAATTGTCAGATCTCTGTTAAACTCCTGTACTGGGTTGTAAAAAACACGAGCTGGAGAAAATATCTCTGCCCTCCCTTCCTTCACAAAGTTTTTATCATCTGGATCCATGTCAGCACTGCTATGAAATTTTATGATGAAAGCACCCAAAGAATGATTCCAATTGCTACTTCTCTTTGGTAAGCTGATTGTCTTGTTTGTACGGTGTTCAGCTGCAATCCGTCTTAGGACCTAACAAAATAAATAATACATTCTAAGTAAAAATTTTCAATAAAAAGAAAGACTGAGAGTATCCGGACTTTTTCAAACAAATGTAGTATATCTTTACACCCAAGTCTGAAACGTTACATGCATATGCATATCAGGTTTTACCATATATAGCATAGTCTAGTACACCATCAATATAACGAGGAGGGTGCTTGGCTCATAAATATTTGGACGAAAAACATGAAGCATTAGTGAGCAGAGTGGCTTTGTTTCATCAAGACAATGCTAGACAATGCATTACTTACTTCTGTATATCGATCAAGACAAAAAAAATCATTATTTAACTCCTAGACACAGTCTAAGGTCAAGTAAACCTCGATCCCAAATGCAACTAGCTATGCATGGATAAATTCTGTGTATGTGCACATCTACATTGAACATGTCCTATCTATTCGGCCTATCTAAATTTTTTAGATCTTTTGGGATTAGGGATCATGCGGATAAATATAAAACCTTAAAGTAGTGCCACAGGTAGAGAAAGACGGTTGGACATACTTATCATTCTGTTTACCAATGTACTAATTATGATGTCATTGTCCAGCATTATGATAACCAGTAATTGATTATAAATCTAACTGACAAATTTTAACATTGCCATAAGATTGGCCATGGATATCAAATGAGCTCCATGTCCAATGCATATTTGTACACACACACACACACACACACACACACACACACACACACACACAGATATATATTGATACATAGAGGGCATTATATATTGCTATTATGACGCTATTAGTGAATATCATGAATAAGTCACTGCAAATTATTAATAGCCACATCCGGAGATACCGTTATAATTTTTCATGAGTTTTTCATAGGTAACAAGCACCCATTGACTTTAAGCCAGGAAAGTATTGGAATGTTTCTGCTGAGAACATGCATGTTGTACCTTTGGTATTGATCCACACTCTAACACAGTACAAGTATACAATAATCAACAGTTCATAGTTCTTCCAGTAATAAATTATCCGTAATGTCCATAATCTGGCCAGGAATTTTCTTCTTATGCCCATTCAGTGACGACCACCATTACCAAATATAAGGCACTTATCAACAATAGGCCTGGAAACATTTCTTTGGATAGTGGCTATTACATGCAAAAAGCATCAAATCACATCGATTTTCCTGGCCAAGGGAGTTCCCCAAACAAAGTTTTAATGCTGTTTATAGAGGAGAACAGCCTCTCACATGCAGCACTGGATGGACAGAGGATCAAGGTAGAAACACAATGATTAGGTTACCAAAAATTGTATATAATATAAATTATAATTCCTTCAGCAAAGTATGAATACAGTTAATATAATATATGAAATCCATATTTATATCATAACATTAACATAAAATGCAAAAAGCACAGTAATCAAACTAATAAACAGGAAAGGGACAGAGAAATCCACCATATAAACAAGACCATGTGCTTTTACTTACTGTAAACAAAGACAACTGGCCAATCAGGAGAGAGTATTTCAGTCACGTGACCATCATAATGCAAAATGGACGCTTATCAGCCAAGATCACCAAAATCTCTCCCATCTTTCAAGCATGATTCTTATATTCAGTAAATATTTATAAATATGACATTTGAAATGGCTACAGCAGTTGACTTTAGCATTATTTCAGATCAGGAAACTATCAGATGATAAATATTTGGCATCTATCATAATCCAGTTCCAGCTAATAATGCCATACCAGTGGTATAGCAATCAATATTAAAGCAAAAGTGATGAGGAGACCGTTAATGCAGACAACACTTACAATATTGCATCCTTGGATTTTGCGGGAATCCTGCAAAAATGCATCCTAGAAGCAACACTGCAAGCATACATTTCCATTTATTATCAAAGATGCGTACAGATTCTACTAGGGATGTTAGAAAGAAAAGAACAGCAGAAAGGACAAGTAGGCCTATCACTGGTATTTTGGCTCAGTTCCTAAAATCCCACATTATCACTAATGTAAAAAAGTTACATAAATAAACATATCTAACAGTCACTGGATATAGGTTCATTTTGTCGGTGTCATTGGATCCATCAGTGGGTACACCGAATGGTTGGTTCCGCATCTGACTGGCAATGTAATTTGAATCATCACTGCCAATGTCTCCACAAGAATATTGGCTTTAGTCTGAACACTCACTGCCATATTTTTCCACTATTTCTGTATCAGGAATCATTGTACAAAAGCGAGGATCTCCTGTATAGGTAAAACCCATCACTCCAACAAAATTCTAGGCCCTCTTGGAAAAAAATGCACCATTTCGATTTGCTGGCCCAGTGCAGACTTTCAAGCCAAGCAGTCTAGGGAAACTGGTGTGTGATACAATGTACTGCTAATACAGTGACATAACTGCACCGTATGGAACTATTAAGGGGAAAGGGCCGATTTATCATAGTTTTCAGAGTACGGGCGTAATGAAGAACAGAAAATCATAATGATTCTGCAGAAATCATAATGGTTGGGAGCTATGCAAAAATGTGTATTTTATTTTTAGTATAATTTTGGCCAGTTTGTGTAATGTCACCACTTTCTGGGCACCAACATTTAACTTGCATGCATATTCTGCTGTTTAATTAATTAGCCACCTTGTGGTCTGCTCAAAGTGATCTATGCAAGCACAAACAGAAAATAATGTTTCTATTGACAAAATTTTAAAAAAACCTCCCAAATATAGTGAATATATATTTATAATAGCTGTTGATAGGTTTAAGACACTGTTATATCATAAACAGGTTTATGACTGTAAAGTGTAATAAATCCAACCGCGTAGAGACAAAGTGAATGATCATGATGAAACACCCTTAAGGTAACACATAAGTTCACAGTGATAGTCATAGACATCAGGGCTACAAGTTAAGCCATGGACTGTGGAGGCGCCTTGGGTAGTAATATGTAAAACAAAGTAAAAGACAAAATAGTTGAAAAACATCACAAATAGTCATAGAATGTAAACTTTGTTGTGATGTTTTTCAACTTTTGAACAGCGATCAACATGGAAATAATACAAACACCTTCAGGCTCTTAGTCATCTACATCAGTACATGTAATTAAAATAAATGATATCGGGGGTCACTTGTCCGTCAGTCTCTTTGTATCAAACTCATCTAAAGTCAAAGATACCGACACAATGATAATTATACGATATTTTTAATACAGAACAGTACAGGCAGTGGGCAACAAACCGGCAGATGACATGTAAATACAATATCTTCTATTATCACTCAAGCGAAACAAATATATTTACGTCCAAACTTATTTATTGATTTGGCTGGAATTTAAAATTTGTAACATTAAGACTCACGTGTGATACATATCTTATCATAATATGATAAAGTCAGATATGATTCCGAAAAACATGTTAACCAGACAGGAACAGAAAACATTCGAAATAAATGACCACGATCTCCGGTATATCTAAACAGCACATAGATCTATACTATTTTTTATAACAACAAATATAATTTCCTCTGAAATTATCTGTTTTATTATATATTTAAATCGAATATCCAGCTATGGTAATTTATTGAAAAAACATTTTGTCATAGAGTAAAACAGTTTGATGTGTGTGTTATTTTTTTAGCTGTGTATAATAAGACACATGTAAGCATAGAGAATTAATTTATATCTTGGAATGTGTTTTATGTTAATTAAATTACAAGTAAAACGATGCACATTTTGCTTGGCTGAAATATTATAAATGTATGAACTATATATGGTCTATCCGGCCTCCCAGTCTTGTAAATGAAATGTATTATAGACACTTATTGTATGAATACTTTCTGTCTGAGAGGACACAGAAATGTATTTCTTAGGTATGACCATGAGATGGTTCGAAATGCACATAATTTTGTTTTGTGTAAAAATGATTGTATATTTGTTATCTGTACCATCTCGAAATATCTATCTATCTATCTATCTAGAGAATCTCGAACCGTGAATTCAAACTCTGGACGATTGTTTAGGGGACTGAATCCAGAGTGCCGACTATTCATGTTGAGACGTGTGTAATGTCTCACCGTTTTCTTTCAGGTCAATGGTCTCACCAATCCCTATATATCGAGTGGTGTAATTTAGTATGCTATATCGGTGGGATTGTTGGGTCTCTTCCAATTTCTGCTCTCGTTCAATTCAGGAAATTCTTAATTACCCGGCAGTCCTGTTCCTGAAAGATAGAAGACGGTCTTATTCACCCGGCAGCCGGATCCCGAAGGAAAGTATCGGCGACTGCTTACCCGGCAGCCAGATGTACAACGTTAATTTTAGTTTTTGCTCAGCAGGCATTGCCGTATGCGCAATGATATAAATCTTCACTCGGTGGTCGGCAAGTCCAGCCAGGTCATTGCAAAACGAGGACGCATTAATGTACGTTTCTCTGAATTGCGTCCGTCCTGTGCCTAAACGTTTATTAGTAACTACGATGAATCGACAGTCATATTTGGTGAACTTATAGTGTAAGTAGACGCCTCAAATTTGGCAAGTTAGGCCTCAAAATCGATCTTGGCAAGGTGCGCAAGTGGCCAAATCTACACAATTATGGGAACCGAATCTTTGCCGGGTGGGCGGGAGACAAAATCTTCACTAAGGAACCGGCGGCTGGGTGAATAATGACTTGCAATTAATTATAATACAAATTTCCAATACAAATTTATCATAAATAATAGTTGTACAACTTTTACTTTACTGATTATAATTAATTAACTAGTTTTCTAATTAGATTAGATAATTAATATCTTTTTCTCTAACAAATTATAGAACGTCCCAATGTCAGCAAATCATTTCTGTAATAAATTTTTTATAACCATCGGCATTTTAATGACCGTTTCTGATTGAATACATAAGGTAACAAATATCATGCTCCAATTATTATTTAAAGGATCAACTATAATTAAGGTGCTAGAATATTGTTTTATTATACTTAGCAGCTTTCGAATGTTAGAAACAAATAATAAAATTTGTCTTAAACATCCAATAGGATATTCGAATAAGACGGAGGCAAGCAGAGAAGAATGAAGTACTACGAAACCTGTTACAGTAATATTCGTCGGCAACAACGTCAACTACAAATAAAAGTTATCACAAATCTACGGACAATTTGACCAGTTGTTATACACACACACACACACACACACACACACACACACACACAAACAGGCAAAAAACACACATACAATAAATGGCATTTGTTTAAACACCGTGCAACCGTCGAATTTATGGTGGATATAAATTCACTTTGATCAAATATCCATTCAGTACAGTCTATGAGACTCGACGTATTCCGTGTGATATTTCTGTCCCAGTTCAGGATCTCGTCGTCTGTTACATTTGACAACACTGATATTCTGTTGGCTCATCCTCTACATAAGGTATGGCGACGGACTTCTGTGTTTCGAATGAAAAATTCTCGAGTCTCGTTATATGTATATAAATATAGGAATTTGGTGGGATTTTCGATCGAATAAATATATTTGTCTTACAACGGAAGGACTGAATACTCAGAAACTTGATGATATATATGCTGGCTGCCTTTGAAGAATGATGGAAGGCAGACGACACAGTAGAGAAATAACTGATAAAAACTGGTATATCCGATGTATCCAAAGACGTCACTGAACGAGAGAATCACCGCCATATTTGATTTAAGAATATATCTACCAAATAAGGGATTTTAACAACGAACTGTAATATAGATATATAGTTATTTACATATATGAATATATATATATTATATATATATATATATATATATATGCGTGTGTGTGTGTGTGTGTCGTGTGTGTGTGTGTGTGTGTGTGTGTGTTTGTGAAAGTTAATTATACATACAAACCGTTTCCCCTATATATACCCAGATGCCAACGGATCCCGGTACTTTTCAGAGAGCTATATAGTCGTGTGACAATGTACCGGATCTCACGTTGGACGTCATAGTTTATTGGAATTTTATTTGCGATCTAGAGGCCATAAACTATGGTATGTAATTAGTTTATTATTATAATTTCAATGTTCAATGTGTATCTGTCAAACTTCCTAACCCTATACTCGTGTGTCCCTAGCTTATAAATTTCTATGAGATATTGATGTGGAAACTTGAATGCTTTAATAACTATTGTTGGCCATAGTAATCAAAGGTGATTGTAAAATTATTTTATTTTTATTTTGTTACAGTCAATCTTCACAACTTTACCGCTTTAATAGAAAATCATCAACCCACGTACAGTTGTAAATAAATTTGTGTGAAGCATTGTCATGCCTTGACGATCATCCGAGACATACACGCAAACAATAAAGCCACATATATGCACATAACACATTGTAAACAACTCGTATGTTATTGTGTACTAAAACTACGGCATATCTTGTTAGTGGGTAGGAAAACTCTAATAAACTGTATTATCAAAACTGATTATAGAGTTATAGATTCACATGGAGTTGATCTAAGTTTACAGACTGAAGGATAACATCTTCGTTAAATTTTCCGCAGCTCCCATCAGCTTAGAATAAAAAATCATCAATGCCTTTATAATATGTTCTTTCTTAAACTCGAGCTATTTTATATATTAAACTGCATGGTTATTTTTTTTGTGTAAAATAAATATTAATAAAAGAGAATTCGTTTTCATAGCAAATTATACAATATTACGATTTGTTGTCCTGCATGTGTTATGTTTATCAATGTTTGTGCGCAAAATGACCATCGTATTGTCAGTATAATTTGTTTGAAATTATAAAATGTAATTTTTTATGTTTCTATGTTTCTTTAATAGGTCACCATCTGCACATAACTTAATTACAATGTTGATTAACATTTTAAAACTCCATCTTGTATGCCGTATCTAATTTAATTTGATCACGACTTGAATATAATTACACAATAAATCAATAATCTTAATTATAACGTCCCAACCCGTGAACTATTAGATGAGTTAACTGGTCCACGTTACATCCATTGCTTGTCAACCAGCATATTAATAGGCCAGTTGACGATGATGACAGCTAGGGCTCGATCGCTATATATACAAGCTTAATTTTGCATTTGTGCGCTAATAGACCTTGCCACCTAATTTTCGCGGGCTTTTACACTTCGGGTCACCGCCGGGTACAGCCCATGCAGATCAGCGGAGGTGGAGCTTCATGGTTTTCAATGTAGGCTAGATTATTGTTCTGAACATCTTGGTTTGAACAACGATCTACTGCGGAATACAATTGGAATTCAGATAGGAAAATACTTCTAGTGATAGATTAGTTTCTTGTTGTTCAACATATTCCATTATTAAATGTTGTTATTGTCAACAAAGTGAAAAAAATTGAGAAAATAGTTATTTAGGGAAGTCCGCTAGTATCGGTTATCGCTTTAAAATTGAAATGGCGAAAGATGGGTTTTATTTACTTTGTAAAATCAACTCATGGTTCACGTTAATTCACGTGAAATAATACACAAATGCAATATATTAATGCCGGATTATGGCTCTATCAATCAATATTTTTGTGTAAGACAATAGGCTCCGATATGGTTTATATGTGAATTTAATATATAGTCTTAGAAAATATAACTATATATGGCCAAACACAAATTTTCAATTGCAGTGGCCATATTCTAACAACCATTTGTATGTGTGTTAATTACTGTCAATTAATCCTAACCCTAATTCTTATATTCAGGGGAATAACACCGCAGGGGGTTATGTCCGGCTTCCCCCTAACCCTATGCTTTCAGACCACGGCATATAGCGGTCTAGCCGCCATTTGTAATATTTTCAATTGCAGTGGCCATATTCTAACAACCATTTGTGTGTTAATTATTGTCAATTAACCCTAATTCTAACAACCATTTGTATGTGTGTTAATTACTGTCAATTAACCCTAACCCTTTTTATTGAGAGGGTTTTGTCCGCAGGGGGTTTTGTCCGGCTACCGCCAGCGCATTATCACTGACGTGCGCATGCGCCATGAGTCTGCTGCTAGACCATGGCGAATGTTCTGTACGGAAAATGACCACAAATAAAACAAATCGTTGAAGATATCTCTGAATTATCCTGGTAAAATTATAATATTACAACTACCATGTCCATTTTCGATATTATTATAAATGACCAAAGATGTGTATTGAAGAAACACTATGGGAAAGTGACTGCCTATACGTAAACTTTCGCTTCGAATACGGCAATCCGCTTGTACACGGGAAATGTGTTCTGCGAACTACCAACATAGAACTTCCAATTTAATCTATTTTGTTTACTAAATCAGTCTTCTATGAACAGAAATATACTAAATATCAACTTTTATTTCATTTTTCTTTACTGACTGTTGGAATCGTGGAGTATTATCACCGGCAATGATCGTTAAAATAAACAAACAAATCTCGCGTACATACTGAAAAGGAACGGTGATCCAGACTGCGATTAATGAGTTGTGTTTACGACCCGATTGTAGTAGTTCAAAATCCTGCCGACAGATGTCACTATAGCTTAATTGGCAAGGTCTATTAAGCAAGTATAGAGTCACAATTAAGTGCAAGCCAATGAACATTATTGGTATAAAATAATTGATTTACAGAAATAAATTGGAATGGTTGAGGATATGGAATCCTCCCCTCCACCCCGAGCCATACAAGTATAAAGTATAGCTAGCGAGTTTATGTTTTCACTACCTTTTTAACTATGATATATATTTTAACTACTATATATATATATATATATATATATATATATATATATATCATAACACTGTACGTAATCTTGGTGTTACATTTGATAACGATTTTAATTTCAGAAAGCATATTTCTTTGACATGTCGCTGCTGGTTCTATCATATTCATGACTTTCACCGTATTCGTCGCTATATTTCTCTTTTTGTCGCCAAAATCATTGATACAGTACTCATTACTAGTAGGTTTGATCACTACAACTCTCTCCTTTATAACACTGCATCTAAGGATATTCTAAAACTTCATCGCGTTCAAAGCTGCACGCTTAGCTTAGTTAGGTTGTCACACGGTCTATTCGGTTTTCTCATTCTGTTCCACTTCTGAAATCTCTTCACTGGCTCCCTGTTTAATCTCGCATCATTTTCAAACTCTACATGCACTATTGCCTATCAAACTCTTTCTTCTGCAGAACCTTCATGTCTATTTTCCATGCTTTCTTTAGCACTCAAGCCCAGAGTGCTCCGTTCATATGGTTTTCACTTGTTGTCTGTTCCTAGGGTTAAACGCATTGAAGCACTCATGCTTTTTTAGTTACTGTCCCTACTCTTTGGAATTCACTCCCTGAACATGTTAAGTAATTAAATAGCATAGTTCTTTCCGTCAACATTTGAAAACTCACCTTTTTCAGACTTGCTTAACCTTCCTAAGTTTCCACTCCATATGATCATTTGTTGATGAACTTTGCATTGTAACTGGACTAGGTGTGCCACTGCATGCGCTCTATTTTTTCGAGGATATTGGCGCAATAGAAGTTTTGTAATTATTATTATTAAATAATTACTTGAATCAACGACATTTGAATAAGCATATGTATGGTATATCTAGATCAATACTACAGGTATTTCAGTCTGATAGAAGTCTGCTTTCACAAATTGCTCTGTCGTGATCTATAATACAGGTATATATATATATATATATATATATATATATAGTGTCACCGAATAAGAACAGTCATATATACACTTAATTATGTATGAGACTGTTGGTTATTTATGAAAATTCAGCCATTTTATGGAATGCACACATTACCTTCAAGACTAAGATAATGAAGCCACTTCATTAGTTACCTTAAAATGCCAGTTAAACACATCAAATGTTGAACTATATCGGTTCACATAATCTAATTCATACCAAAGCTATTCTTACATCTTGGAAATCGAGTTTAATCAATACCGATTTTTTCATTTGAATTTTTGTGTAATAAACAATTAAGTCTCCAATTTTGTGTTTTACATAAATCTATATATTTGTAATCTAATTTTAGTTAAAATTTTATATCTTAGAATTGCAAAATATGCTGTCAAGTTTTATCGACTGAGAATCTGTTCATGGATTTTATGTAATTTTCATATCTGCCAGACTTGTGTCAATATTTTTAAAGTAGTGTTTGTCATATTTGAAACAGCAAGTGTGAAACTTACTTTCATGCAGTATTGTGGCCTTGCTTATATGTTACAGCTGCATGGTCGTATAGCAGGGGACCACATGATACATCTCTCTCTCTCTCTCTCTCTCTCTCTCTCTCTCTCTCTATATATATATATATATATATATATATATATATATATATAAACGTTCTAGACACTAAAGTATTAGAATTGATAATGTGATATATATATTATATATATATATATATATATATATATATATATTACTGCGTCAAAGCAACAGAGAAGGACCGACATCATGGATGGTAAATAATGGGTTTCATATATAACGTTTAAATTGGTTATATAACAGAATTTGAAATAATCTATAATCAAAACATTTCATGAATCAGAGTTAATTATTGCAATTAAAATATTTTTTAAATGTTGTAGTATTGGTTTTAATTGTTCTGTTTGGAATATAGCTTTAACTGAGCACGTGTATCTGATAGACATGATCGAATAATGAATCAAATATTAATAGTCTTCTGTGGCATGTAGGAGGATATTAAAAATATGAATATGTACTAAAACAAATTATAATAGTTGTTTATTTTTATTGTGGTATATAGTTTATTAATGATACGGAACTCATCATTGGCGATTAGTTCGGGTTCGACTCTATAGTCTGCTATAACCTATGAATAATGTCACAACATAAACCAAAAGTAATATTATTAGTTAGTGGAAAACGGAAGTCTGGGAAAGATTATGTAACTGAATTGCTACAACAGAGGTATCAAATGTGTTTACGAATAATACTTTTGTAACAGCCAGCCACGCGTTATGGAACATGAATCACGATCTAGCTTTTTGCAGTGAGCGAATTTATTAGAATACTGATGTTATTACAGATTTACCGTGATACCAAATTTTGATGATTACCGAGGCAGTAATTGTGGTTAATTTATACGAGTCCTGCCTAATATCCATATTTATCCCTTTCAAGTGGGCTATCATCTACTCGACCTCGGTTGTAATCACCTTTGATATAAAGACCATTCGCCCATCCCATGTTGTTCTCCCCAAGAAACGGGATTATTGGCCACTTGATTACAAAAACTTGTATAATGCATATATTTGTATTATGTATAATCACAATCAAAATTGTTTAAAACGACTTAATTCTGGTTGTATGTAGGTTTATGATGAGACATCAACACACACACACACACACGTTATTTAAGGGGCTTGGTGAATCTTACACTCACTGACTCAGCGTTACAATGACAGCTAGATCAGAACCAACTATTTACTAGTAGCTCAGTTACTGTTACTAAGTGAGAAGTCTAGTATCAGTGTATGCACTAAATGGCTGATAAAGATGTGTGGCAATGCTATTTGTATAATTAATTACATATATACTAAAGTTGAAGTTAGGTAAGACAGAGAGAATCTGTAAAGTGGGACATACATGTATACAGCTAGAGAACTGTTAGTTGAATTTTTAAACCACTAAATCAAATTGTTGGATTTCAGGTAGCGCATTAGGTACAGTTTCTAGACAAAATGGTGCTACAATAACAAGTTAGCAGTGATGATCAACTTGAATTGAAATTTTAAGAAAACTTTAATTATTATTAAAGAAAATTAAATATGTAATTATATATATAATTGCATGATTATTTTACTGTTTTGAACTACTGACTTTGGTCTTTCCTAGAATTTTGTATTTGAATTAGTGTGGCATAAATAAATTATAACACAAAAATGTCCATTTCAGCTGTTACTTTATTGGCTTTTTATTAAATAATTATTTAGGGTATTTGGATAGTGCAGTAGGTAGAGTGATATGCTATTCTCCACTATTCTATGCTGCAAACCTTTAGCTTACACCTGTGTTTGTGGGATTTATTTTCACCAAGGAGTTACCCTTTGGCTATATGTCCTATGTTCAAAAACTGCCAAAGCTAAACAACGCCTCTCAATTAAATATTTATTAAATTGGTTACATCATTAACGCAGTAATTTTTAAGTAATGTGCTTTGTCGTATCAAACTGAAAATTTCTTTTGAATTAGATAGCAGGTTCATGAATTGTGGCTAAGATGTGTTTTGAAGGAACAGTTTGTTTTCACTTAACATTTTCATGACTAATACAAATATGTTCACACAAATTGTAGATGATGTTAAAATATTAACACAATCAACTTACATTTATAAAATTCAGTTCAAAGTGTTGGTTATTAGATTATCACTCATCTGTGAGCACTGCCATTTTGACATTATAGATAGATCAGAAGCTCCTGAAGTCAGACGCATGGTATACAAGCTGTTTGTATGACATAGTAATAATAATGTAAACAAGCATCAGCCAAACATAACTTCCAAACAAAACTGTATTTATGAATATTACAGTATACTTGGTCCAAATTAAATGTTACTGAAATGGATAAAGGAAACCATGTTGTGAAATTCCTTATGGAGATTGTTTTGTCCGAGGCATCTACCAATCTGTCAGATTTGTGTACATGAAACGACAACTGTGTTAGTTAAAATTAATTATAATAGGCTGAGCCTGGTTTAAAGTAAGGTCATGACAATGGCTAAGCCAAAGCAACTGAGTTGATCTGGATCAAACAAGCTACATGATCCTTGTGCTAGTTGACACAAGAATTTTCTCCTTCCTTTCATACAAAGAAGCCATAATGGATACCCTCCAATAATTTAATTATATCTATGATATTATGAATATAATAGTTGGATTTACTAGTATTACATGTTTTATTAAACTAATTACTTCATTAAGATAGATTATATGCTTATACATCATATTGTAGTATCAATTTAGTAGCTGTAAGTGTAAAAGACCATTTAAGGTCTTTCATTTTTGAAACCCTCAATAAAAATAATCACGTATTAAAGGAGTTATGATCCTATTTTGGGTCACCAGATTTGCCAGTTCTTTCAGCTAAAATAAAATGGGGATAAATATAGGTCTAAAAATTACCATAACCATTTAAATATATATTTTGAAGCTTTGACCTGTACATGATTTTAAAGTAGTATTAAAACTCTCTAATGATGTCAATCATAATACTGTCACAAATGTTAAACATCTTGTCGTATATGTACATATATGGGATATGTGCACTTTTATTATTGTTTTTAATTTTTTTTACTTCAGTCAGTGCCATTAACAATACATTAATATTCTGTCGGATTATTTTAATAAAATATGTTGGTGCAATTGTATGTTATCGACTAGACAGTGTGTGTGTGTGTGTGTGTGTGTGTGTGTGCATGTATGGGCAGGGATATTTACCAAATTAATTTGGATCATATCTTTCTTGCTGGTGAAATATATTATTTGAAACCCAAACTCAGATATGTCTTCCTTTGGCATCACTGGAAAATAAACATGAAATTATATCTGTTGGCATCACTCAGAATTATAATACTTGCAGCATATTGCATCATCTTCTGTAATATTATTACATAAATAATGATCTTTCAACATCTTATCCCTTTGTATTATAATCTTGTAATGTTCATTTGATCATGATGCATATTTGACCTGGATCTCATTTCTGTTACTTGTCTTTTGAAATCCTATCTTGGTCTTTTTGGGATGATTTTGCTGATGTCTAGTTTCACTATTTAAACATTCCTTACCGGTAGCTTTAATTATCCAAGATTTCCTGATGCTGTTTGATTTTACTCATGTGAGAGAAAACATATCCTAATTCCTCATTCAGTAGTTTTCTATAAGGTTTATTGCTTTTAACTGCAAGTATAGTTTTATACACATTTTTATTTTATATCACCCTAGATTAATAAATATATTTATATTATATTAATACAGGGTAGGCAGTGAGAAATGCTCAATACTGAGACTGTCAGGGCCTCTCAAACAACAATATGCCAGTGTAAGGAGATCTATTTAGTTTTTAAATAGTATTCCATATTTATTTATATGTGTGTAGTAACTAAACAAGACAAGGAAAGTCAATAAATATTAATACTGATAGGTAGTATTATTGGTATGTAACTGTAATGATATAGACTTTGTCTTTCACTAATTTAATCAGTTTTTTTAATTATATTAAATGAGTTGAAATATTTGTGCATCATGAAGAGATATTCTAATACAGACAGTGAGTGATAATGTATAATCTTAATTATATTATCCAGGAGCATAATCTGAACTTCAATCAACTGCTTGATGCCACAGCATACAAAGAAAAATATCGAGCGGATATGATCCGGTGGGGAGAGGAGAAACGTAATCAGGATCCGGGATATTTCTGTCAACTGATCAGTTCAGGTCCTGGCTCGGAGGCTCCAGTATGGATAATCAGTGATGCCAGAAGAAAGACTGATGTCCAGTGGTTTCTGGATCATTACCCTGGATTGGTATATACGATTAGAATAGAAGCTGATGAAGAAACCAGGAAACAAAGAGGCTGGATCTTCACTGAAGGTAAGCATATTATCTGTGGATGAAATATGTTTAGTTTTTAAAAGCAGGAATGAATATTTTTCTTATTCAGGATCTTAGTTTCTATGATGTAGATAATTACTTGTTTTAAATCTTGTTGTTACAAAGATACTAACAGTAAATAGTTGAGTACGGATAAATACACTTTATTAAGCAAGATAATTACAATTGACACCAACACCGAATCAAAGATGGGTCAATTACAATTATTTTTCTTATAGTTACAGTTTGTTTATTTTAGAATTGATGACAATTCTAACAACAAATATTTAGTAAAATTACAATTGTACATGATTGTAATGACTATTACAGTACCACTTAATCTCGCCACTCCCTGATAGCATTATATAAAATAGGCAATTAAAATGATTGCTACGTGTCTTTAAAAAATATCTACTTATCTAGGTGTGGATGATGCTGAATCAGAATGTGGCCTTGACATTGGAGTGAACTTCGACTGTCACATTAAAAACAATGGACATCAAGACCAACTAGAAAATGATCTAGCTTCCCTAAACCAAATGATTACTAGGAAACTTAAAAACTGATCAATTATTCATTCCATCAATTGCTTATTTTATATTTTACTTATTATACTAAATATAAATTGTTCTGTCAGTGTGTGTGTGTGTATGTATGTATGTATGTATGTGTGATGAATTTTATTAAATAAATTTGTTTTATTTTTAATAAAGTGTCAAAGTCAAAGGAATTAAGTTATTCTAAAATATTCTAAAATAAAAATACACACACACACACACACCCTATAGATCAAGTATTCATATGGTGAATATGAGTCAATTCAGCCAAAGGCAGTAAATTAAAAGTATATTCGATGCTGTCTCAAGTGAATTAAGCATGACAACTTTAGAGTTTGGATTATTACTACACTGAGATTGAGTGTATCTAATGTATAAATAAGGTTTAATAACACACTGAGATGACCTCATCAGTTTGTATCCCTCACCTTTTGTTGGACAAAATGGCATAAAGAAGGATGCAGTGGGCGTTTGCTGACTCTGCAGGAGATTAGCTACACTGAAAAATGACAATGTAACACATGTATATTTTGTCACAATTGGGCATATTTAAAGCCAGTTTATAATTACCACATATGGTTTATGAGGAGCTGGAGATTCAACGCGGGATAGAAATGTTCCATTTATGCAATCGACGATGGAGATGTTTGGATCTTTGAACTTTTCCATTCAAAATTTTCAACGGGTTTGCCTACAAATCCAGCTCAGATATAATCACACTAAACATTATTCTAAATGATTTATCTGTCTCTATCTGTCAGTTGTATATTAATCCATATGTCTGTGTTTGTGTGTGTTTTGTGTATGTGTGTGCGTGCGGCAAAAATAAAGGGCCATTAAATTAACCTTGTGGGATACCAGATGACAAGCATGACAAAATATCACGAACATACACACAGTTAATTTGAAGAACCATCTCTCATAAACCAAACATATATATTTATTTTATATAATAGTAGCTCTTTATAAGAACCAATAAGACAGTGAAATGTTTTCTGAACTTCAACTACCAATGGTTTTGGAATTAAATAAACATATAATGGGAAGACAACAACATATTGTGGTGCAAAATATACTTGATTTCAAATGTTGGAATATATACCCTTAAGTAAAAATAAAAGTCGAAAATCCATTTTGGTGATGCAAACCTTAAAACAAACATAATACACAGCATATAGCATAGCCAAATGTTTGTGTATCATTAACGTGAAAAATGGTAGGCTAAATGGGCCGAGCGACCTCCAAAGGTAATGAAGCAAATTCAATGATGAAACACCCTTCAGATATGCCCAGGCCGAGATTCAAACTCAGGTGGTATATTGATCCAGCGCGCTACCGATTAGACCACGGAGGCGCCCGATTGATGTAAATATTCGATAATTCATATTCAGTATGTGCAGTGAGATTTGCAATTATGCAAAAACTATGCACAATTATAGGGAGTAATTAATTAAGCGTCTGATATTCGTATAGTTGTACCCGAGTGGATTTTTTGAGTTTATGACGTACGTGAAAATGCTGACGTGAAATAAAGGTTTTTCCCCGGAGAAAAAACCTTTTTTTAAAGGGGGGGCGCGTGCGCCAAGATTGGGTGTTTCCGGTGCTCGGACGGGGAACGGGGAAAAAAAAAAAAGCCCAAAAAGGCTTTTTTTTCCGGGAATGGGTTTTTTTTTTCGTTGGTGGTTTTTTAAAAAGGTCCGAGCATTCCCCCCAATTTTTTAAAAATCGGGGGGAAAACCCTTTTTTGCATCATTAATATTATTATTATAAATCTGAGCAATTTTATGATCATTTTTTCATTTGCTACTAGCGTTTACTAAAGATAGTAGATTAAGTCTATTAATAAACACTATCATTAGATTAAAAAGAAAATCTAACACTTATAAAATATAAGAAATGCATTATTTTATGATTCCTGCAGCCAAGGAAATATTATTTTCTACAGGTATACTATTTATTCACTTTTTTTATTCTAAGTGGTTTTTTTTCCAAAGGCAGTATTTTTTCCGTGAGATTTTGTCAAATTCAAAGATATTTCCAGGACCGGGAAAATGAATTTGTTATGTTTTCTAGACATCTGGGAACCACGATTATATGTAAAGCAGCATGGCTGTTCTATCGATCGTCTATTTCTTTGATTTTCGTTTGTACCTCATCAAAACTATCAAAAACATCTACTTTCAACCCAAATATAACTACTACATGTGCTCGGCCTCCATATTTAAGCGGAAGTAATAGCAAACGAGGAACAATTGGCGCATGCGCATTGAGTGCTCGGACCTATAACGCTGAGGTACAGGGTTCCGATGCTCGGATACGTAACCACTTCGTATTAGATTTGGTTTGGTTTCTAAAGTGAGGAGAAATAAACGATCCGGCCTTCGTCACCATCTATTTTAAGAGGGAATGCAGGCGGTATTTTCGTGATCGGCAATACACTTTCTCCGTGAAATGTGATTTACAATTTATTATCCTCGTGAACTGTGAAAATATAATTATATCTTCCTGATGCGATATTTTAATAGTAATGGCCGAAATGGCAGTTATTTTACGTGGCTTAGCTACCTCAAATGAGGGAGACGCATATGGTCCGTAATTTACAATTGATGGCATATTCGGCGGAGAAAATCTAGCCAGTTGTCTGGTTGGATGAAAAACCCCACCTACTATAGTGCCACGGCCGGTATTCAAACCCCCGACCTCTCGCACAGCATCGTTATCATGACCCAAGTCCCACACTCTTAGCCACTATTTTCTTCGTGTTCTGTGATTGACACCCTATTTTCCTCGTGAAATTCGTAAAAAGTAATGTTAAATATACACTTTTTCTTGTTACTCAATGAACTACAAAACACCGAATTGTATCATTTTGCATTAATCAGCGCGGCTTATAGATCTAAATCAACAAGAAGTGTCACAATCTTCGTTCGATAGATAGCGCCTTCCTATTGATTTGGCTAGTGAGATGACCGAGCGTGTTTAACAGACAGTGAGGATGGTAAGCTTAAATCGCAAAAGTTTATGCCATTATTACGAAATTTTTTTCCATGCACCCCTCTGATTATACAGATAAATATTGGTAGCTTTGGTTAACAAGGTTCAGGAAATAAATCGTTATGCAATATCGTAGAATCTATGATATTGTATAATTTATGACATACATTCATGATACGTATACTAGGCTACGGCTAATAAGACGAGATCTAACCAAAATCCAGATGTGTATGATATGCCGGTTGCAAAAAACTTACTGTAATTTACATTATCCAAAGGAAGTGGGTAGGTCGGATACTGTTTTATAATGATCAGTGCAGGTTTCAGGCTTCACAATGTTGAATATCCTTTTTTTTAGTTTCGGTTAATTTATTGCCATTAGGCATTTTTCACCAAGATTATGACTGTGAACTGTGAAACGGATTATATTATTTTCTGCACTCCCTATTTTAATGTATAAACGAGATGTATATAATTTCTGTCCTGAGTCCACCGTATAACGTGAAACCGTGCACGGTTATTGAGAAGTGGGAAGTAATGCTATCTATAAAATGTACAAATGCGATAAATACAAAGAGTGATCCAGTTAACTGCCAACATGACGACCGAACATTAGTAATAGCCAAATGGAAGGCCATCCACTGAAGACGTGGTTGATGTAGGGATGACAAGACGGCTGCGAATATTTCGATCCAGCTTGATACAGAAATGAAACTGTTTGCCGCCGAAATACTAGACAGGTTGCTAAATCGTCAAAATGAGATTAAAATATGGATATGGAGAAGTATTGACACGTCTTAAAGAAGGTGTCATTATCTAAAGATGATAGCTTACTAAGGTAAGTTTTCGTTGCTTTTCAATTAATTTCATTACGTGCAATTTTCTCTTCTTTGGTGGTTTCAACGACGTTATTTCGCTTGAGTGCATTTTGTATTTGGGTCTTTAAAAAAAATGTACGTTATGAGAAATATTGATAATTTGAAGTGAACCATCGTGATACTATGTTTATTTAAACTTGCGGAAGTGAAGTTACCCTTAGATGGTGATTTATTTAGGGCTCATTTACATTTATCATATATTTGGCATCAATTGCAATGATCTAAATAAGTGAAGGAAGTGTCTGGATCGGCGGTCGAAAACGTTGATTTGGTGATGAAAATAAATTTATTTTCAGGGTCTATTCAGTAATCTGCGGGGGAACAGCTATTTTGGGGATAATTTCAAAATCGCAAACGTGGGCTATGATGTTAGTTCTATCAACGAAAAAAAGATGACGTACAGGACAGAGGTGTGCGTTCTACATGAAAGGAGGCACATGGAGATTGAATCTATTTATTAGGCTGACAAGTGTACAGTTGAAATTCCCAGGGTTTAAACTCATGCTGGGACTCGTGTTTTTTCAGTTGCTGTCCCTACTCTTTGGAATTCACTGCCTAAACCCGTAAAGTAATCAAATAGCATAGTTTCTTTCCGTCACCATTTAAAAATTCACCTTTTCAGACTCGCTTATTCTTCCTGAGTTTCCGCTGCATCCGATCATTTGTTGATGACCGTTGCCGTTGTACCTGGACTATGAGTTTGGCCAACCCCTGTACTGATGATGATTGATGTTTTACGGCTACTTTTGTGCACATGGTAGGCCGAGCGACCTCTAAAGGTAATGAAGCGAAGTCAAAGATGAAACAGTCTTCAGATATGCCCACGTCGAAGTTCGAACTCAGGTGGTAGTGATCTGTGATCCAACGCGCTACCGGTTAGACCACGGAGGCGCTCCAAGCAACTCCTGTACTAGATGCGCCACTGAGCTCGATTCTTTTCGAGGATATTGGCGCTGTAGAAGTTTGTGATTATTATTCATTGCAGGGAGACCTCGCGCGGTCAGTCAAAAATACTTGTGCTGTGTTAGTAATAATAGAGTTCCCTCTGTTATGGGGGGGGGGGGATAGGGAAGTATTACTGTCGAGAGACATAGGAAAAACACTGGCTTTGGATACATCATGGTCCGCAATAGGTACTTACACATATTATGGTGGGCCTTTATACGAACTTACATGGTGTAGAATGTAGAATGATACTTCACCACGGGCCGATTTGTACGTACGATTTTCACGGCGCAAATATTTCGGGACTTTGGTTGGGGTAGCACGAAATTCTCCGCATAATTGAAACTCGTTTGGATCTGCGAGATAAACTTTGAAGTGATTTTGACTCCCAACAATTGCTAGCAATTCTTCTTGAGTAATATTGTAGTTTTGTTCATCTTTTGTGAACACTCTTCGTGCAGTGGGTTTTAATTGTTCGTTATCAGTATTTTGTTATACTAGATAGCCGTATATACTGGCATCCTTTACTTTAGTAAACCTTCTCAAGGTCAAATGATGGTAGAAAGATTGTCAATCCGTTCAAATATTTCTGTTATTGTTTGATCAAGTCATGTAGTGATCTAGCAATAAGTGCGAAGTTTTATATGCATTTCCTATAGACCTAAAATGCTTAAAAAGACTTGTTTTACTTTGGTGGGCACGGGGCACTTTATATAACTTGAACCGTTGATTTTTGTTGTTGTGATTTGTAATATCCTGTTTTGTGAAATTATCTGACCTAAAAAGGGACGCTGTCTATGGCCAGTGTAGTTTTTTTATGGTTTAAGTTTTAGATCAACTTTGCTGAGTCTGTCAAAACAATTGCCTAAGTGCATAATGCGAGTTTCAAAAGTTCAAAAAGGGCTGAGCCACCTGGAAAGTTAATGAGAAAGAAGAAACACCCTTCAGACAGGCATATGCCAATATTTGAACTTATTAAATGTTTGATGTTTTACGGCCACTTTTGTGCACAAAGTAGGCTAAATGGGCCGAACGATCTTCAAAGCTAATGAGGCGAAGTCAAAGATGAAAGACCCTTCAGACATGCCTACGCCGAGATTTGAACTCAGGTGGTGAAGATCTGTGGCCAACCGCGCTACCAGTTAGACCACGGAGGCACGCTCGCACAACAAAGAGATAATAGTTAATTCATTGTCTGCAGCCACCGATATAGGTGTGTATGAATGACCGCCGCGCAGTATTACCTTAGAATATTCAAAAGAGGGTGTGTATATGCCGTAGAAGCCAAAGAAACAAAATTAGTGAATTTTGTATAACAACAGCTAACAAACATGGTGAACCATCTTAAACGGACACTCTCCGAGAGAGTTGTACTAAATAAGACTGACGCCAATTGGGCGATTTCAAGCTCTCGCCTAAGATGTAAAGGGCATCGCCATAGCTTACCTGGTAGCACGGATTGCCAGAGACATCCAGCACTTCTGTTAAAATCCGGGATAGGCTGATGCCAGAAGGGTGTTTGATCTTTTATTTCGCACCTTTATTAATGGAGGTCTCTGAGCCTATTTAGCTCATCATGTGTACAAACGTGACTATAAAAAAGGAACGTCCCACATTTTACCCAACAAATAAACGTATCTTTCAAAATCAGGAAAATGTGTATTATGGTCAACGGGAGTGTACGAGATGGCGGACGGGGGTACACCTATAGCGGCTGCGTTTGGATTTCCAATCCCAGGTGTCAGCGATTATTAGTAAACACTGTTTGGCGCACGAACTGCCACGTAGCTAATGACAAACGAGAGGATATTGTTTACAACCAACATACACAGGGGTCGACTACCGTCTATACCAAGGATCTGACGGGTTAATATAATAATAATAATTATTATGTATAGTTAATAAAGCGCCCTTACTAGCAGGAGCCATTCAAAGGCTCTGTATATTACCAGTCAACTGTGCAATCATGGAAACGCTGCCACAATCATGCTCGTACTTATGAGAAATATACCTGTACCTGTAAGTTATGGATATTAATATTCGCGGAGAATGCGAATGTCAACGATGCACCAATAATTAAATGCTAAATAATTACCGTTGGCAAATCAATATAGGATTTATTCAATAATAGTATAAAATATAATGAATGAAAGAAGTGTAATTCACTACAACACGAACAAAGACGCACTGATAGTCATTGTCTACATCAAATACGTTCACTTTGAGTATTCCGCTACACAGGGAACAAACATTACCTCGGTCGGGGTTTACCTTTATGTGTTGGATGTATATGCTATGCACACTCTTTGTTTAAAACAGTAATTCGGTGCGTCACACACACACACACACACACACTGGGTGAACCAATGACAGTTTTGTTTGATTTGTTTGGTCTTCTACTTCGCTGCACCTCGCCAATACACAATACAAACTAGAATGTCACATGCCTTCCGGTAATCGCTACAGAGATGTACGGATTAGCTATGATTAAACATCGAGCTATACTCTTGGCATTGATCGCATTTCTGGCCTTTACTCACATTCCATCGGTTAAAGAAAAACTCCTGAAAAGTAAGTGTAGGTAGACGTTTCGTCCCTAAAAATTAGGAAACTGTTTTCAATGTCCACCGCCAGTTGGCGATTCGACATTAACACCAAACGGGGGCAGTAAATGTCACACACAGATGTTGTTTCTTCACATTTCGTTGGTTTTACCATTTTAAGTCGGTTCTTTTTTAACCAGTTTAGAACCCGTTGTTCGAAGACTTACCAACAAATACGTGTCGTTGAGCTTCACAGTTAAATGTTTACATTCCGTTGTTTGGTTTATGATGACAAAAGTATTTCCAAATCTATACACCAGTTGAGTCTAAAGCGGACAACGCTGCACCCTTCAACAAAATAGCATTCGGTCAACAAAATGGGAAGTTCTCAGCGGGAACGTATCTTAATATAACAACGTTTACGCCGGTGACGATGACACAGCCGCCTACCTTGCATCCACTGGAAGCCTGGCACATGAAACGTCAGGTAAGTGATACTTGATGATACTTTATCTGTAAAATGATGTTTAATCTGAGGCATAAGATGATCTGATGGTGTATCTCGAATTTCAATGCACCCAGTTACACTCGTTTGTACAGTGTGAAAACAGACATACATAAATACACGCATTTAGGAGAAGGTCCAATGGATAATTCGCGGCCCATTTACCTTACCACGTGCACTGTTTCGGATATTGATATACAGTATACGATGCGTAAATTGACGATTTTAGAAACATGAAGGTAATTAGGCAGCTTCATAATAGTATATGCAAATTTCTTGTTGAACATAAATTGTAACCGATCATATTGGTAGTGTATTTTACGTTGGGAGTGAAGATATAGATTAGGGGAATCGAGTCGTGTCAAAAGGTCATTTTGAAATATTATATATGTTTAATTGCATCAATAAATAACTGTTTAACGATGTAGGGAGGTTGTGTGATACACCGTTGTTTGCCTATCGCCCCACGATGTTTTGCTAACGAGTTGGATGAAATACATGGATTGGTGGGATGCTTGCCTACTACAGGACAATGCACATTTTGGAGAGTATGTTGTACTAATGCTGCGAGTAGCAATCGATTCGACTCCGTCTTCTTATTACAGAATTTGTTGTCAAAGAAAGCCGTAAAGGTGTTCCTATTTGCCTACATGCGCGGTGGGTCGACGCTTGGCGGCCAGATGTTCAACCTCGAGCCGAAGTCGACGCTTTGGTACGAGCCCGGCGATCCTTTCTACTCGACTTACTTCGGAATAGAAGGCAACCTGCCCCAGAACGACGTCTACAATCGCGACATGACGAGACGGTATTTGTATACATGATTATAACCACAACAGTTGAAAGTCTGCAAGTATCATTAATGCGTTACCCATCAGCCAGAATATATAATAATATTTTTATTCTAACAGACTCGGCATGAATCTGTTTTGAAACGAGTTTTGAAACATATTTTTCTCTAGCGGCAGTAGTTTTAAAGCATCAAATATCTGCATATTTAATGCCTCAGAATTACACCTTACGCGTATCTTAAATACGCTATGGACTGAATAGTTACTGCACATTTTAGCTGTAAATACACAATGTCGTATATTTAATATCGGTTTCCTTGTTCAATTATGTTTGTATTTTGTTTTGTACTCGAATATTCTTATGAATATGAAATAAAGGAGGAGGCGGAGGAGGAACTTGGCAAAAGCTAAATCTTAGCGGATCAATCGATCTCGACTGTGGTGGCAGCGGTAACTATACCATACTAATGAACATTTAGAGAACGTCTACGGGTGATACTACGACAGAAAAACGAGCTACGTGCGTGATTTTAGCATCGAATACGGAGTATCCTTTAATATCGCCCAAACCGCGTGGGTCTGACGAAACATTTGACAGCCATAGATAGCACGTGTATACTCTGTCCGAGGATAGAAACACAGGATGACACATCATATACCTACAATGGATTGGTGTTCAGGGGATATAGGTGAGACTTTATGTTTATACAAACAGAAGATGGAACTATATCTTGAAGATGAAAACATCGTTGACCCGGCTGCGAAAGCTCGCAAGATTATGAGAGCTATCGGGGATGAAGGACTCGAGAGGCTCAATGCTAGTGGATTGACTGACGACCAGAAGAAGATTCCGACAGAGTTATGGACGTTTAAAAAAAAATACATTGAAGGTGAACGTTAACTTTCGGATACACCGTCTTCATCTCATGAAGTATCGACAACAAACAAACGAATCGTTGGACGCATTCGTGATAAGAGCGCGTACACTGGCTCTGAAATGTGACTTCAGCGAAGAGATGAGCGAACATAGAGCTAATTATCGCGAGTACGCCTCATGAAGAGTTTAGGAGAGACTTGATCGGTAAAGAAAAGGGTTATGCAATAGCTCAGATTCTCAAAGAAGGCCACAAGTTCGAAGCTATGATGGCTGATCGTGATCAGTTACAACAGATGGAGAAAGGCTTAGAAGATATACATTTTATTCGAAAGGAGATAAAGTGCCAGAAACCACAAGCCACGGAAGTGCCATGCGTATAATGATGTGTCGATTGTGCGGAAAAAGAGGGCATTGGGCAAAATGTTGTCGAAAAGCTCATCCACCTACAAAGAGAAGTCCATCTGAAAAACAGTATCAAAGGAAGCTATATCAGAAGAAAAGATCACACTATCAAGGTCAAGGGTCACACAACCAAGGTCACAAGACTGTTGACGCTGTAGAATATGAAACGGATGGTGAAACATACGAACTGACATTCCACTCGATAACTGTGAGCAATAAGTGTTTAGACAGTGTCATGACGCATCGAGACTGCATACACCACACTTGATGTACAACCACCAGGGCTCACAGGCAGTGGCTATAAACTGCGATTAAAGATAGACACTGGTGCATCAGGTAACACATTGCCCACTCGAACATACAGACAAATGTATCGTAATGACAAGTGGCTGAAAGCTGTTGGGGGCATCACATTAACAGCATACAATGGTGAAACCATAGCATGCTTGGGCTATATTGAGATGTCTTCACGATATCTAGAAGCTTGGCAGCCAGTCAAGTTCTATGTTGTTGATGTCCAAGGACCAGCTGTAGTCGGTCTACCCACAAGCGAACAACTCAGTCTAGTCACGACCAACGTCGACAGCTTCGGATCGCAAGCAGCTCAAAAGGGTGCTTGTCCAGTTAAAATAAGAGATGTAAAGCGATCCTGAACAATTTGACAAAATTGGCAATTTTCAAGGCAAAGCCAAGTTATTACTAAAAAATGGGGCAACTCCCTTTATAGATGCACCACGCAAGTGCAACATCCACATAAAAGACAAGCTAAAAAAAGAGCTAGAAAAGATGACTGAGCAAGGTGTCATACGCAAAGTGGTAGAGCACACTAACTGGTGTTCTAGTCTATCTTTCAGCACAAAGAAAGATGGTTCGATTCGCATCTGTCTAGACCCACAGAAACTGAATAGCAGCCTCAGGCGTTGTGCACATAAGATTCCGACAGTCGAAGAGCTGAACCCAGTGTTTTCAAGAGGCAAGTACTTCAGTAAGCTAGACGCCAAAGCTGGATATTGGTCCGTCCATCTCGATGAACCATCCCAGTTACTTACCACATTCCGTACACCATTCGGAAGATTTTGTTGGCGGAGGCTTCCATTTGGTTTAAATGTCTCGCAGGACATTTTCCAGGCAAGAATGGATGAGATCCTTGAAGGATTAGATGGCATAATCAGCATCGCTGATGATGTTGGTGTCTGTGGTGCAACAGCTGAGGAACATGATGTGAACCTCTTGAAGCTGATTGAGAGAGCTGCCCAAAAAGCTCATGTTTTCAACAGTAAAAAGATAGAAGATGTAAAAAAGATGCCAGCACCTCAAAGCAAGGATGATCTACAACGGTTCTTGGGAATGTTAACATACCTATCTCAATACATACCTCACTTTGCTGAAAAAGCACACCCTCTCCGCGGGTTACTGAAAGCAGGCGTTCCTTGGACCTGGGACATCAACTACCAGGCATGTTTTGAGACACTTAAGGATGAAATCACTACAGTGTCTAGCCTGCAGTACTATGACCCAACTATCCCAGTATCGTCAGAAGTGGATGCATCACAAAAGGGCCTGGAGCAGCATTGATACAACAAGGCAAGCCTGTAGCATACAGCTCTAAGACGCTTACTGAATGCCAGTCAAGGTACATTAACATTGAAAGAGAAATGCTTGCCATTGTACATGGTGTTCAACGATTCCATACTTACCTTTACGGACATGAGTGTAAACTTATTACTGACCACAAACCACTTATGACGATCTGCTCAAAGCCAATGCATGCAGCACTACCACGTCTGCAGTGTATGTTGTTAAAGATACAAGGCTATGACTACAACATCCAGCACCGACCGGGCAAATAATTATTATTAGCAGACGCACTCAGCCGACTACCAAATCCAAAGAATAATGCAGCAGTTGAGCTAGACATAAGAGTTGACAAATTCACCACTGCTATTATTAATGTTTCGGCAAACAAACAGGATGAACTCTGTAACAAAACTACAGAAGACAGTGTAATGAATGAGTTGAAAGAAATCATTCATGAAGGATGGCCAAATAACATCAAGGACTTAACCACAGTACTAAGGCAGTGCTGGTCATTTCGCGATGAGCTAGCAGTAGAGTCTGGAGTTACATTCAAAGGAAGACAAATATTGATTCCCAAACAACTACAAGCAGATATACTCCAACAGCTCCACAAGGGACATCAATGCATTGATAAAACGAGAGCACTAGCACGCGAAAGTGTTTATTGGATTGGCATCAACAAGGACATAGAAGAGACTTGCAAGTTGTGTTCTATATGCCAAGAGTTCCAGGAACTCAATAAAAGAGAACCATTGATGCCACATGATATACCTTCAAGGCCATGGCAGTTTATGGCAACAGACCGTTTCGACATTGGGAATCAGAAGTTTGAGCTGACAGTGGACCGGTACAGCAGATACCCATTGGTTGAAGAGTTATCAGCAACAGCCAGCAGTAAGACCATTACAGGCATAATAAAGACATACTGTGTAATATTTGGTAGACCAGACGAAATAATGTCTGATAACGGTCCACAATATAGTGGAGAGTCTTTTAAGAGATTCACCAATGACTGGAACATTAAGCACGTGACAAGTTCACCAAATTACCCTCGCAGCAATGGGTTCATCAAACTGCACGTGAAGCACATAGAGAGTGCACTTAAGAAAACCATCAGAAGTGGCGAGAACTGGCAGATGACACTACTGAACCTCCAGGTAACACCAATGGACAACAAACTACCATCACCAGCAGAGTTATTACAACCATGGGCAGGAAGAACAACGTAAATATCTACAGCAGAAAAGGGAGAGAATGAAAGAGGAATACGACAAAAGGTGTCAATAAGAACTCCCACCTCCATACAAAGGTCAAGCAGTTAGAATACTAGACAAGAACAGTAAGACAGGAACAATAACCAAGAAATGTGAGGAGCCAAGAAGTTACATTGTACAAACACCCAACGGTACCAATCTGAGAAGGAACCGGAGCCATCTACGCGAACTGATGACAGATCTCATCACACGTGTAACATCAAATAATGAAGAACTAACCCATACCAAGAAGGAACCAGACAAGACAGCTAGCACATTCAATGATCCAGTACTGAGGCGTAGTAGTAGAGCTCATAAACCAAATCCAAAATACCTAGATTGACAAACAACAGTTAATGATGTTTAAAGAACACCAACTACAACAGTAATTAATATGATGTCAGTATTAGTTATTATGTCAGTGCAACAAAAGGGCAGAATAATCTCTTGTACTAGTCTTAAGTGTCATATTTGGTAATCCATCCTAGTATGACAACCATGTACATATTTAGATATAATGTATAATTTACTCACTTAAAAACAATGATCCTAGTTAGTTATGATCAATCTTGAATCGGGTTAATAATAGTTGTTCCTCATTTTTGTTTTGTTTTCTTTGTCTGTTACAACGAGGGGGATGTGATAATATGCTACTGTTATTACTGTTAATGGACACACCCCTGCTTTGTACGACATTCAATGTACTGAAAGTGTCCCATCCGTAAACTGGTTCTCGCAAGAATATGTAAGTCTGAAGTTTGGAATAAACGAAGTGAAGCAGTTAAACATTGTTTTAGGTAGTCCCAAATACTACAACATCGACAGCCTTTCTGCCTGATTGATTCCGTATTCGTCTCCTTAATCGATGAATCCGTGGATGTTCTGAATGCTCTTCGGCAATATTAAGTATTTTTGAGTAATCCTTCGCCAACTTCTCTCCTAGGTCGGCCGGATGGAAAGAAAGGCAATGGTTCACGGAGTACTACACGAACATCTTCGACTGTCGTTACGACCGTCTACCGCCACAGCTCTTGTCACATCGCAACATCCGGCACTCGCAGGGATTGAGGAACTTCGCTCAGTGCGTCGACGAGTTGACGCCGACGCCAGGAGCCTCGGACTGCGTCAATCTGATCGAGGACTTTTGTGGCAAGCGCTTCGTCGAGACGTCGTGGAAGTCCAACTGTCACGTGGTGCTTCAGACGACCAGAGATGTGCTCCAGCGCCGGAACGGCACCGTCCAGGATCTTACGGCGCTCATCCGGTACGAGCTGGCGTCGAAACGGGTCGAGCTGGGCACGGCCGTCGATGCCGGATTGGCCAACTTCACCCGGCACGAGCTGTGTATCCGGAATATCGGTCGACGCATCCGGAACTGTCTGCCCGATGCCGCCGAGAAATGTCGGAAGGACTCGGTGCGAGCTGTCAAGTCTCTACGCCACCGGATGGAGGATCTGGAGCCGCTCATCGTGGACAATCCGGATCTATTCGTCATCCATTACGTTCGAGATCGGAGGGCGATTGCGGCGTCCCGAACCCGGACCAACTACCTTATGTGGGATAAAATGGATAAGCGGCCGGTGAAGGAGGCAATGTTGCTCTGCGACCGAATGAGACAAGACCTCAAACGGAGGCTCCACCTCGAGAGCAAATATCGCGGCGTCTTCATGCAGGTTAGGTACGAGGATTTGGCCAGCAGACCGCTAGATGTCGCCGCCAACGTGTACTCGTTCATTGGTAAGGATGTGCCGAAGTCGTGGCCGGATTACGTGCACGCCGTTATGATGGCCAGTAACGACAGCGTCTCAGATATATCCCAGCACTTGAACGGCTGGAAGAGGTACATATCACCCGACCAACAAGATGCCATAAAGCGGTTCTGTCAGGACGTACTGGAGGCCTTTCATTATCCTCTCTAATGGCCGTTTAAGTCTTGGCCGGATTCTAGTTGTTACTTTTGTCACACACACACACACACACACACACACACACACACATTTTTCGCTTTTCAAACGTTCCACCTCCCGCTATTCGTTATTTGTTTTGATTATTTAGTTGTAGAATGTTGTTGTTTTGAGTTGCCACGGAAACTGATTATTATGTGATATGTTATTAAATTTATAACATCTTACAATAACATAAAAATAAACCATAAACCACATTAACGTAATGATAATAGACGGCTCGTGTATTGTTAAACAAGTTATGTATTACATACATATATACGATCCTGAACATAGAAGTGTGTACGAGCTTGCACGCACGCACGGACGCGCGCGCGCACACACACACATTCATATATGCACTTATATGTGACTCTATTCGAGAAAACACACACACAGAGAGAGAGAGAGAGAGAGAGATAGACAATTATATATATATATATATATATATATATATATATTTAATAGGGAGGTTCCTATTATTCAACCGAGTAATAAAACGAGTTATTTCCAGTAATTCTTTTCACCAAAACCGTTGGTCGTTTATACACCATGTAAATATTATCTCTAACATAATCTTGCTAATGCTAAAAAATGTCGTCGTCGTATGCCTGACCATCAACGGTCAGCAGCAGCCAGAAGCTGGAGATGATTCATAATTCGCAGATAAATTCGTTTGAGCTAGACCCACATGGAGCGTCGTACCAAAGGTGACCTTGATCGAATTTGTCGTAACTGGCAACGCAATCTGCTGGCGATCCTGCTTTTGTTGGTTTTTGGTCCGGCTGCGTGCCATGCCAATTGGTATAAGTTAAAGATGAGTTGTCTGATACATACCGGAAGTCATCTTTTTCAGCGCCAGCGGGGCGAAACATGCCAAGCCAGACGTTTTTGCCCGCTGACCAAAAGGTCAAATATATATATATATATATATATATATATATATATATATATAATTTTGACAAACTATAAAAACACGATTATTTACATTTGCGACTCACCCGACACTTGCCGTAAATAAGCCAGGTCTGCGGCCGTTCTAATTTCCAGTATGTGTGTACCAGGATAAAATATGCCACATAATTTTGTGGCTTCGTACCAGGTGTCCCGAGGCTGATGGTTCCTCGATCTGCACGTATGGCTTTTTAGATTGTAAGCCATATCGTCTGGACACGACACTGAAATAGGGCGATGAACAAATATAAGAAATAAGAGGTTATGCTAATAGTAATACATTAAACAAACAGCATTACTGTTACCAAAACTACCATTAAAACTACTACTACCACTACTAACACCCGAACAACAATAAAAACAACAACAACAACTACTACTACTACTATTATATGGCCCAATTAACCTATAATCGTTATAGGTTTCTTTGTTTATGTTTAATGAGAAATATGTTGCAGATTTTCTTGCATATCGTTGTCAGCATCACAATATTCATTACGATCATTATCATCAACAACTATCATTACTACTACTACTAATCCTACTGTTACTATTACTACTGTTGTTTACTACTACTACTACTACTACAATATATATATATATATATATATATATATATATATATATATATTGCTTAATTAACGAGGATCTACAAAAAGAAGCTTTATAATACTAACTACTATTATTATTATTATTATTATTACTCACAGTATGTAGTAGTGCCATTCTGGTCAACAAGATCCGTGTCTTTCATGACACCGGAAAGCAGCATACACAGTCCCAACTCCGAGCTAACCCCAGTCCACTGGACGCTGAAGGCGAAACAGTCCAAATACAGTCGACAGGACCTCACACAGTCCTGCCGCAGTATCGGCTCCGCCGTTAATATCACCGAATCCGGATAGCTTTTATCCCGAACTTCCACAAACTCCTGGATCATGCACGCCTCCAGCCAATCCGAGCCGACGGCCAATATGAAGGAGAGCAGAAATATCATGGCAACCGAAAGCGATTCTTTCCTTATTCCAATCGTCGGATGTCAATCATCTGGCTGTGGCTGGGCTGTGGAGAAAACGCCTATCTTTATTTGACGCCGGAAATTAGGCGGATCGATGGGGAATAATGGGTCAACTGGACGAAATCAAATTTTAACATCAAACTGGTTGATCCGAACGAATGAATGAATGAATGAATGAGTTTTGCATATACCGATACATAAAGATATACATTGATATTGATGAAATATCTAAAGCATCTACAATCATCACATTATTTAATCATGACGCAGATAAGTTGAAAAACTAGTGCTTACTCTAAAATCTTTTAGATTCTTGTTGGCTAATTGTTAACTTTTTACAATTTAAAACTCGCACATTTAAATTTGGGATTTTTCTAACTTTCAAGATAATATATATATATATATATATATATATATATATGATTATTTTCATCTATGCGGATTCTGGCATAGATGTATTTTCATTTGTAATACCATACCGTTGTTTCAAGTTTGGATAGAGAGTTTAATAGACTACTTTCTCAATACTAATTTCGGGTGCCTCGGTGGTCTAACGGTAGCTTGTTGGATCAAAGATCACGACCGCCCGTGTTCGAATTTCGGCGTGGGCATATTTGAACGGTGTTTCATCTTTGACTTCGCTTCATTAACTTTGGAAGTCGCTTGGCCCATTTAGCCTACCTATGCTCACAAACGTGGCCGTAAACATCACCCTTTCATCATCTTGTCATCGCCGAAGCAATGGTCTTCCAGCAATAAATCTTTGTTTAAATTTCGCACTTTCCTTTAATGTTCTATGATGAAACGACTAATTATTTGCTCATTTTAATTTTAGGTCTCAGTTATTTTTCTTGTTATCACCTTGCCTTCACACCTTCCTTTTATGTTCTATGAAAAAAGGACTTACAATGCAGCCATGGGTATATAAAGGGGTAAAGGCTTGCTAAGTCAAGCGACAATCTGGGGATACTCACCGAAACACGAGCAAGCGAAGTCAATTCATTGTTGCATATCAGTCACAATGGCACAACCTAGCTTTGAAGTGGTATTCAAGGAAAACATATTTGAGAAACACTCACAGTGTAGAAAGTATCTTGTCCCTAAAGGTGTGTACTACAAGACTATTGAAATTCTGAAAACAGTAAGCGACGTTTTCGCTACCAAGTCACGTCACTAGTACTACATCTTAAAGAAGTATGAAGTATTTGTGTTCAGTGATGTGGAGAAACGTATCAAGAAGAGGAATTAGACCACCCAGTTTACAATGCCACCATAGAACACATCTACGACATAATCAACAAAGCGCACATTGCAGTCCGTCAATGGGTAATGGCTGCGTCCAATAGACTACAGCCAGGGAGGAGTCTCTACCCCAAATTTCAACAATGGGTAAATCAGTTTTGTTGTTATCTTTTGCCTTTCGTACAAATCATAATGTCTGGAATGATATAACACCTTGGATCTGAAAATGGCGATTACGATTACTTGAGATCTGTAATCGATTACAATCGAATATGATTACCCCAACCCTGCCAGCCGCCACCATTTCCTGCCTTCCAGGCTCTACCAACCACTCACCCCCCTCTATTCTTTCACCCATGACAAGCGGCTTCAAGATATCAGCAATCAGAAAGGATGGTCAAGCGCTCCCGTGTGTACTTAAAAGTGGGTTAAGTTGGAGACAATGTTGCTGTTCCCATCCCATGGTTGATAGAGGTAGAGACGATCCAAGAAACATCCTTGGAGTTATCGTTGATCGAAATGAACATTACAATGAGCACAACGTACACCCGAAATCAATATGACCTTTGACCCCAGCGATTCTTGAATGTCAACACAGGGCACACCATCACTTTCATCAAGCTCTTAATTATACAGTTTCTGTTGGTAGGCAAGGCTATAGCTTCACCAAAGGCAAGAAACAATGTCAGACAAACAGGTGCAAGTGTTATAATCGGGATTCGAACCCATAGCCTGGGTGTTTGTGTACAACATACTAAGTTTATAGTCTTCTAAAATGGCATTCTTGGTTTTGGCACTACTGCGGAACACACACACACACACACACACACACACACACACATATAATATATATCGCAATAGAATAACATGTTCCATTATTAAAATACATGTTTAAAATTAATGCAGTTGTCTTTCCCGATTAAAGCATTTTCTCCAATTTTCGTTTAACAAATGACAACAGTTTAACCTTTATCAGCCCTTTCCTTTGTCAATGGCCCATTCACCTGAACGTGCCTCAATATATTGTGCACGTTCTCGACCATTGTGCAAAAGGAAATAATAAACATAAGCCAGAATATATATATATATATATATATATATATATATATATATATATATAATACACACATAGACTACAGTTTCCAATACAAATTTCAGCTGCCAGTGGTCTAATTTCTTACCTGAAGCTTTGTTGTGATCGACAAATGTGAGAACTGTTACTCGTAGTACGAACACGAAACCTGACACATTATGTGTCGTAATCTGTAGTAGATCGAGTTGATATTGTTTAATACGAAATGTCCAAAATAAAACAGTCAAAATAATATAACCACCTCCACATATATATCAACACACCTGTATACACAGCCAACCTTGTCACATTAAACTAAATTAATATCTGTTCTCTCCTACCGCCATTAATCACTTGGCGTTTGTTCACCTTAAAGTACAAAGCTCGTACTCGTATTACGCTGGAAACAAAAAAACGTGGGTTTCTCGCTTTACATTCAGTTTCCTAAATTCAATTTAATCCAAACGCCATTCCAGAATCGGTCGAACTAAATACCAAAACTATTCATATTGACGATGATTAGCATCGATGATGTCCTTGGTGGTTCGGGATCTCAGGAACATGACACCGAAACGGAAACAGAGCAACAGATGGAAACACTCCAAGCGACGATAAATATATATATTAGTAAAGATATATGTGATGTTGATCTAAAGACCAGTCTATCCTAATTCTAGTTAATATTAGTCCATTAATCCAGCGCAGTGCTTAGTGCAGTGCTTTGTTGACGGTTGCTGGGTTACCGCGCTATCTCTCCGGATCGGGTTTCGGAACCGGGTGCGACATATGTTTGTGGGATATATTCTTGCTGTGTCGAATAATAATACACTCACTCACTCACTCACTCACTCACTCACTCACTCACTCACTCACTCACTCACTCACTCACTCACTCACTCACTCACTCAATCAATCAATCAATCAATCACCCAACCACTCACTTAGCGAACGTTTCTATCAGAAAATCCTCGCTCTCTAAGAACATCATCAAAAGGACGATCCATTCGAGATTTTAAAAGAACCTGTAGCTCCTTGACGTATCTCTTCTACTCAACATGATTCGTATGGTTTAGTAGTGGTCTCGGACAGCGGCCCGTAATCGGCCCGGTGTAGGTCCATTCACTACTGAACCAATCAAGAAACGTTTTGTGAATATGATCACCTTCTTCATTACCACTGTCATCTTCACCGTAATGGCTGTTTGAGGGTTTTACTGTCGTCTGCGGTTAGACAATCTTCTTCGCCGAATAAGGCCCGTTGAGAAGAAGACATGGTATTAACAATTGATACTAACAAACAAAAACATTTATTGTTGTCAGATAAGATAAAGATGATGGCCAGTGATAAGAGTCAGAAACTATATATCAGCAATGACAGTCGTGATCGATGATCAATATTGTTCGACGCCAGTTGGCTCAGTCGGTAAAATTCTACCCGAGATAGTTGGCTACAGGTTCAACGCCTCCAAGTTGGAGTCAGGATGCATCTGGTAGGAATCTTATTTCAGACTCCACTTGTCTCAGTACACTCAGCTCTAAATGGAGAATCACTGAAAATACCTCAGTTAAACCTAAATATATAGAATCCATGTTAAAGTGTCTCGATTCTATGCAAAATCCACGTTTTCACACAATAAATTCGCTACTGAACAATTGAAATAATTTTTTTTTTTCTCCTGGTAGATAATTGTTTTGTTACAGACTGTTTGCTATTCATTATTGGTTTTGTTCACGTTTAAATGGGGGGGGGGAGGAGGGAGATTTATCGCACTTGATGTCACCTTCAAAACTTACCCAAGCGAAAACCACCTGCAGCAAAATAACATTTCATCGTTGACTGGATTAATTCTTTATGGGCGAGCTTTCCACCTCGTATCAAATGTTTTCCAATAAAGCGCCACGGGAAAGAATAATATATACAAGAGATCAGTGAGAATATCAATAGAAAAGGTGTTGGGGTTATTTTGTATAGGTAACGTTAACTTTGTCAAAGGACGTTTATGTTTACTGAAGTTATATATAAACAAATCGATATGGCGTTTATGCGATTACACTGATCTACAGAAAATGCCAATTCGTTTTCGATCGTTTTTTGGCCAAAGTGATGGATGAAAGCGTGCATTCGTGTAAATATATAGTTCTGTGCATTAAAACACTTTGGAACAAGACAAGTAAATAGTTCATGTGGTTGTGAAGGCAATATGTGTGAGTGTATATGTTTTAGGATATACATATATAGACATTTTGCAGCCGCTGATATCAGAAATCTTTCCACGCTACGTCGCCACAGTTTCTAATCCCCATTGTACATGGCTCGCTTCGTATTTGATTCTTTCATCACGTCTAAGTGATGCGTTAAGTGCATTTGGACATCTAGTTCAGTGGTTACTATTACTATGCAGTTTTAATATGTGTCGTGATGGGCCGTGGTGTACCTTTCTGTGGAGCGAATTTTCAAATATTTATGGTGTTTAGTTGACAAAGGGGAGGCAACAGTTGGCGCATGACGTTAGGTTAGGTTTGTATATTTATTTTTGATTAGGATTATTCGTAATATCTAAGCCGTGATTTTGTGAGGTTTATTTTTATCTTTATTTATTTATATTTTCATTTGGTAAGAGTAAAATTATATTTGATTTATAATTTAGTTGACGTCCTATGGTTTCTCATTTTCTGTATTACATTTTTAAAGACTAAACTATTAAGTTTTGATTTTCCATTTTTAAGGGAGCCCTTTTCCCCACCATTGTAAATACTTATCAAAAATGATTCAGTTGCCAATCAGCATATTCAGAAAGTTCAGCAGACAGATGGCTAAGTTTTGCCCCATTTCGCTCACATTAGAATAGCCATCTTTTAAACCCCCTCCCCCCCAAAAAAAACAAAAAAAAACAACAACAAGTATTTTGCTATCGTATTTGGCCGCACTTCACACTGACCAAATGTCCCAAATGATTCGATGTGTGCACATCAAAGATACAGAAATCAGCGTGGTAGAGTCTGTCATTGACTTTATTACGGTACCTAGGAAATCATATGATGTCAGTACAAAACAGATTTGCAAGCAGATGGCCTGAAGGTGGAGAATTGCTACGGCCAAGGATAAATACGGCAAGGCGGCAACTCTACCTGGACACATTAGTGGTGCACAGAAACGTATTTTGGATACGAAATTATAAATCCCAAAGAAGCTTTTGTGCCGTGTTACAATCACTCCCTCAGTCTTGTTGATATGCACAGTCTGTAACTTTCTTTGGCATTGTGGAAAAGGTGTACATATTCTTCTCAAGCTCCATCCACAGGTGAGGTGTTCTCAAGGAACATGTATCAATTAACGTAAATCGATCGTATGGCACAAGACGGGGTTCAAAGAATGAAGCTGTTTTTTATGTACTTGCTGGGCAACCCAGGAAATAATAGAAGTTTTGTGAGTATTGAGTGATGGTACAGAAGAAATATTACAAATATCTAACTATACCTGCCATTTGATTGGTAGCTATTTTTATACTGGAAATCCCCTCCTAGTCTAACCGCTTACTTCTAACAGAGACTATAGCGGGCGCCTCCGTGGTCTAGTGGTAGCGTGTTGGACATATCACTACCACCCGTGTTCGAATCTCGGCGTGGACATATCTGAAGGTTATTTCATCTTTGACATCACTTCATTACATTTGGAGGTCGCTCGGCCCATTTAGCCTACCTTGTGCACAAATATTGCCGTACAACATCAATCATCATCATCTAACACAGATTAGGGCGCCTCCGTGCTCTGGCGATAGTGTGTTGGATCACAGATCACTACCACTCGTGTTCGAATCTCGGCGTGGACATATCTGAAGGTTATTTCATCTTTGACATCACTTCATTACATTTGGAGGTCGCTCGGCCCATTTAGCCTACCTTGTGCACAAATATTGCCGTACAACATCAATCATCATCATCTAACACAGATTAGGGCGCCTCCGTGCTCTGGCGATAGTGTGTTGGATCACAGATCACTACCACTCGTGTTCGAATCTCGGCGTGGACATATCTGAAGGTTGTTTCATCTTTGACTTCGCTTTATTACCTTTTGAAGTCACTCGGCCCATTTAGCCTATCATGTGCACAAAAGTGGCCGTAAAATATCAATCATCATCTAACACAGATTGTCAAAAAACTCTGATCCAGTAGACTTAAATTAGAATTAAAATGTTGATGTGAGCGAGAAATATACCAGGATTCCACTATCTGATGGGCTGTGTGTTTTGGTGAGAGTAGAATATTGTACTGTCACAGAAGTGGAAAATTCGGTAGTAGGATCAACCCAATACAGAATAATGAGGTTATTATAGAAATCTATAGTCAAAATCATGCTAAATAACACCATCTTTAGGATTCCAAGCTGTCATCTATAGTTAAATCAGACCATGTTTATTATTCCAAGCTGTCATCTATAGTTAAATAAGACCATGTTTATTATTCCAAGCTGTCATCTATAGTTAAATAAGACCATGTTTATTATTCCAAGCTGTCATCTATAGTTAAATAAGACCATGTTTATGATTCCAAGCTGTCATCTTTAGTTAAAAACACACACACACACACACACACACACGCACACACACACACACACACACACACATATATATATAAATATATATATATATATACATATTCTCTGGCTACGCTGATCTTGACTTACAGCATAACCTGTTATTCCACCCAAGTCGAGAGTTGTTGTGGCTTTATCCTCTGTAAATTGGTGTACCACTTACTTCCTTGAGATCTTTAATCCCGGATTTAACATGAGATTGAACCATTTTCTTCGCTTGGTGTTCTGGACGTTCGTATGGTCTGGTATTGGTTAAAAAGTCCTTTAGTCTCAATCCATCCTTCAGTGCCTTTTCCGCAAATCCATATCCGTACAGTTGTTTTCAAGCTGTGCGAATGTCCCATTTCTATCATTTCATTGACTTTCAGCTTAGCCAGATCCAAATGAGTGACTTTTTCACGCAATCTCTTGTGGAGTTTATCAATAGATTCATCAGGCAACTGTCTTGGTCGGTGTGGTGTGTTTTTCAAATACACTCTATTCATAGTCGCTTTTCTTTACATTTTGCACATCGGTTCGGACATAGTGCACCAGCATGGGAGGTTTGTACCCATTGTCTTCGATCTTCATAACCTCTCGGCGCATTGAATACACAACCCAGCTAACAAAATAACGACATATTGACGTCACGCTAACGTTATACAATGTTATAATAATATTATTTTATAACGTCATAGTAACGTTATTTTGTATGAAGTAAAAGACGTTATTTTAACGTTATTCTATAACGTTCAAGAAACGTTTTTAAAGTCACTATGACGTTGTTTTTGTTTTAAATAACGTTCAAGGGGCGTTTTTTAAACGTCATTAAGACGTTTTCTTTTAATGTCACTGCAACGTTTTAACGTCAACAGAACATCTTTGTATAACACCCGAGAAGCATTTTTATGAGAGCATTAACAACACCAGATCAACAACACATAACTTTGATTTTAACACTTCTTCTTTTCCCATAATTCACTATCATCTCTAATCGTCACATTCTGAAATTAATAACAATGACCATGATGTTAAACCATATAGTATATGATTATTATAAGTTATGCATCTTGACAATAAGAAGCCATATTGTGGAACATCTATTTTACAAAATCGGACACCTTGTGTTCATATTATTGTAGACTGTTCTTCCGCTTTCAGTGTTTTCCCAAAAGAATGTTCATGTCCAAAAGAAGACACATCTATAACTTCTGGAACATGCTCCAGTTAAGTCACAAACCTTTATATTTTGGCTACACAACACAGCTTTACCTTCTTCAGATGAAGTCATCTCAATCTGGATGTTTCGGAAAATAATTATATATTAATACTATTACTGAATGCACTTCCATGTACAGTAAAACCAAGCTAAAATTCACTGCACGTGTTGTGACAATTCATGACATTAAATTACAGACCAAGTGTCACAGTGCGTCCTGTCTTCAGGCTAGTGACTAGTCCAACTCGAGACTCAGGTTGCACTCCTAACTTGTGTGAGAAGTGAAACTCTAGTATCGGAATGCCAACCCAAGTGATACGAATTGGACTCGAGGTGCCAATCTGATCGATTTTTGCGTAAAACGAACAGGGCCCTTGATTCTCATAAACTCTTACAAGAGATACCAGCATAGGCAATATTACGTTTACACATATAAACGAACACCATGTTTGCAATTCTTGGCTACATTTAATTTCTGTTGACATGAATTTGTCACACCAGCGGTGTAGACTACGGTGATTCTCGAGTGCTGATTTGACTCAAGGCTCCTGTCTGGTTTAATTTTACATAATTCGAATGCAACAACAGTGTTTGTGGCAAGACTTTAATATTTGATATACATTGTGTGTCTTTGTGAATTTGGCATTCTCTGTTGACTCCAGTACAGTTTTGCTTGGAAAATCCGGAAAATTGGCTGATTAAAAGCTTGTATTAAACCTGATTACGCGAAAGCAACTACAGCTTAAACAATTTCGCAACTGAACGAATATATTTTGCCACTCTAATACAGTCAGAATCCGTTAATCCGACAAGGTTTGTCACATGATAATATGTCGGAATATCGAGTCTGTGACATACGGGTATTGTGTGTCACACATTTTTAAATCATGAAGATATACCTCCGTATTTATATTCATAGACATTATAAAGAAATACTCGTGTCACCTAGTCTATCAGATTAGCTCACTATCTGCTGTTTGGAAAGATCACACATTTGTGTTTGTAATTAGTAATGAATGATTATGATTGGATATGAGATAGCCACAGCCAATGGAAGCATAGTGTGTCGGTGTGTATGATCAAGGACGGTTGTAATTAGTTACGATATAGCAATTATCGCGGGTGGGCAGGTTAATGAACCATTACTGACAACGTGGTGGTCTGTCTTGCATGACTGAACTAGCGGAAATATTTGGCAACATTTTCGTGATTTCGGATTATCGAGGTCATTTTACATTGAAATGACACATTCTGTTGGCGAAATGAAGTGTCGGAGTCTGAACGCGGAAGACGATTTTTTCGGATTAAAGAGTAATTTATAATGGAGCTAAATCAGGCAATAATGTGTTGGTTGGTGGATTTGTCGGATAAACGATGTCCGGATTAACGAATTCTGACTGTATATCTAAGCAATGTTTATCGGTTATCGGTATTGTAACTGATGTTCCCAAATGGCAGCAGTCTGTTCATCAGCTCGCCCATGCCATCTTTACAGTATTATAACACTTCTTATTGCACGTTTGCATTATTCAGGCTAGTTAAGCACTTTCCTTCAATACATTTGGCTAGATCCTTAAACGTTTATTGTGATGGTTGATTATGCCAAGGACAATAAGGAAAAAAGAGGAATCAATGCAATTCTTCAAAAATCTACAAGAGCTTATTAGCTGCCAGCTATAGCCCAGAGGTAACAAATACACATTATGATCTTGAACCAGATTTTGTACGGGAGCATTCTTTTAATGATATAAAACGTAGGCCAAAAACAAGATATCGAACGAATAGAGAGAAACGGCGAGAACCAGAAATAGACAAATAAGTATAATGACAGATAGGTAGACATGAAGACAGATAGATAGGCACGAAGACAAACATATACGTATGAAGAGTGCCAGGCAGATAGACAGCTGCAGAATGACATTCCCCACACATCGTCCTCATCGGTAAACAAAACATTGTGATTATATACTCCTCAGATTATGTTGACAGGATCCATGTAAAATAAGGCGTCCCGTCTACCAATGATATTCCTTTATAAGCTATCCACTCAGCGTGTGTAGCCAAATATTTGGTTGTATTTCGGTCATATTGCCGCTTTATGTGTTATATGTTCTATAACCCATTCAAATATTTGTTTCAACCAATATACGATTGTATAGGAGACGAGATATACTGTTATATTAAAGACAAATAACCGGCCACTTATTCTAGTCACCGTGAACCAGAGTTTCAAATGCTCGCTCGAACTTTTGATGCTCATTATCCTACACGTCGTACTATTCTTGTTTTATGATTGATAATTTATTTGCACGGCGACGAACGTGGATAGATTGATGTTATCACTGTATGAGATCACCTTTTATGGCCGTATAGTGAACCTAACGTATTCCGAGACTGGCTACTGTGGCGTTAACAACAGCCAGCTGACAAGTTTATACTATATACAATCGTCATCGATATTAAACATGCGGAACAAAGCATATGAAATAGTAAACAAAGAACATTAAAACATTACGGGCCTTCTCAACGTTAAATCATTCTCTTGATGACAAAATAGCGCGCGATTTAAAAACAAAATTGAATGTAGGTCCCCGAACCTTAGAAATAAGCCATAACAAACCATTTCCCTTTGGCCGTATTATTCTCTTAATCCGAGTCTTATCAGAGGATTAAGAATAAATCACCCAACAGTCTGTCGTGAATGAGTATCTGACACTAGAGAAGGTCATGCGCTTATCTGCTTCGATGAGGAAATGCAACTCCTAAATTTTGCCCGATCGACAGTTTGTGGAGATTTGCGGAAGATTCAACATTATAAGATTAGTTTAAACAAGATGTCGGGTTTTAAAAGGGACCGTTTATTTCCTGCCTTGTTAAAAATCTAAAATAGATTATTATAATTAATGCGATAAATCGCATTATACATGACATTCAGCAACGCTTGCTTTAAAGGTTTATATTCAGACATTAATCTTGCCATAAAAGGTAATAAAACAATTTGTGGTCAGAATAACAATTTTGGAATAGAATTTATAGTTAGATAATATACAAATTTAATCATTTATACAATGTATATCATAACATATTCTGATACATCATATGCAGGCAGGGAATGTAAATTTATATGACACTAGAGTTTACCATTTTTTAACAAATCTAATATGTGACTGCAGTATTATATTTGTATTCACTGTGATTAACGGCTTGTAGAGCTCATGCCAGATTACCCACTAAAGTGCTCTCTATATAATCATAACTTAATATAAATGTTTATCTGGATTCATTCTTTGCATATGAATTTTGAAGCAAATGTTTTATTTCAGATTTGTATTTTTTCTTAATAAACTTGTATGTCATTTCCAAACTAATACCCCCTGTATTAATAGTTTTTTTTGTTGTTATGTGATGTAATAATGTTACCTATGAGTTCTAGGCAATAATTTTATCATAATACATACATCAATCTATATGGCTACAAATAAAGGTGAATGAATGCACTACATTTTTGTAAATAATTTTGTTATTCAATCCAATCTTAAAGGAGAACTTTACTCTATTTTCCTATCAATAAATGACGTTTTTATTTATACTATATTGTCAATCATTAAAAAAGTTATTATCAACATGCTTATGTATAAAAACCGCTGCGTTCTAATATAGTTTTCATGCATGGAAGACGCTCTGATTTTCATTATATGTTTTAAGCAGCAGAAAAACATCAAAATGACGACTTGTTGCGCACCAAACTATCTGTTATGGTTACATAGATGGTCATCGTTGTGCAGGATTAAACAAATAAGACTAGGTCCATGTAGTTGGTGAGTCATCTGTATCTGCCATATTAACTCCTTTAAATATGATTCCTAATGTTTTTACCTTATAATGTTTTCACTTAAGTTATATTTTGATACAAAATCACTTGGTGCCTAATGTGAAATGTAACATGGACTATTTAATAATCTGCCAACCAATTTAGCAAGATACATCTGAATTAAGTTGATTATTTTTAACTACAAAATAACTTTTAGCCAAAAAATGCTTTATCTTGAATTTTAATTGGGTTAAAAGCATAAACGTGTAATGTTCATTTCACAAGCTAATGCAATATGTCTATTTCAAGTAGGAAATTGTCTAATTACAGCCAATAAATAAATCAAGCATTGTGTTATTGGGTATTTAATTCATGAAAATTGGGGTGGGGTGGAATATGGATATAATGTATAAATATACAAGAAAATAATGCTTTGTTTTGTGCAACTTGCCTGAGCAGCAACTTATTTTTTATGTATTAATTACCTATAATCAACCCTCTAATATTCATGAATGAATTTTCTATTAACACATTTTTTACTCCTTTATTGGTTGTAATTAGACAATTACATATGTATGAGATTGATGCAGTTCAGCCCATCTTCATTGCTGTGTTTTCAACATCCATGTCATTGTATGTTTATATTCATGGACCAAATTAGTTGTAATTTTGATTGAATATTGAAGTGGAATTATTTGAATTGCATTGAAATATATATATATATATTAATCTTGTAACTTGTGAAAAACTAATGACTATAGAAGTTGAATGTTTTGTCAAATGACTTCACTTTGTGAAGTGAACTCCATGAAATTATATGTAGATGTTTACTTTTTGTCTAAACCATTTCTCATATTGACAAGGGTATATTACCTGTTTCAATAAAATGTGTTGTAGTTATGGATCAAATATTGTAATAAGAACATAATTAAGTCATTTCATATATATAAGGTATGCATTATGTAGTGCCACAACATCAGAATAAGTAAATATTCGAAATGTGAAAGTACTGAATATATAAGATCTCAACTGTAAAATATTAACAGTTCATTTATCAGACAAATAATTTCATGATATTCCTCATTGTAATTTAATCAGGTTAATATATACATCGAGTCAATTAAGCATCTAATATTAGTATATTTTGTATAATATAGTAAAATTGTTTGTGTTAGCATGGTAAGTTAGTATAAATTTAGGTATTTAATAAATTATGTTTCTTTGATATTTCCCCCTGTTTATAAGAGATTTCTATGTAGGCCTACACACCTCAGTTTTCTTCTGTACTGTTTTCACCTACTGTCAGTACTGTAACAGGGTTTTAGCGCGATAAATAAGGTAAACAATATAATTATGTAAGCAACCATAATTAAGCAAGTTAGTAATAGTGTTCCATGCACTATTTCTACACACTTGATTTTTATTTATTTATTACTAGATAATTAGCATATCCCCATAAAATAGTAAAAAACAATACAGTAGGGACAACATGCATACAAGTGTATACATTTCAAATACGTTTTTCACAAACTATTATTCTAAACTGAAACATCATCGCAAGCCATCGCTTGTTGCTGCGCGAAACTAGCACTGCAAACGGCACTGAGGTAATTAGCTACAGCGACCCCTGGCGCGCGAGAATGAACTGAAGCCTGCGAAGTGCAATGTTTTTTATATATAACCTGAAAGAAATGTAATAAACATAGAACTGTGAATAAATTGTTTACCGAAGTACGGTAGATGGCGCTCACCTACAGTGAAGTATTCACTCACCTTTAGCTCAATTATTTATACTTGATGTACTTTACAAATATATATGTTTATCGGCATGGATCGATGTCTTATTGGCGTCCAGTAAATAACCCATATTGGAATTATTTTGATGATTTAGGAGGTTTTTTTTTTGGGGGGGGGGCGTTGTCACCTTTGATTTGTTTTGGAGACTCTCCGGACTTGAAGTAATACTTTCACGTGGCGTTCATGGTTGCCGCTAATGCATATTTAGCGTTTCGAGTCGTGATTATACTCGAACGACTGGAAATTGAATCAACAGCAGCTCGATAATGAGTCACCGGGGTCAGTGGAAGTTGCCAATATTAGTCAGGGGACTCGATCATGCCGTCACGATTATCAATTATTTAATTTTAAATAGCGTAAAGGAATGTCGGAAATGCAACCATTACACTTGTAATAATTACCACAATAAAGAGATACCGAGATTGAATCCCAATTCAATACGTTTAATAAAGAGCGTTATAATTAGATATAAACCAATGGTGTTCATCGGAATCACAAACGTAGGATTATTAGTTTATATATAAATAATTATACCGTTATAGTTAATAATTAATGTCTTAACTGTTTCTGACGGTGGCTATAGGGTTATTGTATATATATCTAATCATTTATATATTCTAAGCATCAACAACACCAACAATAAAGTAGGTAGTCAACTTCTGTTAGGTCACCTTTGCGAGTCACACGTTGCCTAAATAAATGGCTAAATTATGCACCCTTATTATCACAATAGATCTAGCGCGAGTGTAATCATAACGTTTTCGGTCAGTTTTTATCATCGTCATCACCATTATGATCATCAGGTTCACGCTTGTAAATGTAATGTGAGTGGAGTGATCGTTTGCCGAGTTCGACCGTTTCACTGTTTCGCATGGTTTCTGTTCAGTTTGCGGTATGACAAGTACATGTAATAGAAGACAAAGTCGAGCATCAAGGGAGGATAATAATGAGAACAGTAACAGCGGCAGCTCAGTTAATATAAGCGATGACGATTCCTTGAAGGTAATTTAGCTGAGCGATAATAGGCGTCGATGGGCGAAGATCTAACCATAATAATGATCGACTCGCCGTGTTATCACTAGTATCAGTCGTTATATGCCGCGATGGAACGTTATCTGAGCGTGGTAAATTGTTTACATTTTCGTGTTTAATCAATTTTAGCGTGATCCACGCACACACATATATGGATTTTACATAACGTTCCTCTTTCCTAACATTTTGTTTCCCTGCCGTCTCTCACTCTCAGCGTGATGTCACGTATTTTTCTAAACTTTATCAGGGTAGCCTGCTGGAAATTTCTTTTGATTCCTTTTGAGTTCATAACACTAATAAATCTAGAGATACTTGAATGGTTTACGTCGAATGTCATGTCCTAACAAATTTAACAAACCTCTGAAACAAGGGCTGAAAAATTTCTTCACCCTAGTAGATCTAGCCCCAGGCCATGGCTAGTAAAATTCAAGATCTACTACTAACTAGCCCAACGAATTTCTAACTAATCCAACAAATTTCTTAATAGCCCAACAAAAAATTATTAGCTATTAAAACTAGTTAAAAAAAATTACAAGTAGTTTCCTATTCTGTGAGAGCTAGCTGCATTTGTTGATATATCACTGAGTATCATGAGTAATCGTGTAGACTAGAAATTTAGCTTATTTTGCTCACACAAGAAGTTAGCAGTAGCGTTCATGAACATTTGACATCTCTTGGCATTACTGTAAATTTTCTCCCAATGCTAGCCGTTGAAGTTCACGTGTCTGCAAACAGGGCACTTCTTACGTGTGCAAGATATAATATGATGTTCAAACAAGTGATTCTAACTCCCATTCTTTTCAAGGAACTGAATGATTGCCTGGCATAAAAGGATATCTTGAAGATTTGTTGGATGAAATTCATTTTCTTTTTTAGCTTTACTGGGGCACAGGTGGTTATACGTAGACGTGTTGCACATTTTGAGCAATTCAATCCGAACTATTATAGATCCAATATATCTGCATGCAAAGGAAACTTTCTCTGTGTGATGCAAAACATTTTCCCCTGATCACTATTGTAGTCCAACTATGGAAATAAATCGCACCACTGTGGGATCAACTGATATTTTCTCTCAGTACTGTCATAAATTATGTCATGAAACTTGATTTTTTTGACACTTGTTGGTGTACTGGGCCCCTACATAAGGGAAGCCTATTGTAGTTTGCAGATCTAGCCATCCTGATACAATATACATGTCCAACACTACAAAATAAACCCTCTGTCTTATCTCAATCCAGAAGAAGCACAGGATTTGTTCACACAAACTCCAGTATTGCAAAAAGGAGTAATATTTGTAAACATATGTCGACCACCCTAGTATCATTAGATTGTAGCAGTAGATGAGAATGAATAGAAAAGGTGAAAGATTTATACGTGGATTGAAGAGAAACCAGAATGAATAACAGCAGAGGGTCATCTCTTATAAGCAGATTTTAAGTTTCTGACATTTCATAAATTCTAGAAAAAGGTGTGTGACATTTGCTGTCAACTATTTAATTGATTGATTTGTTTCTAGAAACTCGGCACACACTGATGACAACCTTAAAAACAAGAGCTACTGTGATCACCTAATTGATATTCCATAATTGATGCCTGAATTACACAATGACACCTCCCCCCCGTCCCCACCGCCACCACCACCACAAAAATATGACTAGATCAAGTTAGCATTGACGTTGTTCAGTGCCATTTATTTATTATGAATGGTGTCCGGTCGTAAGTTGCCGCTGCATGTGAAAACTGTTGATGATATTAAACATGCCTAAAGCTACTGCATATCTTGCCTCAAAATGGCAGTAGCCTGGTCAGACTAGTATTTTAGACGATTCACTAGCCCGAAGACAAAATCCACAAGTCCTGGGTGTCCGGGCTACTCATTTTTCTGGCCCTGCTGTGAAGTGTACAGAAATAAGACAGAGTGAACTGTTAATCTTGTGTTGTTATAAGCTATTTTATTTGGATGTCATCATACATACAAGAATATTAATTGTAACGTACTATCAAGAATTGGCATCACATCTAATATTAATGATAGTAATCTATTTTAAATTGCTGTAGTTCATAAGATGGCTATTGCATCACTCTTTTGGGGTGCGTGAGTTTTAGATGGTTAATTAGGGAAACATCATGGTTAGTACGCCTACATAATTGCTCATAAGAAGTGACTCAATATAAATGATTAAGAGCATTTCTACCTACTTGGAATACCTACTCCGAGTAGTTTATAGTCCAAGTAGGATTGTCATGGAAGAAATATTTCTGAGTACAAAATTTAAAAGGTAAATTAATTTGCGGATTTAATTTGTTTTAGCAAACTTTAATTCCAATTCCAAATTTAGCAATTCCAATTACATTTCTTTTAAATAAGCAATTCTGGAATTGCCCATCGATTCCAATTCCGAAATTTGGGTGCCTCCTGTGGTAGCACGCTGGACCACAGATCAATACCACCCATGTTTGAATCTCGGCATGGGTATATGTGAAGGGTGTTTCATCTTTGACTTTGCTTCGTTACATTTGGGGGTCACACCATTTAGCCTACCATGTGCACAAACACCAATCTTCATCACCACCAATTCCGATAAATTGAATTGACTCCAAATCTGCCAGGTATCATTATAATGTTTTGTTTCCATTCTTTTATTTTTCATATTCTTCATATACTATAGCCTCTTTTAGTATATTTGACATTTCAAAAACTGATTACGGTTAAATGAAAATAGATTCAAATGGTTTTCCTTTAGAAATTCCATGATTACTCTGTAATGAGGGTGATTATTATAAAATTAAATACACCAACTGTGTACAGAAAATTGATTTCAATTAAATGGAACAGTTTCATTCGCTAAAATTTCAGTCTTTGTCCACACACACACACACATATACACACACACACACCAAACAGATAACCAAATTTAATTACTCAAATTCTTAATAACTCAAATTCTTAATATGTTTATTTATTTATATATATACACCAAATTGAAATATAAAATGTTTTGTCTTGTTGAATTTTCTTAATTAACATGGTTGTTGTTCAGGTCAGTTTTGCACTTGTTAGGTTATGTGATTACGAAGTATGGCTTTTGTTCTACATCTGTGCATCTTAATCATGAAGGATATCATTACAATAATCAATTACAAGCATTTACTAGAGTAGAGAAGTACAATTTAGTAACCAATTTCCATCTTTAATAATTTCATATCATGCTGTGTGTCATATAATTATATATATATATATATATATATATATATATATATATATATATATAAATTAAAATTGATAAAGGTTTTGTCAACTATGTTGTTTATTTTACTAATGCGCTATGTAGCTATTTCTCTTTCTTTCTCTCTCTCTCTCTCTCTCTCTCTCTCTCTCTCTCTCTCTCACACTACCTTTCTTTTACCTGTATGTCTGCCAGTAGATGTGCTTTCTCTCATTTTTGTTTTCATTTTCTCCCTCCTACCTTGTGGGTCTCTCTGTGTTTTACTGTGTGTGTATGTGCATGCCTCTGGCTCTGTGTGTACTGTTAGTATGTGTATGTGCACGCACATACACAGGGTTGGCAAGTTTAGCCACACCTGATAAAAACCACTGATAAAAACACCAACAACTAATTTTCATCATTTTTTAAATAGAATTCAACAGTTTTTCCTCTAATGTTTGTTCACAAAATATTAGTTGATAGCCAACATTAATACAGTGTCCAAATCTAAGGCATTGTCAGTGTTCTCATTGAACTGCTACAGAATAATAAAATGCTACAGAATAGTACATTCATTGACTCATTAATGCAGTCTAGTACGTTTGGGTAAAATCAGTGGCTTCTCAGTTGATACTCCCAATTAACCCGAAGCAATAATAGGGATGCTGTGATGAGACTATATCATCCAGCTTGGCTGAAAACTTCTCATCGAGTATTTGTAATTGCATGCTCCTGGCGCTGAAAGGATTAGTGACTTCTTTTCAAAATCATTTAAATAACAACCAGCCTCTGGCTGACTCCATCAATTTTACGTCAATTTCTGCATGGTCAATATATCATGTTATCATATTGTATTTGTTTGGCATTTTAATTGATACACTTATTTAGTTATCAAAATATCCATTTTGGGTGTTTTGTTTTTCCTTCTTAAGTTACAGTGTTAAATATTGGTGATTGATACTATTCATGGATAATTTGAGTTTTTGCCAGATTTTACAATTCTTTTCTGCCATCCCAGCAAAAACCCAACCCTGTACACCTGTCTGTCTATATTCCTATCTGTCAGTTTGCATATGATAAATGGTATTAATGTATTTAATTACACCATCTTGATTACCTGCTATAAAAGTATAATCAGCATATCATTCATTTCCAATGTCTTGCAGGCAGCATCAAAGCAACTGCGTATGCTGGCATTCGTCAATCCTGGAAGGTTTATGGAAGATTTTCACCCGGAACAGAGTGCAAGAGAAAAGAGAAAAGTTAATCGAAAAGCTTACAAAGAATCGTTAGTAGCAAATTATCCTCAAACGTGATGAATCTACTTTGGCTGCAGTATATTATAATAATTAGTTTTTTCGGTAACACGACAACCTCTAGTTATCTTTATTTACTAGAGATTTATGGCTTTATAAGCCAGTTACCAAAGTGCTAACAAGAGAACAGTTATTAGAACATTATTGCTTAAAATTACCATAACAACAGTTGTCATGGTGATTTTGTAAGACAGTTAGTCTCATATCTTTATCATTAAAGTTTAAATCTGAGCTGGTATACGTGTTAATGGTGTTTTGGCCATCATTTCACTTCATGACCTCCATAGATTGCTGACGTTTATCTTGCCACATATAGAACAGTTCCCCATGAGCACTGAAGTTTCAAATCAAATTTATAGTTGAAATTGTTACATGATTTCAATAATAACAATTGCCAGATTATTAATATTCTCATTACCTTTCATTATAAACTGCCTGAAAATTACTTTATTGTAAGGAAATCTTTAAGTGGTTTAATAATTGTCACAGTTGTTTTCTTAGGCTTCCCGTGAATCATCTAAGTTGAATCATACAGGGTTTGCACAGGTCCTTGAAAACCTGGAAAGTCCTGGAATTTGAAAATTTGGATTCCAGGCCTGGAAAGTCCTGGAATTTTTGTAGAGGTCATAGATCTATATTTCTAATCATAAGTGTACAGACATTCAGTCGTTACACTTCTTTCAAAATATGGGTGTATCTTTGCTCATTAAAAGTTCATTTGTTTCTCATAAAACATCAGTGCAGTTAGCAATGGTAATTTCATGTTAAAATTTTTGTTAAGTTATAGTTCATTGCCTATTTTACACTGTTGATTGTGATTGCACAAATGCAGTCAATCATAAATGTAATGCCTAATTCACACTTGGCCTGCGATGGATGTATGGAGCCTGTATTCCCCTTTCCATGCAGAGGCAGGAGGCGGCCATGCGATTTTCGTATGGATTCACAGCCTCTATGATTTTGTTTAGCATAAAGTTATACCAATTTGGAAAAAAAACTGTTAGTTCGTAGACATGTCGTAGGTGGTGTGTGCACCGCACGTAGGCTGCACACTGATCATCCAGAAACTGCAAGATTTTAGGTGGACATTAGGATCTCACAAAATCGTACAAAGATTGTAGGCTCTTGGGACAATCAAACGGCGATTGTACAGCTATCACAAGGTTGCTGCTCACTGCCCATTCAGTAACCGTGAAATTACACAGATATTGAACAGTCATCCCATGGCAACCCCACAGTGTCCTCACCATGGCCGTGCAGCCAACATAAGATGGGCCAAACATTTTCAAATAGGTATATATTGGTCATCTCCAGCAGTTCCTTATCACTCATGTCAGTTCTCCATAGGAGTCAAAGAAGAATATGCTACTGGTAACACCCCCTCAGAGTCAGAGTGGTGTATCTCTGGTTGCAGTTGAGGCAGAACAGAAGAAGGGCGCAAGTGATCATTGCACCCCTAGCCATCCTGGAAGAGCAGCAGGCCTGACAGGTACAGATGGAGAGGACAGTGTGGATGAAGTTGTGGGTCCTGAGACAGGTCACCCTATGATACACTGATGCAGGAGTTAATGATGGAGTCACTTTGAGACTTCAAAGCCTACCTTAGAATCGAGTCATCCATGTTCTGGAAGATGGTAAACAGACTGAGCCCCAGAATCTCAAAGCATTAAGACTGCCATCCAGGCTTGCCTGCTGACTGGAGGCTGGTTATCACAGTGAGGTTTCTAACCACTGGTGACTGCTGTCACAGTTTGGCATTCAGTTTCAGAGTGGCCTGCAATACCATATCTATGCTGGTTCCTGAGGTGTACTGTGACATTATACAAAGATGAGGTGCTGGTGATGCTGAAAACTCCAGAGCAGCGATGATGAAGCCCTACCCCCATCGGTACCTTCTTATTCACTTGTGACTTGGATTCTCAATTTGCCTCTGCACGGAAGTCGCACAGACTCTGTACGATTTGCATGTGATATGGGATCAGTTCAATTCTGGAATTGGGCAATTTCGGAATTGAAATTGCTTATTTAAAAACAATGGAATTGATCAATTTGGAATTGGAATTGAGGTTTTCTACAACCTAACATGCTCTGCATTCGTATTGAGAAGTAATTTAGACCCCAATGACATAGGTGATGGATGATTTAAAACAATGGATGACAATTTGAGATGGACACATTTTCATAATAGCCACTAGATGCCAAATGAAGGTTTTTTTTTTTTTTTTTTTTTTTTTTTTTTTTTTTTTTTTTTTTTTTGGAAAATTGTAGACCCGGGCAAATGTGAACCATAAAGTTTGTGATTTTTTACAATTATGGTGCGTTTGAGATGGACACATTAAACTTCATTTAATAGACACACAATAATTGGAAACCAAAAAGGGGTGGTGCCTCTTTCAGTTATCCATAAATATGCAAACTATTTAGCTTTTTCTATTTATGTGCCTGCACATTGGCTGATGGCATTGGTTAGCAGCAACCACCAAATGGCAGACATAATGGTGTAGATGTAAATTGCTGTTGAGTTCCCCTGCAAAATGCTGCTTAGTTCAAAGTCTACACAGAGTTAATTATTACAGTGAAACTAATTCAAGCCTATAGTACTTAATGGTATTTTTGGCATATGTTGTATTCAGCACACCAAACTGAGCTAAGAACCACTTGAATTAAAAGTTTTGAAAGTTGTTTGATATTTGTAATTGAATATTTACCTGTGCTATAGCTATAAGTATGTGTATAATATTAATTGTTTGGGAAGAATTGTTCAGTTATACTTTGGGTTATGGGAACTCCATATTGCAACGATTAAATGCGACTGCCTAAGCCAATTTATCTACAATTTTGGGATGCCTCCATGGTCCAACTGGTAGCACCTTGGATCACAGATCACTACCACCTGAGTTCGAACCTCGTCGTCAGCATATCTGAAGGGTGTTTCATCATTGACATCGCTTCATAACCTTTGGAGGTCACTCGGCCCATTTACCCTACCATGTGCACAAAGGTGGCCCGTAAAAATCAAATATTATCATCAATTATCTTTTTAATTACAGAAATAGTATGATAACACATATATTATCTTGCTATATAATAACAAATGAAATTAATTGATGTAGATAGTCATAACTTAGAATTAAACTTCATTGAATGATATTCCTTAATAGTCATAACTAAATGTAATGTTCTTTTTTAAGCTATCTAAGGTTTGTTAAGCTGCCAGAGAGTCTTTGAACAAGATACTGATGAGTTGATGCCATTCATTTTTCAGCGTTTACATAAATCAAGTTTATGATGAACATGGTCGACTGTTGTCCGACATCAGTAAGGATCTCTGTGACTGCCTTGAGAAAACTTGTCCCGGATGTCACTTCCCATGCACCAAATGTGGTTCGCAAAAATGTGGTACAGACTGTCGCTGCAACAGACGATGGTATTATACCACCCTCGAGGTGGAGGGTGGTAACTTCAAACTGGCCTGTGAACTACCTTCAGCAATGTAAAATGTGATACCGATGAATATATATTTTTAATTTATTGATGACTATCGTATTTAACCAATTTTATTTATGTATGGTAGTCATTTGCAGGTAAACGTGCTATTTATATTCCAAAAGGGAACTAGTTGATTACTCAGCGGTTTATATAGATTTCAGTTTAAATACGAGCAAAATATTGATTTCAGATGTAGTAACTTGTCATTGATTAAAGTATAAGAGAATATATATATATTGAATAAGTTATTCATATTATTATGTATGATACATAATATCTACTGAATAGTCATTTGTTGTCTATTTATCTGCTTTTCTTTGGGTTTTTGTGTGGCATGTGATCACACTTTGTTTGATCTGTTTTTCAAGAGAGTTGATTTGCTGTTGATGGGCCTTTTTACATAATGATGGTCCTTTGTTATATAATTATAATAGATAACTATCCAAAGGCAACAGAACTTTTATAATGGTAACTAGTAATACAATATTACATCCAAGTTATGTATATGTTAATCATTAACATTCCCAGAAAGTATCAATTTCACAAAGAGAGAAAAAAAGATAGTCATTTATATTTCATTGATAAGTTGCTGTATTACCTTTATGATAGTGTATACTCTATTCAACTTGATTAAGTTATGGCAAAAAGAAGTCTAGCCATATATATATATATATATATATATATGTATATATATACAGTGCTCCCTCGATATAATGCCAACTTGGGGATTTGATAAAAGTTGGCATTATAAAGGGGTGGCATTATATGGGGGTGGTGAATGGGGAAATAATCCGCCAAAATAGGGGGGGGGGATTCGGCCCCAACATTTAAATGCCTGTTGTTGTCCTTATATTTATGATTGTGTCATAAAAATTGTGTTTAGATTCACTTACATATTATAATATTCAATTAAGTTGGTTTATTTACCTCAAATATTTAAATTTAAGCATCTATTGTATCAGATAAGGTTTGCTGTCATAATATGAGATAATATCCTGCTTTTGGTGAATATCCAGAGCTGTGTGTTTACGTTTACGAGATACTGCTGCCGTGATTAGAATTTAAGATGTGATGAATGTTGATTATTGCCCTACACCCAATCACACAACCATAGTAACAAGGCACTGTTGTCTCCATGCTACAAATACCAATCAATTAACACCACCCACATTTGCTGCTGACAGCCAGTCTTTTGTACATATTGGGAAGCAACATTACATTTAAAAACAAGAAAAATAATTACAAACATGATATACACGTATATATAATTTAGAACAATGGAAAATGGGATTAAGTATTTTGTTTGTGTTTGCAGTTGTTGAGATTGATAAACCCATGCGTAAAATGCCTTTGTTTTGGCGATATATGGGGGGAAATTATTGCTTTGGGGACTAAAATGATGTGGTGGTATCCGAGGGAGTGGGTGGCGGTTTATGGGGGGAATTAGCATGGTAGGAAATCCTTTCTGAAGAAAATGTTGGCGATAGGCGGGATTGGCAATATATAGGGGTAGAAATAAGTGAGGGAGCACTGTATATATGTCTGTGTGTATGTCTGTGTAGATACAAAGGTAATGAAATGAAGAGAAAGATGAAACATCCTTTAGGAATATCTAGGTTTGGGTATTGATTGAACCCCAGTGTTAGAAGTCGGTGCCTAGCTGTATGGCTAGCTTCGCCAATGACAAACAAATACTGGGTTCTCACCAGGGAAACAATTATGGTCAGGGAATGCTTTTTTTATTTAAAATTGAGGGAAATTTTAAATTTTTTAAATCTAAAAGTTAGGGAATTTTATGGGGGGAACTAATGAACGTTGAGAACTTTAATGAGGTTGTGAGAAAATTGGATACGTTCTATGCTAATCATGCATTCCATCGTCAACAGTAGTTCAGTAAGTTGATGTTATCTAACTTTTAATGAAGGGACACTTGTCATGTATGGATCTTTTATCTGTGATAGTGAGGTATCCCCTGAACACAGGCTAAATGTTTCACTGTATTTTCTTAACTTTTACAGAACCATTTAGCTTAGAGTAAAGTAGTTAGATGTGATTAGCTAAGATCAAATGATGGGAGGAACATATAACTATTGAATTATTTTTGCTGAGCTAACAGTAGATATAAACATCACCTTGATGACCAGAGTAAGGAAGAGAAGGCATTGAAGACCAATTATTAAAGGACCGATAGAGATTGATGATTGTAGTTTACAGTTAGGGAACATGTTGAGAAGTCGGGGAACCCTTTTCCCAGACTTGGTGGGAATCTTGTAAATAATTGATTGTACATACTCCATTAAAGTATAATACTAAAATAGTATACATCAAATATTATGATAATCAGCATAAAAATAACTAACAAGACAAAACATTTCATTCGTTTTGTTCAATATTCTGTGAGTTGTACACTATAATGGCAATATGGTTGTCGTATTTGGCAAGTTATGATTATAAAACCTGTGTCAATAAAAGGTTCTAGTATTCGCATTGATTCAGTTAGTAACCGGATGAGTGCAGGCTTGGAACAACCACTGGATATATCCTAGGTTTAAGACTGCCTATATGTTTGAAGTGGGATTAGTACAGAACGACGGAGAAAGATGTTTACGGTGTTGTGAAGTTGCCCATCAGTTCAAACCTTTCTTCTGGCCAAATGACAATCCATAGACAACCAAAAATAAATAATTAAGCCAGAGCTTTTTATTGGTGGATAAAACATCATATGGACACAAGCCAATGAGTGATTCATATTCGTGACTCGATATCTGCGATGCAGAATGCTATCAACTGTACAATGGGATACACCCCATATGGATCGGCCAAGACTGTACCTGTATTATGCATTCTGGTTGGTGTGTTTATAAGAACTCAAATGACATTTTCTGGGTAGGACCATAATATATATTTCAATTTGATTAATCCAGTATAACATTATAATGACAATCTGGTTTAGTTTTCTATGGTGAAGATTCTAAACTCTAGAGAGTTAACTTTCACCAATATCTTTCTGATGTTTCAACCACACTTCCTATTGCAATTTAACATCCAGTAATTTGACAGCTTTATGCCAATTAAGGACTTGAACAATGTGAGCTTTCATTCAAGTGGATGGTCTCTGACAAATGAGGATGCCCTGAAAGCAGAATGAACAGCTGGGTGTCATATTGTCATAATCATTATTATAACCATTACCAAGGTAACGTCATGACTCTTATGATCAACCCAGACACTTTCACACATTTTTGTGACCTTCAAAAGGTCACCGGTAGATGGTCAAGTGATTCACTCCTCGACAATATACTTATTATATTTGTAATTATTTTATAATGTTTGCATATACTTTTGTTGCTAAATATCTATTTATCAAATGGATAATTTGATCTGTTTTAAACAGAATCTGTTTCATTACTTTGTGCTACCGGAAGTCGCCAAAAATAGAACAATTTTTAATTGTCTTGGGAACTTCGTGACTCGGTGACTGATAGGACAGCAAACTCACCAAACCAAAAAAGGAAACCATACATTTAATAGTGATGGGCTGGGTTTAAAATTATTGGTTACCGTATATACTCGATTATAGACCGCATGCGTGTATAAGACACACCGGGTTTTTGGACCAATAAACCCCCTCTAGAGTCAAACCCGTGTTTTAAGACGCACTAAAATAAGCAAATCTTATTCAAAGCCCCAAAATCCAACATTTTTTAAATTTAAACATGATTTATTTTCAGAGGATTTACAACGCCATGCAGCAACAAATGTATCTCATTTCATTCATACATCATTTATTCAACCCTCCCATTGGAAGTTGTGCTGATTTATGTTGATTAGTATTCAAAGCCTTGTAATCCTCCTTGACAAGACATTGTAATTCTGAATGAAGTCAAATAGTGCTCTGTTTGTGGCACCATCCAGCCGGTCATCCCCACGTAACAATATATTTATTAGTGTTTCTTTGGCTCTTCGTGTTTGTAGGTGATGGATGTCCGACAGGATCTCTCTAACAAAGTTACTTACCGACTACATGAGGTTTTTGCGGGACGCTTGATATGTGGGACACTCCATGAAAAAATGAACTACATCTTCCTGTCTGTGATTGCAAGAAGGACATGCTGTGTCATGTATATAATTATATTTCCATCTATGCTGGTTTATGGCACTAAGTTCCATTCTAAGCTTTGCATGATTGACAAGTCCTTCTCTTGAACCGTAAGAGAAGAGTCGGTTTGGGAAGAGATCTCGCTTCAAGGCTTCTTTGAAAGCATTATGGGATGTATAATCGCGTAGATTAGGTGTGAGACTATTCCATAATCTCATTGAGGATGGCAGAAATGATTTCATGTATGTCTCAGTACGTATTCGGAACAATATCAGTTTGCCATAATTTCGAAGCTCGTATTGCCCGACAGATCTTTCAAGGTGAAGCAGATCGTTGACATATGGAGGACATGCTTCACAAATGATCTTGTGCAACTGGCAAAGTTTAAGATAGTTTCGACGGATTTTTAGGGGTGGCCACGAAAGCTCTTGCATAAGTGCTGTGTGACTTGTGTCCTTATAGGCACCTGTGCATGCTAATGCAGCACTCCTCTCCGCATTCCAGGACTGGTCTAATTAGGGTTTTGTATATATTTTCCTTCACAATTCTTGGAATAATACGACTACACCTAACCAAAGTATTTAAGGTAGGAGCAGTTTTTAATACTCTGTCTCGAATATGACTCTCCCAGGAGAATTTATCGGTGAATATCATTCCAAGGTGGCTGTGTGTTTTCACACGCTTTATTTCAGTGCCATCGAGCTGGAGCTTGGCATAATTGATCCTTGCTGGTTTCCTGGTAACAATTAATTGTTTTGATTTGGCAGGACTAAATTTAACAGTCCATTGCTTAGACTAAGCATTAAGCATTTCCAGATCATTATTCATGATTCTGGTGTCCTCTAAGGGGTTGGTCACAACTCTTATAAGGATGGTGTCGTCCGCATACAAATATGTATCTGATCTTATGCCATATATTATATCATTTATATAAATTAGGAACAATAATGGACCAAGTATTGATCCCTGAGGGACCTCAGCTTCAATTATGATCCAATCCGAGTTTCTGCCATTGATGACTCTCTGTTTTCTATTTGATAGATAATCAAACAGCCAATCAGTGAGTCTGCCACAAACACCGAGAGTTCTCAGTTTATGAAGAAGTCCAGTGTGCCGCACCATATCAAAAGCTTTTGGTATATCTAAAAAGGCTATGTTTACATCACTACCGTGTTCGAGAGCATTATACATTTGGTGTGTTACTGTGAGGAGCTGATTCATGGCGGAGTCCTTGGGCTTAAACCCTGAATTACGCAATGTTAAAAGCATATGTTTTTCACAAAAGTCATATAATCTTTTAAAAACAACTTTCTCTTGAAGCTTGCCGACAATAGACAGTAGTGATATGGGTCTGTAGTTACTCACAGTATGACGTTCCCCTTTTTTGAACACAGGAGTGACGTTGGCTTCTTTCCATACTTGTGGAACTCTGCCAGTATCAAATGACAAGTTAAAAATCTTACTAATAGTTCCTCCAATGGCTGCAGCAGTACCTTTTAAAAGTTTAGCGCTGAGTAAGTCAAGACCATTAGCCTTAGATATATCTAATGAGGTTTTTCACTTCTGCTGGAGATGCAACACTTTCCAGTCTGTGGGGCGTGGTCATGTTTAGAGGTGGCAATGGACGTGGAATGTCATTCAAAGTTGATTGTGTGGCAAAATACAGATTAAGTAAATCTGCTTTAGTTTTTGTATTAACTATTTCATTTCCATTTGTTACCAGTGTACCTATCGATGGTTTCACCTTAACACCCATGACATATTTAATAGTTTTTCCGGTAATATTTCGGGTGTATAGAGTCACACGTTAATTTTGTCATGAGTTTATTATGATATTCAATCTTGGCTGCTTGTCGTATGAACTTTGTGTCACGTCTCCTGTCCCTGAAAATTTCACAATGAAATGGGTTTCGTGTACCCTGGAAAGTTTTGTGCCACCTATTTCTAATTCGATCAGCCCTACTACACTCACGAGTTATATATGGTTTGTCATGTGGTCGAATAGTTATTGTTCAATTCGGGATAAAGTATGATGCACACTGGAATAGTACAGTGTTAAATTTCTCAACAATTACATCAATATTACGTTCATTATATATGTCTGTGTCCATATTATTATACTGAGTTGCATTCAGTCCTTCAAAATTACCCTTTTCATAATCCCATATTTAACGAGAGTAATTCTTGTTATTAATGAAATCAAAGGCAAGACCACAAGCTATGACGCAGTGGTCCAAATTTGCAGTGGGTGGAGTGACTGACACAGGAGACCGGGTGAATCCGTGATCATGAGATCAAGTATATGTTACGCATTTGTGTCATATCTTGTGGGTTCAGTAATAACCTGATTTATTTATTTGGATATAGACATATAATGATATATACAGCTATTATAATGCAACCGTAACACAATTCACCACATATTCATCATGTCCGTTTATCATATATTAACTAAAAAAGTATCAGTTCATTTATAGTCTACACCTCAATAATATAGACCATGCAATATAGGCCTGCCCAGCTGAGAACAAAGAATATACATGGAATATTAACAATGTTTATGTTTGCGTTAACATGTTAGAAATAGAGAAATTAGTATTTCGTACAATAAGCGGCATCAAATCTCTTGTGTCACGGGTTCATCTATAGTTACAATCAGTCATTTGTTATCAAATGGACAGAATAACCCAAATTGCTTCCAGCTCTAAACAACCACTACTACCAAAAATATGACATTTAGTCCAGATCAGTGAACTGTTTAAAATTAGACACAATATACCCAGAGATGTAATAGACACATGCATTGACTACTCTAACAGATAACACCAGTAAATCTGTAATCAAGAGATTGGCCTGTTTACATGGTATCTCATCACCACAGAACTTCAAGGACTGAAACAGAATAATACCTTGTAAAATAATGACTTGAACCAAGTGCATACACAATGTGTAAACACTTGTTTTCCTTTTTCAAGTTGATTAAAGAATTTGATTTGATATGCATTTAAGTTATGAAGAGAAATATACCAATTAAAGCACACGAGCTGAACATTCAAGTACTAATTCAGGTGCTGGTAATCCTTTTTTTGTATTAAGATATGAAACGGTCTGACAAAATTTCATGGGTTTGGTGCCTTGTTTCTTATTTAATTAATTTTATAATACAATTTTCACCATTAATATTTATAAATATTAATTACCATCACAGCTGGCCCTGTCTCCGGTATAGGTCTCCTATCTGTTAATACCTTCCTTTGATTTCAGTGGATGCATGCGATGGATTTGGTACATCAAAACTAGTTGGAATAGCATTATAGATAAGTTGTCTGGTTCATGAATTTCGTTTCAGTGAAATGCATATCATACATTCTACAATTAGTATTCAAGTAATTTAAATCTTTCCTCGTCATATATATGAACGACAAAAATTAATAACCCATCTTATACTTCTGTCAATAGAAAAAAATAACAAAATGAATGTTTCTACCACTAGTTGAGGTATTTATTAATTAATTTCATGACATTTAAATTATAAATAGAAGTCCATATATATCAATAAGTACCAATTGCTTACGTTTCAAATAAATATAGATGCAGGTGATCATGTAAATACTCAGCTACTTATAATTATTGTAATTAGGGAAACATTTTCTGATTTTAGTAATGTAATTTTAGAAGTCCAATTATATTATTAACAATAATAAAGTAAAATATACCTCCCGCCCATAACATCTTCAGTGGCTCCAGTACATGTAACTGTAAGGTTATGTATATCTTACATACCCATTTTGTGATTAATAGGTTGATATTGTTCAATAAAATTTAATCAGATTTTGTCTGAAACAAATATAGATCTAGATAGATCCTGCTTGGGCCAGATCATATCAAATGTTTATACTAGATTTCATTTCGGGATGTCTTTATTTGTGCATACTTTTCTGTTACTGCAGCCGAAAGCGGCGCAGAATGAACCAGTGCCAGTAGGTGCCGTGTTAACCAAGGGAGCTGTCCGTGACAATCTACCCCCGGTCGCTAGGGCGCTGACGCTCCATGAATTCAAAATGGCGCCCATGTTAAAACGCGAAGTAACACGTCTTGTTATAAATAGTCTTTGGTATGACGATGGGTAATAACGGCCGCTTCAGGTTATCTGTTGCTGTGCGTTCGTTTCCGTAATACTGCTTGAAGTCGTTTATTAGTAGTTCCCATGTGCCAGCTTTGGAAGTAATTAACACATTGTTTACTGTAATCGTTTTCCTTTGATGTGGCTTCTATGGTCATTCTTTGCGTGGCCTCATTTGCCGTTCCGTTCAATCCGTCTTAGATAAACCAACAATAAAATCGACCTCTAATAGTTTATGGAGGGGCCGTATTGGTCATAGTGCGGCCATTTTCGTATCACAGCCGATTTGGACCTACACCTTTTGTAGGATCAAATTGTCGTATTTTACTGGATTCCTGTGCTTTCTGGATCCCTGTGCATTAAACAGATTAATTGCGATCCGGATCATTGACTCTAGATAATAAATCATGTGCTGGCCGTTCCCAGACGGGGCCTTGATACCAGCGACAGTCTGACCGTGACTACATTACCCATAAATATACACGCGTATATACGGTAGGTCTAGTGGGAAAAAGATGTAATGCAAATTTTGACCCAAAGTGAATTTATTTTAGTAATTACAGTGCGCATATAATGTACATATTACTGGCAATAACATGTATACCAAATGTAAAAATAGAATGTTATAATTTACTGTTTTCATTTTGTTTAAATTTAAAATAATTGGATATTTTTAATTAGTTTACTTATACCGCAGACTTTAACAATTAAAATACAGTAAAAATACAAAAGTGTATTGCATGCAGTCCACTCTATTAAGAGTAATCGTTTGTGTTCACTAGATGATTGCCAAATCTGTCAATAATTACTTCTGCATCCAATTCAACTAACAACTCCTTTTCAAGAACTTATAAGGGCGCCTCCGTGGTCTAGCGGTAGCGTGCTGGACCACAGATCACTACCACGCGTGTTCGAATCCCGGCGTGGGCATATCTGAAGGTTGTTTCGTCTTTCACTTCGTCTCATTACCTTTGGAAGTGGAAGTTGCTCGGCCCATTTAGCCTACCTTGTGCACAAAAGTGGCCGTAAAACATCAATCATCATCATCTTCAAGAACTTATAAGTAATTATAGTTTGTCAGTTACTTAATAAAGGTTATCACATGCCTTGTCATGAAGTCTGTTGGATGACATAAAGTTTAGTACACGCGATGGACAAGTGCTACAAATTTTACAGCCTGTTGCAACCAGGGAATCCATATTCTCACCATTATTAAGCAATACATTTAAAACATCAAAGTTTGAAGCAAAAGAAAGCAATTCCAAAAATACTAGATCTTTGTCGGAAATATCTTAATAATAACCCTTCCAATGTTCGATCTTCAAGGCCTTTCTTTGCAATAGTTTTAAACTTTGCTGGGTCGAAGCAGGATAAATCCGTATACAACTGTTTGTGTTGTACAAAGCGGGATTTTTGTGATTGGACCATCCAATCCATTTTTAGGCTAAACAAATTTACTCGAAAATCAGCTAGAGCATCTGAGGAATTTCATCATCAATACGCTCATCTGCCATTCTGTTCTCCTTTCTCTGTCTCTTAAATGACAGTGCTATTTCCAAAACATCAATTTCCAATGTTTGATTTTCATCTGTGAAATCTTGTCATTACATTTATTTACAAAGCCTTGCTGTGAAAGTTATCAAATGTTTTTCTCTGTTCCTTCATCTTTGTTGTTGCTGAATCAACCAAACTCCACGCAGTAAACATATCTAAATCACTCGTCTGGTCTGAGCAATTAGCTTTAATCATTTCATATTTTCTTGTACTAGATGTTTTCCAATCATTTTGATCCATACAGCGATTCCCTTTTATGCTGTTTTCACAAAGGTTGCTAAATTCTGATGGAAATCGAAAAAAGAAACTCCAGGCACAGAACATTTTGTTGTTTCAGTTATCATCAAATTCAAGACATGGACATAGCATCATATACGAATATGTTGATCAGTCACATCAGCAATTGTACTTTGTAAACCATGGCAGACGATACTGGCCATGGTAGTTCTCGCAGCGACATCTGTTCTGTTAGATAAACACGGTCAATTCTAAGATGGTGTAATGTTTCAGTCAATAGATCAGTCAAAAGTCCATGTCCTGTGCCATTATTACTTGTCACAACTGAAAGTAGTCGCTCACAGATAAAACCTTTAAGCACATGCCGAGTAACAATGTTAAACTGATCGATGGGTGAATTATCTTGTGTTCTATCAACCTGAACAGAATAATATTTTACTTTAGAAACTCGTTGACTAATTCTTTCTTCTTTCATAATTTGGATTAATATGTTGATATTTGTTTTACTCACGTGTGTATCAAGTCCACCTGTAGCTAAACAATTGCCGCGATCCAGAACCTCATTATCCAGAGTGTAGGCCAATTCATACCTGTGACATCGAAAAGGAAGAGTTTGAGTGCCTAATATCTTTATGATGTCTATAATCCTCATGACAATAGTTATCTGCTTCAATATTTCTGGCTGATAAGACTATAGTCACTAAAGCCAGGTACAAAGGGTGATGGATTACAATTGTTGGGAGACTCGAAGGCTAAGCAGCAGACATGGGGTCAATTCAATTCCGTAACAGAATATAGTTACAAGCTAATCATATTGCGTAATTTTGGTGCGTGAATATTTCCAGTATAATATTTTGACACTTAAGCACATATGATTAACGTCAATGCTGTTTATGCGGCCATATAAAATATGTTCAGTGAACATTTGGATATATGAGTAGATAAGGAAAAATATGTAAATAAACTAAGTTCATCGATAATGAAATATTTTAATACTTTTAGGTGTTTGTTTGTTTGTTTATCTGTTTGATTGATATGCGTGATTATAAATAGATAAATGTCTATGAACACCTTCTTATGAATTTTTCAATTTACGTGTATATGTTAAGTGTCATTTAATATTAGTATAAACTTGGCTAAAGGTCCATTCCACGTTTGCAAACACGTTTATCCATTGGGTTCCTATAATTTATGTCAAAATGTAAAATCACAATCATAAATCATGGCACATTTCATATTTCAGAATGTCAAATAAAATTAGGTGAAATATGTACTTTTCCTTATAATCACAGAACAACACGAGATCGCATATATTGTTCAATATTCAGATGCTGCAGGAGTACATTGGATATTGAACACTGGTACACAAATTGTAGTATTGTATTCCTGCCTGTCACTGCTGCAGATATTATCTTCCAGATAGATAAAAGCCGCATTTCTGTGGATAAATCCTTGCAATGGCTTCTTCTTTCTTCGGCGCGATAGATGATGATGATGATGATTGATGCTTTACGGCAATTTTGTGCACATGGTAAGCTAAAAGGACCGATCAGTGCGATAGCATAGCACACTTCCATCGCACTTGTTGCTTTTCTCCAATAAACATTAAACTTTACACATTTTACTGTTCATAACGCAAAATAGGCTAAATCATTCAAAGGGAAATTTACAGCGTTCCCTCACTGATGGTGCTCTCATAAGACAGGTAGTCGTCGATGCACCTTTTCCTACCCATTAGCTGCCTTCGTGTAGGTTTTGAAAAATTTGTTTCGGTAGTTTTCGCGTCATTATTTCAGTGACTTCGCGGAAACATTTAAATCACGATGGCCACGGTTTATGGTTTACAACACAATCAGATAACAGCCAAACTGGTGCCATAATCGGAGGGAACAGCATATTTGGCCACTTTTCCTAGGCAAACAAATTAAGCATTCCCTCGTCATTCCAGCCATTATCTGTCGTCAGAACAAATAGGTTGCGCACTGGGGACACAAACATGATTTGTTTGTAATCATCAATAAATATAGAATTATGCATAAAGTATTTACTGAACGCACATCGACGAATAGCCATTATGTTACCAGATAATCCATAATAGGCGCGACTTTTTTACAATGCCTTCGCCAGGTGCATTGTTCCTACGTCGGGCGCCGTCATTTGAGAACGGGTTCAAAGGTTTACCTGAACGCGTCAGAATAACGAAAATGGCTCCCGGTTCGATTGTCGTTTGGCTGGATTTGCAGGGACATCTTCGGCGAGTTCTCATGTACGGCGCTCGTCGTCTATGTACCTGGCCGGTGGCGTTTTTGACCTTAGACGAAGGAGAGAGGTTTCAAAATGCAGCAATCTCTCTCTTCCTTTGTCGGGCGTGGTGCGTTCTCTTCAGGATGGAGAGGGCTGAACAAGTTATCGATTGATGGCTGTCTTTTATGTGCCGCCATCAGAAATAGACACGTTAAAAGGACACACTTTATCGCTTGTTTCTTGTAGCTTTACATAAAAGACCACTTGCCTATTTACGGCATTTCTTCAAGGTCATGAAGGCGCCGTGAATCGATCGATAAATGCTATTTGTTTGTCGACCATTTTAGGTAAGTTAAAGGGTAACAATCTATAGATGGACGCTGTAGAAATACAGTTGAGTCGTGTTTTGTTGACACAAAGATAAACGAATCTTATCCGGAAATACAGATGATAAGAATGATCAAGCAATGCCTTTCTATACATTTCTGACAATCTTTTGTTCTTAAACAACAACAAAAGCAATATATTAAGGTTAAGTGATTACGCAAGTTACCGTCTGAGATACGTGGCTACTAATTTGAGTTTTACCGATAGTTGTCTTCCATTAACCTAACTGGAGCAATACAGCTGAGGGAATAGGATGACTGACTAGAAAGCGAATGGTCTTAGGGTCGATTCCTTCAACTTACTAGAGCTATGTCAATATTTTACCTTCTTTGTCGTGGTAAGATAACGACTGACTAATTATGGATCATGTTCGTGAATAAGCTTCCAGTCAGACATCGGAAGACCTCTAAGTCAGAACTGAGGTGATAAGGTTCGATGTCAAAACATCACGGGTTCTCGATACCGATCCAATCTATTACCTAAAATGCTATATCATTCGTCTCCTGATTAATAGCTGAACGACGTGGAACGAAATGAGTTATGCAAATGAAGTCATACTGGTAGTAACAAACTGTATGACTTCACAGGGGGTTGAGAAACGACGCCGATGTATAGGTGAGTCAATATATGGAGAAAGAAGGTGTAAATTCCAAAGTTAAGAACATTATTCGAAATACTACTACTACTACTACTATTACTACTACTACTAAACAGTGCATATTTAATCAAAGGTCTTTGCTTGCAGGAACCCTTCAAAGTTGATGTTTTACGGCCACTTTTGTACACAAGGTAGACTAAATGGGCCGAGCTACTCCCAAAGGTAATGAGATGAAATAAAAGATGAACCAGGCTTCTCACATAGCCCGGTCGGGGTTTGAACCTAGGTGCTATAGATCTGTGGCCAGGGAACGCTTAATAGCTCGCTGCTAAATTATGACCACTTTTTATACGTGGTAGGCTCAATCGTGTGACCTCCAAAGGCAATGATCCAAAATAAATAATAAAACATCTTTCAGACATAGCCGGATGCTGCGTCAGTAGCCACTCATATTGCCAGACAGGCCATGGAGACCCCAACAAAAGCCTAATATGAGGGGGGGGGGTTCTTCAGAAAAGATACATTAAACAGGTGTGCCTCACATGAACTTAAACAAATTATAACTAACAATTGCTTTCACGTCGAATCCTAGAAAAAAATAAACACGGTGAGGAGAAAACGACCGTTGTTTACGGTAAAATCGAGACACTGTAAAACTTAGCCAATGGTCAGCTGATATCGGATCAAATTAATGATAAATTTGTACAATAAATCACGAAGCTCTAGCGGTAGTTCGCCGTTACTATTCACTGTCCAGTCTACTCGGTCCTCGCGAGATGTCTCACCATTGGACGTTGACGATTTCAATTTTTCTTTCCCCTCGGAGGTGTTAGCGAGACGATTATTTACTGGTCGTCGAGTAAGAAACCGATTCCATTCCATTAACTCGGATGATCAATGGTCAGTAGACGGACTGACATGTATTGAATACAGAATTAAGGTCTGCTCTAAATTAGTCAATATAACATCAACAATATGGAGAGATGGCCAATCGATAGTCTATCTATCATCTTCATCTGTACAATGGCTTCCTCTCCGGGGTGGGGGGAGGGCGAATGGGGACGGGGTTATTGTTGGGATTAATCGGTGTCAGTTGAACAGGAAAAAGATGAGGTCATCCTTTGTATCATGCGATAAATAGGTCGATCACACACACACACACACACACGGGAAGGTAATGATCTGGTTGTTGTCAGCGGAAGGCGTGTGTGTTTTTATAGATGTCTGTCTGTATGTATGTGTGTGTGTGTGTGTGTGTGTTTTAGGATACATATCTGGTAGTACTGTCTCAGAACATCAGCATCTAAATATTCTTTGAAACCTATGCCTCCATAAATCTATATATAAATAAAACTATGTTCATTTCAATTTAAATATAAGATATTCTACACCTCAATTATCTATTGAGAGATCTCAAGGTAGTTGAAAGAATATGGATATTTTGTGTAAGTGACAACATTCGTGTAAAAGAGGATGAATATCACTTGATTTCTCTCTGTCTCCTGTACCAACACCTCAGATATACATTTATGAAATCATCCTTCGTGATTACTCTTTTAATACATTTTGTTATGTAATATCATGCATTAACGAGCATAACAATCTGTTAGAATATATTTATTATGATCTAGGTGTTCATAAGATCTTCAACAAGATGTAATTTGTACCTCATATGTTTATGCACCTATTATTTGTCATGTGAAAAATTATGCAAATACTTTGTACCACGGGCCTCAGGCCTCTCAAGCACACAATAAAGGATAGTAAAGCTTATTAACAAAAGTAAACGCGATGTTGCTTTTGGCATTTTTTACGAACGACTCCAAAGGTAATAAGGTTAAGTGAGAGATGAAACACTCTTCAGCCATAACTTCGCCGGAGCTTCAACCTAGATGTTACAGGTCTATTACAAGGGGTATTATCAATTAGGCCATAGAAACGTATATATATACATGTGTGTGTGTGTGTGTGCGTGTTTATATGCCTGAGTGTGTGTGCGTGCATGTGTGCGTGCGTGTGTGATACGGAATTGGGAACAAGCTTTAATATACTGTTGGCGGTGATTCCATTTAAGACTAAACGTACATCAAGTATTTTTACATGGAATATATATATGGATACTTGAGAGATAGTAATAGTATATTTGAGGATTAGTGGTATTATCTCCAAGATGTATTAATAGAGCAGGTAAAGTGTTCCTCATCTCATATTCTACCCATCAGATCGATAAACCATCAAAAATATACTAAACATACTTTAATTATCAGTCGACACAAAACTTCTGAGAAACCAGACATCCATGTCAAACATTATATTGTGTCAGTTCTAAACTGAATTAAAACCTTCAGGATCAATGTAAATCCATGAACATTATTATGATGTTTTTATTGTTATGGTTGGTAATAAATAGAACAAATGATAGATTTTAATGTTTCTATCTTTTTCCGGTCAGATTATATCTATCTATCTATCTATCTATTTATCTATCTATCTATCTATCTTTCTATCTATCTATCTATCTATCTATATATCTATCTATCTATCGATCTATCTCGTATCCACAGCTCTAATCGCGAATCTTCGGAAAACTCTACAAAACTACACGTGGCCTTGTTTAACCTGTGTTACGTGTACTATATAATTGTGAAAATGGATCTGCCAGTGGATGGAGTATGCATTAATTCCCCCAAAACACGATTTGTTTGCGCGATTGGCTGCGAATCATGAACAGAGTGCAGCGGAAGCTATCTTGCCAACTTACCACTTCGATGAACGTATGTTCGTTATTTCGCCGTCCATGGCACCACCAGTTGGGTGTGAGATAAAGAGTGTCAGGCTCACAGAAGATGCCATTCCAACCGTATCCGACAAACTGGGTAATGTTAAGCCCAAACGAATCAGCCGTTGGGTGGAGAAACTGAATAGAAACGGGTATATATGAGCGATAATAGGGTAATATTGGGAACAAACTATTTGACATTCACCTGTTCACGCATTCGCGAATAAAGTAAAATTGCACCTATTCGCAAAACAAATTTACTTAGGCCTACCCAAATATTATGGTATAAATCAGATTAGATCTATAACATCGAGACTTGCAGCATAGTACTCTAATCAGTATTCTAATCAGTACTCCAATCAGTAGAGTAATCACTTCACAACTGGAACACCGACTCTCTCTCTCTGTGTGTGTGTGTGTGTGTGTGTAATACATGCGTGGGAACATGATTACTTGGTGTGACCGAATAATCCTTATCTGAATACAATATTATATATATATATATATATATATATATATATTAATGTGCTTTTATTATATTTGTTTTAGCATCTTTTATCTTTTATTGTAAATTTATATATTTCACGTCCTTTTATAATGACGTACGTAGGTGGCGTAGTGAAATTTACGTTAGAAGAGTGGCGTAAAGGAGAATTTGATGTAGGCCGAAATGACTTAAATCGGGATATTACTATATATATATATATATATATATATATATATATATATATCAGTACATGCAAGAAAATATTTGTATAAGTCTGTTATGGTAGATGAACACAACAATAGCAAAATCATATAATGAAGTGTTTCTTCAGCATATCAAAGTTCGATATGAAATATTTACCCGCATACGTACACGCGCGCGCACACGCACACACACGTGTGCACATACTCCTATAGAGTATAAATTAGAACAGTTCGTGATTGACTGAATTTTCCTCACTAAATAGGAGTACGATAAAATAGATTCCTGAAATTCCTCGCATACCCGTGACAAACAAAGGGTTAACGTCAATAGACAGGTGACCGCTATACTCAGGTAGCTGCCAATTGAAGTATTACTAGATAGACTTTATTCAGGGCAAGAGCTGATTTGGTGGACGGAATCTCTCTGTAATCACTAACTGGTCAACTGTCATGTTCATCTTTAGACGGATCTTTCTATCTGTTCACAGACATAACTCTCGCGGTCTTTGTATTCTAAAAGATAAGACAAGACGATTCGCCAATGTTTAGCTGTTGTCTGAGACAAAAGAAGAATGCAAGAGATGTCAATTTTTCAAAGAAATGTATTGTTTCATAAATCCCATTACAAGTCATCACGCACATAGAAGACAATATCGCATGCCAAATAGAGGCACTCGAATAATACGTGTACGCTTGCTCGAAAACGTCCAAAGTACGGGAACAAAGTAGCCATTCGTTCGAAACAAAAGCACAACCGAAAGAAAATATCACAAATCAGCTAATTCGTTCGTCTGAACATCGCGTCTTCATTGGATTGCTGACGCAGCGCTGACGGATTCCGTTCGAATATCGCGTCAATAATCCATCGCTTTTTATCTCTCTTCCCTCGTTTTCAGATAATCAGCGATAATGCGTTTAAATGACCCCATCTCGAGAATCAAATGAAATAGCTGGACTTGAACGTTACACACTCGACAACAACGAAATATTAAATAGCGGCTAGTCTGATGTTTTGAAGACACGAGTCTGGCGATAAAGACATGGCACAGCTGTACACAGAACAACGAATTCTTACAGAGATATGTCGCATATAAAGGGTGTAGGATGATAGGATGATACAAGTGTAATATATGGATGGAAATTGTGCATCCTATTTGCCATAATGTTAACAATGAATACACAGCTAAAGATGGAATGGAGATAAAATGGCGCAGAATGTGAATACACGACATCTTACTCTACCGAATATACCTTGTAAAAAATCTAATCACAATGTATAATATTTACTCCTGCGCATATGTCTAAAAATCTAATCACAGTGTATAATATTTACTCCTGCGCATATGTCTAAAAAATCTAATCACAGTGTATAATATTTACTCTTGCGCAAGACGAGAAAAATCAACTTTATGTCCAGCCATCTCTTGTTGGCGGTCTTTCATCCGGTTCTTCTTGATGGTTGATCATGTGTTGTTGACCTTCCTGGTGGTATTCCATCTGCTGTTGGTTGTCTTCTCTGTTATGTCTGTGGTCTATTTGATAAACCGGCGTCGAACACCCTTCCGGATCGGGATGTTGTTGTTGTTGTTGTTGTTTATAATTATTCTGCTGTTGTTGGCCAACTTGTTGTTGCTGATATTCGGGCGGCTTTTCATACGGATCGTAACCGTGCTGTTGTTCGTAAGCTGGTGGCAATTGTTGTTGCTGTTGGTAGTTCTGGCAATATTGTTCCTGGTCGTAGTACTGCTGTTGTGTGTAGTCTGGAGCGTATTGTTGACCTTCGTAAGACTGATCTTCATGTGCCATAGGAGAGGTGAATACGAAATAAGGAAACATAGCCACCCAAGAGGTGTCAAACTTGGAATCTCTGCTGCCCTTCGCTGCGCCAAAATCGATCTTACCAAACGCAAATTCTTCAAAGGAAGTCGCAGCTGAAATTGGAAATATGATGTTTATGAACCACTAGACCAATACTAATCTCTTATTCTCTATCTATCTATCTATCTATCTATCTATCTATCTATCTATCTATATATATATATATATATATATATATATATATATATATATATATATATATATATATATACCTCTATCTATATCTATCTATCTATATATGTATACGTCATGGATAATTCTATCTACCAGCTATCTATATATCTATCAAGCTATCTATCTGCCAAGTATTTATTTTTCTATTTATTTCTATTTATTTGTTTGTATATCTATTAATTCATATATATATATATATATATATATATATATATATATATATATATTGCCTTCATTTATTTATCTACTTGTCTATCTGTCTACCTATATTCTACTCTCTATCTATCTATCTCGCGCCCCGATAGCGCAGAAGCTAGAGTACTGAGCTGCAAATCTACATGTATCGGTTTGAATCCGAGTTAGGCTTATATTTGGGAGATGTTCTTAGGGACCCGCGACTCAACCGTACGCTCAATATGAGACCAAGGTCAAGGCTAAACACAGAATGAACTCAGTCACTCTATCTATCTATTTGTCTATATGTTTACCCTGCCTAATCCTTTCTATTTCTATCTATTTATCTATCTATTTTTATATCTATCTATGTAACTCACGAGTATTATCTTCAGTTTCTGTGTACGGTGTTGGATGCGATCCTTCCTCAAGTGACGAAGCATAAATAGCCGGAGTATTCCTTAGTGGTACGGTGCCAATCATTATCTTCAATGGTACTTCAAGGTCGAGAGAAAATCCGGCTGGTTCAATGAGCATCTGTGATAAGAAAATCGAACATGCTGAAATATAGTAATAATTCGTATCGGTGCAGCACAGAAAAATAAATTAAGATCAATCAGGATTGACAAGCTTGTCTTTAATTTGGCGAAGCAGTCTGATTGGCCAATTCACTGTTAACTTCCTGTTTCCGATTGTTCGAAGCATTGGTTCGAAGTCTGAGCTGCGTCGTCGTCGCTCTCTGATTGGCTGTTCATTATAACGGTTTGGATACAAAAGATTGTTCGGATTTACTCTCTTTTCATCATAAGCTATTAAAGATTTTCTATTGGCTAAAATGTTTTTCGTCCAAACAGTCCCCTACTTCCCTGCCCCCCCCCCCCCCGTTATATACACGTATATATCAAGTATGTGTATGTTCAATATGACCATTTTACTACTTCTGACATAATTGTTTTCAATATTGTAATTTATACTAGAAATCTCAGGTTAGGGTTCGAATTGAAGCAAGTTACATGTATTTGTTGGACGTTTGGCTAGGGATTCACTCCTCGACCATATATCCCAAGTGTAACCAGCGCCTAGGTTGGAAAGACCACTCACTCACTCACTCACCACTCACTCACTCACTCACTCACTCACTCACTCACTCACTCACTCACTCACTCACTCACCATCCCTACCCACCCACTCACCTACCCACCCATCCATCAACCGACTCACTCACTCACCACTCACTCACCTCACCACTCACTCACTCACTCACTCACTCACTCACTCACTCACTCACTCACTCACTCACTCACTCACCCATCCCTATCCACCCATCCCTATCCACCCATCCACCCACCCACCTACCCACCCATCCACTCACTCACTCACTCACTCACTCACTCACTCACTCACTCACTCACCACCACTCACCACTCACCACTCACTCACTGGGATTACTGGATAAGATTCTGAATAAGTCAGTCAAACCAACTCACCACGACCTCGTAGGATATTGACATCACTGTACAGTTGTTGAGTGGAGAGGGTGGTACGGGTGGTATCAGTAGACGCCGTCCAGTCCAGGTCTCTGTACCCCCCGGAGCAATTTCTCCACGCTTCATCGATGTTATGGTTCTATTAAGCCTCGTCACTCGACCACCCGACGATCGGAATGTCAGGTTCTAAAACATATTGAAAACAAAATAAACGACCATCGTTCGACTAAACGGGGCTATCATCTGTTTAGTTATTGGGGTGGGTGGGGGGTGGTGGGATATGTCATGATCTTTTTCTTTTCATAAGCTATTAAGTAGAAAATAACTTTCAAATTGTGCCACGAATCACAAACCATAAACATACGATATCAGCGGAATTTCTTTGCGAGTGAAAGATGAGTTTATTAATTTATTTACTATTAACCGAAACGAACCTCGATGAAAACGAACCGGTTGGCCGATGAATAATGGCAATCTTATCAAACATGTCGCTGTAAGTAGCCCATATCAAAGCCTAGTCGATTACACAACATCGGTCCGAATGTGTGCATTGTGTAAATGTAATTTAATTTTCAGGCTTTTGTAGTTCGGGAGGTATCCCCAGGCTGCGCTTGTTTGGTACACCCTATACAATTTTCAGGCATCGGACTACACACTATCATAACAAAGACTGGTTGAACTATTTACCATTCGTAGCTGTATTTTGCTCGCTTTTATCCTCCTGTTGGTGGCGTTGCTCACTTCTCCTTCTATCGTTATATACTCGCCGGGTACGAAGCCACGTCTCGGTAGCTGGAGTTCTGCTGATATCGGGCCGGACTGACAACAAAGACAGCATAACGTCTTCTCGTCAAGACCTCGTTTAGGGGACTACAATAGACCGGGATATGGATCAGTGGGAATAGTTGGTCTTCAGCCAATCAGTTAGTCGGTCAATCGGTCGGTCAATCGGTCGGTCATTCAGTCGGTCAAACAATCAATCGGTCAATCAATCGGTCGTTCAATCAGTCGGTTTATTAGGCAGTCGGTTGTACATCCGGTAAGTCAACAAACCAACTTTCATAATTCATTCATTCATTCTGTTATTTCATTCAATTAATTAATTTATTCATTTATTCATTTCATCGTTTATTATTCGTTCATTCATTCAATCACCCATCCATCCAGCCATTCATCCATCCGCCCATCTATCCATCCATCCATCCATCCATTTATTTAGTGCTTTCATTTATTCAATTAATTAAATTAATTAAGTAATTAAATCACTCATTCATTCATTCATTCATTTAATCAATCAATCAGTCAATCATTCATTCAATTAATCGGTTAATTGTCAGTTTCTAGTTTACTTATAAAATCAGTTAATCAGTTTATCAACTGATGAACATAATGATCATTCAATATTTCGCTAGACCAATCAATCAACAAGCAAACAAACTTGAGTGATAGGAATAAAACAAATCGTCTATCAACCTCTCGATCAAACAATCAAAGATCAAGCTTAAAACGAAGTCAACTGAAATATTTCACGACAGAAGCCATTGCGGACGTAGAGGTCATATCCCAGCGACCCAGATCCTCTCATTTTAGAAGTCATTGTTGTCATGACGACTTCCTGTCATAAATCATATATTATAATGGCTAACTAATTGGGATGACGTCACGAGACCACAACGAAATGAGCAAAATACGAGGAGCGAGATATAAATAGAACAAAACTCGACAACGAGCAAAGGCTGGTGTCGTGATATCGATTGGATATCAATTGGATGTCATTTGGAAATACAGTATTTACTAAGTAGAGGACTAATTAATAGCCGATGGAACGAAGTTGATCATCGGTGGTACAGGTAGCCAGCCTTATGTATAAGCAGGGTTAGAATAACATGAGTAGGAGGATTTCTGTGTGTTTGTTGTGTGTGTTTTTGGCAACACGTGAAAATGCATTGGGATAAAGTTTCACGAATCGTCAATACTTTGGATGATTTATCAGGGAACCGGTTAAATGGAAACGACTTTCTGTACGAGACGTGTAATGTGTCTGATGTCTGAATATCCATATCCCCTCATACTCCTAATAAAAATTAAATATATGCACAAATTACCCGTAGATCAGTGTTTCTGGCTGAGGTGAACGATAATATGTGATATATAAATCCACATGGCTCTGATATTAGCTGGATCCCTCTCGCGGGGGGGGGGATACTTAAGTTGTGGGATTGTAACATTGTAAAATAATTGTCGCCAATTTTCTTCGTGTAGTAAATATTCTTGAGTATATTATTGTTGTAAAATTGAATCGCGACACTAAATAGTAACTCCAGAGACGCTGAGAAAGCAAATTATATCATTATTCTTTGATTAATTGTTTAAAATTTTATATAACACAAAATTATCACATATGATGTCATAATTAATGGTGATTTAAATTTCCATGTGGATAATAAGTGTAATGTTGAAGCTCGTGGGTTTTACAGTACATGTATATTTGATTCAGACGGATTGACTCAACATGTCCATAGTGCAAGCGCCAAGGAAGCCACACACTGGATTTGGTCATCTCTTGGGAATCGATCTCCATCGTAGTAGGAGCTCCTTCTGAATGTGACCCAGTAGCAACAAAGGTACACCATTCGGCGATCATCTGGCTGTACCGTTTGTTATTAATATGGATAAGCCCGATTGCACACGAAGAAAGATTGCATATAGAAAATATCGTTGCATAAATATTAAAGAATTTCTGGATGGCTCAAAGTCGTCCCAACACCTGAGTAAATGTGAGGGATCATTTGATGAGCTGATATAAGTCTATAACAAGGTATCCAAAATGTCATTATTTAATCACAATGCTTCCTCCAATATCATCATGTTGAGACCGGAAACTCATTAGTAATCTGATAAGCTCAGATCTGCTAAGAACATTTTGCCACTGATAACGGCCAATATCAGTCGTTCAATGGATCAGTCAGTGGTGCCATTATGTTTGAAATAAGCCACCATATCCCCGCTGCTTAAGAGATCTGGGTTGGATTAGGAAAATATGAAGAGTGTTCATCCCACTTCTAACCTTCCTTTCATCTCCAAACTAAATAAAAAGGTAGTAGCTAGCCGTAGGGGAGAGCACTTAGAGCCAAATGACCTAAATGCTAGTTATCGGTCTGATTATCGTAGAGGTCAATCAACAGAAACTGATAACTTGGAAGTGTTGTGACATTGCTGGCGCTCTTGATAAAGGATCCAAGACTGCATTAAATATGCTTGATTTATCTGCACCTTGATTCATCCAACCCTACTAAAGCGCTTAAAATTTTCTTTCGGCATTATGGAAAAGCTCTAACTTGGATAAAGTCGTACCTCACCGACAGAACTCAGTATATGTTTCAATTGTGGATAAAACAACCAAATGTAAGTCTTCATTTTGGTGTACCACAAGGATCCATTTTAGGACCAAAGAATCACTGTATGTATACTTAACAAGTTGGTGAAATTATTTAACTGCATAACATTAAATATCATTGTTATGCCAACGATACTCAAGTTTACACTTCTTTGAAGCCATGTGATAAATAAGATGCTATTTGGTCTTCAATTGAAGCTTGTATTGAAGACATAAGTATTCAGATGAATGAATGAACTACATGCTGAAATTGAATAAAAATAAGATCGAATTTATTATTTTCTCACCCAAGCAACATGAGAATCTTAGCATTAAGGCACGATCCAGTTATATAAATTTGTCCATGTCTGTGAGAAATCTAGGGCTTATATTGGATAATACTCTCTCGGGATGGAGAAACAGGTGAATTCTATATGCAAGTCCTGCTATTATTAAATAAGGAATATATGTTTATTCGTAAGTACACAACTGATGATACAGCATATGCAAGACGTTCGTCCAAGCCCTTATAATTTCTCGACAGGGCAGGGCCATGGCATTACATTGTTATATAGTATCTCTCTCTCTCTCTCTCTCTCTCTCTCTCTCTCTCTCTCTCTCTCTCTCTCTCTCTCTCTCTCTCTCTCTCTCTCTCTCTCTCTCTCTCTCTCTCTCTCTCTCTCTCTCTCTCTCTCTCTCTCTCTCTCTCTCTCTCTCTGACAAACCGCCTACTGTGCTGCACGTCTGGAAGACACACACTCGCAAAGACGAATATAACAGCTGCACCGGCTTCCTGTTCATTTCAGATCATTGTACACGATCCTATTTCATACATTCAAAGTACCTGATGGAACAGCATCACTGTATCCAAAATGATCTGATCCAAACTTATATACCAGTGGGAATGAACCGATCTGAGCTATGTTCACTTCTGACATTATCAAAAAGCCACACAGCAATATGCGAAGATAAATCTTTCCGAGCATCAGCTCCCAGACTGTGGAACAAGTTATCAAATCATATTGAACTTGCAGCACGTAAAGAAATATAGTGCAAGGTTCTTACAACACACTCTTAAAAATTATCAGTTAGTTAAATTATCAGTTACTTGAATTATCAGTTAGTTAATTTTTGTTTATTGTTTATTTGTTTGTCTTTCAGTCCATCCGTTCACTCGATAATTTTTTTTTCTTCAAATATTGTTCGTTCGTTCGTTTGTTTGTTTGTTTGTTTGCTTGTTTTAGGCATAAAACAACACTCATACGAACAGTGACAAACAAGTAACCGATTGGGAATACGCTTGACGTCATGGATCAATATAGCACAAGAGTCTGAGTGATGAACCAGAATACGAGAGGTTCCAGTTTCAAATATTACCATTACCCTGGTGATAGTGATGGCGGACAATAGCGGTTAATGTAAATACATTAGCTCCCGATCACCAACAATCATCTATAGATTTATCAAGTTGGCAGATTCACTTAGTGATAAAAAGATGCGCCAACAATCATCACGACAATGATATGTCATTCCGTGTGCAACGTTAATAAATAATGAAATTGTAAGTTATTAGTCTGTAGTCGGGATATCAAGTAGGCTGCTCTAAGAACTTTATCTGCTGTTAATCAGCATCATGTACGTGGATCCTGAGGGCTCAGGAGTGTGATAGAGTATTAGATTGGTGATAGCTATAAACAAATATGGTCGTCAGACCTTACTGATGCAGATTATTATATTTGATGATTGTAATGATGATGATGATTATGATTATGATTATGATTATGATAATAATAATAATAATAATAATAATAATAATATTTCTTAAATAATTCTTAAATCAGTGAGGGTTCGGATCAGGCTATGGCCTCAATTAAAATCTAATGGTTGATTTAGTCCGTTTTATGGCCGTAAAACATCAATTTTATATTTTTTATTGGGCAAACTTTCGAACACGTCAAAGTCCAAGAAGGAAATCAATAAACATCATATTTGTCAATTTGGAGAACAATGATATAGTACTTGGTATTGACATTTGTTAGAGAATCAATCAATTCTTTAGATGGACAAGTTACTTTCATCAACCCTCGGATAACTCATTGTGTCAAACTGTAAAGATCGTAAATTGAACTTCAGCCATTTTGTTTTCTGATTTAGAAAAACTCCTTGACGTTTCCTCAATCAACAGAAACGATTTGAATTATATTTGAAAGAGAGATGTTGTGTGTGTGTGTGGGGGGGGGGGGGGGCGTATGTGTGTATTTATGCGTGTGTGTACTTTCTCTCTCTCTATATGTGTGTGTGCGTGTGTGCGCGCGCGTGCGCGTGTGTGTGTGAATGTGTGTGTGTGTGTTCAGTGTTGGATTTTCTCCAATAAAGAAAATGATAAACACGGATCTATATCAACTAATATCCAGGTGGAGTTACCAAGAGACAGTAACTTTTGTTGTTATCAGTTTGACACACCTAACGCGTCGTAATACAAGATGTAGCTGGTAAAATATCAATAAATAACTAGTGGAATAGGAACCTAGATCCTCACAGGATCTGAAGTTATCACTCTACTCAATCAGCCATTAAAACAGCCGCAGCAGGAATAGCAACGACACAATAATAATAATAATAATAATAATAATAATAATAATAATAATAATAATAATAATAAGATAATAACTAAATATCTCACATACACTTGTCCGACTTATTTAGAAGCAAATCATCATGATAGATAATACAGTATTGATGAATCGAACGATATCTTCTGTTAATTAGATCCGCTAAATTAACAAAGGTAATTATTTCTACTTTAAATGAAGGTGTGTCCCATAAGAAGGTAGTAAAGACAATGATGTAGGGAATGACAAATAATAAATTGAACATCAGGACGATTCATTAGGGAATTAAACTGAAAGACCAGAGACAATTTTCCTACCGAGACGGTTAACATCTCACTAATCCCTTAAGGTGAGAGTAACATTCTCACATCAGAACAGGTAAATTGATAACAGTTCTATCTTCTTAGTTAATTATTATTATTATAGTTAACTATTAATTTGATGTATTTTCCTCCTTTCAAAGCAATAATTTATTAATTATTAATCTCTATTCCCATTAGATACGAGAATTAACTCGTTTAATGGAAATTTGTTGAAAAGTGCCATATGCATGCTGTGTGGCGTGATAATCACAGTCCTGTGAAACTATTTCATGTGATGATCACAGTCCTGTTATGATCACAATTTCTATATAGTTCTATATATTATAGATAAACGAGTCACATGACTAAGATAGACAAGTGGGAAGATTCAGGTAGATGCATTCAATCGAATAACAAATTTGATTTTTTATAAGATGAGAAGCGGGTAAAGCGTTGTCTAAAAGATCATAATATAGACTTATGTGAGTGTAAATCGATTAGATTTATGGAATTATTTGACACACTGGAGAAGTGTTCGCGGTTTTATTTGAACACAGAAAAAACTGTCTTTTACTTGAACAAATGGTATTGATGTTTTGTTATTGTCTGTATCTCTAAATATCAGCCTGTCTGTCTGTCTGTCTGTCTGTCTGTCTGTCTGTCCGTCCGTCCGTCCGTCCGTCCGTCCGTCCGTCCGTCCGTCCGTCCGTCCGTCCGTCCGTCCGTCCGTCTGTCTGTCTGTCTGTCTGTATGTCTGTATGTCCGTCCGTCCGTCCGTCCGTCCGTCCGTCCGTCCGTCCGTCCGTCCGTCGTGTCTGTCTGTCTGTCTATATGTAGGTGGTTTGTCTTCTGTTTTGATGTTAGAGATTGTTCGGGATTCAGGATGCCAAAGAGACAAAAGATGATCAGTTGATAAAGATCCTGAAACCTTTTCACGTCTGCTAACAAACGACAAATAGATAAAAGGGATAACTTGAAGATGATCTCCATCAGCATCGAATATAAAACTGGGAACAACTCCGTCGGTCAACCGTGACATCAAAAGACACAACGAAGTATAGATACCGAACATCATTGAGAATATTATCTAAATACATCATTGTTGTAATTGTCTGTCGTCTGTAACGCGTAGAAGACATATTACTGACTTCTAACATTAAACGATTACAAAGAAAACCCGTAATCTCTATTTCGTATCCTGTAATTGTACATCATCATCATCATCACCATCATCATCACCTTACCAGTATATTCGGTTGTGTGTTAAGATCGACGATCGAGATGACACTAAATGCTCTCCGTATCTCGTCATCTCTGACAGTCCATGGTCTCTGTATACTGGCTTTGACCACGTAGTGTATCCTACCATAGCCACCTTCAAATGACGACGGTAGACCTTTAGGTAGCGAGTACTCGAAGGGGAAGGTGTGTCTACCGGCTGGAATAGCAGACTCTAGATCCTCCTCTAGAAATATAATAATGGTTATTTATAGCAATGTTAATGTCTATCTATCTATCTATCTATCTATCTATCTATCTATCCATCCATTCCACCCGTCCATCCATCCATCCATCCATCCATCCATCCATCAATCCATATATATATATATATATATATAACGAGAGAGAGACGGGGTGAGAGAGAGAGGGTGAGAAAGAAAGAGAGAGAGAGAGAGAGAGAGGGTGAGAGAAAGAGAGAGAGATAGAGAGAGATTTATAGGTATAATTTTTCCATAATCTGACTAAGTGCACAGAATTAACAATTTAGTGTGAATGATAGTTGGGGGGTGGTTGATAAACATATCCGACATGGATGAAGGATTTAGTTTGCGAATACGAACACGAGTATTTCTATACAATATTGGCGAACGCATTTCTGAATACTTACTAGTATCCTATCTTGTTTAATGAGAAAGAAACAAGTTAACATACTAGTGTTTTTTCGGTGTTTTCTTCTCTTCTAGAATTGAGGATCAAACACAACATAAGACGAGTCTGTATTTTTCAACAACCTTTAGTAATAGGCACTCTAACACATAAACACTTGATTAGATCTCTATCCGTATTTATGTAGGTGTTACACCTGAATTGATGCGTGTTATTCACTTATTGCTAGAGGGCTGATAAATGATGGTGAATAATCCCATCTAAGAGAGAGTGGTGAACTTATATATATATATATATATATATATATATATATATATATATATATATATATATATATATATATGAGAGAGAGAGAGAGAGAGAGAGAGAACTGTTGAAGTCACTTATTCGTGGTAGGTCAGAATGTAAAATATTCAAACGATTTCGTGCTGATAAATACGCTTGATAAATGCGCCTGTTGGCGCTGATGATGTCTGACAATGTCGATCTGTGACAGGAAAGTACATTAAAGTCATCAATAAATGTGATAAAAGATGAGTGCCTGATACAAGACTGATAACTTATAACATCTAATGTTAGGTGATATACGCTATCTATTATGATGATGATAATAATGATGATAATGGCTGATGCGGATAGTGGTAATAATAATAATAATAATAATAATACACGTAATAATAAGTTAGTTAGTTAGTTAGTTAAATACACAGACAATCATTACTACAACAACTATAATACTACTACTAATAATAAAACTACTACTACTAGTAGTAGTAGTATTACAACTACAACTACTACTACTACAACAACTACTACTACTAGTAGTACAACTAGTACTAGTACTACTACTACTACTACTATTATTATTATTACTACTACTACTACAAATAATAATAGTAACAACAAACTCACATGCTATTTTTAAATCATCAGTTCGATTGGCACTAACAACAATAACAACAATAACAACAACAATAACAACAAAAATAATAATAATGATACTACTAATAATAATAACAATAATAATAATAAATATTTATTTATAAACCTATGAATCGGAAGCCCCAAGTGTTGTATAATCAAAGCTGAAATAACATATATAGTAACACCAAGATAAACGAGCCAATACACTAATCTTACGGAGTAGCGTTGTATCGGTTTCTGTACACAGTTATGGGGAATATTCCGCAACATTTAATCAACTGTATGCATTATCAGATAGACTAGCACTTACCCGAACAATAAATGTACACTTAAAATAGGCTGGGATCTTTGGATAATAGTAAATCTTAGGAAACTACGGATGATATTAAATAAAATGGAATATATTTTTGATCACGGGAAGCAATTAATCCTATGAATTACAGACCATGTTAAACCTGGGCTATTGAATACGTTTCCTCTTCAATATACTGCAACTATATTTTATTATTGTTTTGTATATATATATATATATATATATATATATATATATATATATATATATATATATATATTGTGGTACTACGTTAGAAGTTACAAATGTTTGTGTTCTGTGTGTTGTCGTGATAACAACAATTTGTTTATCTCTCTCTATTTTTGTATAATGAAAGAAACATACACGGATCACTGTGTGTGTGTGTGTGTTTGTGTGTGAGTGCTTTGTTGTCGTCGTATTTTGTTTTGTATTATTAATTTATTAATACTGTTATTATTACTATTATTATTGTTGTTAGTACTTATAATACACTATAGACTAATTCATAAAAGATAATATTATTGTTTTCAATTTGTTCTCGTGTGTAAATGAGTGCCGTTTAATATTATTGACAGAGTCCACCATCAATCAATAACCAGAACTGTTATGTTTATATTCCATTAAAATAAGCCAATCATTTTATAAATAGCATTTAATCATTTACAGATATATACGTATTTCAGCAGAGGCTGCTGTCATTTTGTAAATACGATTATATGAAAGGCAGCTACCAAAAACACAACTTCTCCTTTGCTCGTTAATGACAGCTATACCACTGACAGCCAACGATGTTCTGTCCATTTTCTAGCTTACTGTATCAATTTAGCGCTGTTCGCTATTCGGTTCCTATCCCACATCCCTGGTTCGTCTGCTGTTCGCCAGATGGCGAGCTTCTCATCGGTCGATCTATAAATCATTTGATGGGGAAGAAAAACTACAAGTCTTCCAGAACAGATATGGCAACTGTGTGACACGTCACCTGTGTGAGAAATCGACTGTGTGGCAAATCAAGTGTCACAAGTCAACCGCGTTACAAGTCAACTGGGTTACAAGTCAACTGGGTTACAAGTCAACTGAGTTACAAGTCAACTGAGTTACAAGTCAACTGGGTTAGAAGTCCTGACATTTCAAACTTCTTGGCAAACATATCTGACTTTTTCTCATCATTTCATTTTTTATTTAAAAGTAACAGGACGAGAAGTCTAATTCAAGTGTTCATCAAATTAGCAGCACTAGCCGCAGCAGCAACAACGACAAGGATAACTACTACTATCACAACAATAATAGCAACAGCAGAATTAACAGCACCAGCAACAGCAACAACAACAGTAACAACAACAACATCTTCTTGGATGAAGACGCAGTAGACATGCAATATATTTCTTGTTTGATTCATTCACTCAGTACCATGACTGTCAGCTGACGTTAATAAGATTCCCTATCAGATCTCACCGGTATCAGACGAGTATCAATCGTTTATGATCTTTAGTAATGCAAAGAGACATTACCAAACACTTAAGACGTCCAACGAAAGGCATGCCATTACGCCCTCGATCTTCAACGCTTCGCCTTCCACCGGCCACTGACTGGCAGTCGGCTAGAAGATAGCCGACTTAAGGGAACCAAAAACGAATAGACGAGAAAACGAACAACAACAACAACAACAACGTACCTTTGTCGTAGATGACCTGGTTAATCTTGAGATAAGTTTCCCAGTTCCTATAATGGTTGGTTCGAGTGTTGCCATGATGAGTGGTACCCTTGATTATCGGCACTTGACAAACTCGTCCAATAGACGTCAGCAGATCCATGGATGTTAATGGTAATCTCTACCGTGGTCGTATTCGGGGGACATGGGGAGGGGTGTGGAGGAGGGGGAGGGGTGTAGGAGAAATTCGATTCAGTTTTAGAAATTTTTTTTTATATGCATCGATCGAACGTTAACCATAATTTGTTTTCGATTGAAACATACACAAACACACAATATATATATATATATATATATATATATATATATATATATCACTATATCACTCTTTTTTCACTCACTCACCACTCACTCACTCACTCACTCACTCACTCACTCACTCACTCACTCACTCACTCACTCACTCACTCACTCACTCACTCACTCACTCACTCACTCACTCACGCTATCTATCTATCTATCCATCTATTTAGCTATCTCTCTCACCCTGTATTTGTGTGTATATGTATGTATGTATGTATGTATTTCCGTTTGTGTGTATGTTTATGGGTAGGTATGTGTGTATATGCATTTGTGTGTATTTATGTGTATCATGCGTTTGTATGTTCATGCGCATGTGTGTATTTGTGTGTGCTTTCGTACGTGTGTGTTTGTGTATGCTTATGTGTATTAAATGTTAGTCTGTCTGTCTGTGTCTGTGTGTATATACATGCGTGCTTGTGTGTGTGTGTGTGTTTGTGTGTGTGTGTGTGTTCTCCGGGCACGTTTCCCACATTCATTATTGATATTGAACGATTTTCATTAATTAAAACAAGTAAACTGTTATCAGCTAAATAAATAGAAATTTTGCTAATAAATCATTCCGGTTACTGAAGACTGACACTGTGGAAGAATCGGAAGAGGAAGATAGATGGACAAACAGACGGACGGACGGACGGACGGACGGATGCGCGCGCACACACGCACGCACACACGCACACAAACACACACAAACTATATATATATATATATATATATATATATATATATATATATATATATATATATATATATAGAGAGAGAGAGAGAGAGAGAGAGAGAGACCAATGTTTACTCACTGTTTACTTTCAGTGGTTCAGAACAGGCCAATGCGACACTTCCCTTAAGAAGTTCTCCGGCGTAATAGGCTCGTTTAGGATTGTCAAACAAGATGTCAAATATATCAATCTTTGTCATGTTGGCTGTTGACGTCTCGCTGAAACAACGTCAAATCTACATACAGTAACCACGATAAACCACGGCGTCTAAACATCTATCGTTATTGTTACACGGTCAAGATCTTACCTCTGCTCGTCCTACAAGAAGTTATAAATAGATTCACTGAAGCGAGTCGTTTTTATTCTTCGGATTTCATTTGATGTCTCTAAATGTGCACTCGTCTTCTCTCGGCGACATCCCTCAGATGTGACCAGTGCCCGGGCTAAAGGACATCCCTCAGTGCCCGGGCTAAAGGATCTACTTTCTGACTCACATCGTGGCTGTCGTGATGTTGGGTTTCGAAAAATGGCTCGTGCCGCCAATAAATATTAAAACGGGATATTGGTGATTGATTTTCTGTCGTATATTACCACCATCAGGAAGTTGGAGCGCCACCTCGCATTAAGTCATAATACGGCGCATTGATATATCAAACGTCACGTGACACTGAGTCGGCTACGGGTAAAGAACTACTTTAAGTCCAATGTTATATAGAGCACATATGATCTTTTACAAAAAGATTGTGAGATATGGTGATGTTAGCAATTACGCAGACGACAATATTCTCTACGTACTCGGTTATATTTGAATACTTGTTGAAAGAAATATGGTTTGCATCAAATCCTTTGTTAAATTGGATCAAGAAATATTGTCTTCGGAAGAACAATTTGGTTTCGTTTTATTTAACAAGATCAAATGCCATAACAGCCTCGTTTATCCATCGCCTAAAGATTCGGTCAAACTATACACTGACCTTGAAGGAACATACCTGAGAAGTTCCCGAAAAGCAGAACGGCATTAAACGCACTCGATTTCTTCTTAAAAAATTAAAAATAAATATCTTATTTTATTATTTTATCATGACATATTTTAACCCTTTTCCTCTACTGTCTGGCATTTCGGCAAATTGTCGAATATTTAGAAATTTAAAAATACCCAGAAGCGAGCATTGTTCTATGTTTTGTAATATTATTAACTCATTTACAAACTTATAATATGGTTGAAATATATTAAACTGTTTATCAGATGGGAGCCTGACTATCTGCACGGATTACTTTCTATAAAGAAAACGAAACTCACGATACTCAGTAATATTCAAGGTAAATGAGTCGAGCAACTTCCGAACGTAAAGTGGAAGGCGAAATGAAAACTGGGACAATCTCTGGAAATATTGCATCTTTTCTTTCATTCTTCAAATGGAATATCGACATATCCACGCATTATCACGAGAAACTGCATTTCCACGTCCTGTCACTGTATTATAACACGAAAGAACATCTCTCACCAAGAGTCTTTGGTCTACACCAATTATGTTTGGTAGCTATCACACACTTTTAGATCATTTCAAGCGGGATACGAACTAATTTTAGGGCGAATGGTATAATGTCGGGGGAGGCGATTTGAGAAACCGTGACAGCTAAATATATTTAAAGATCAATATTTTATGGTTCGGTCGTTGTCCATCGTCTGAATAATACGATCGATTGATTAACATCACTTACGGCTAATAAGGTATTTAATCGAATCTTGATCGGTGTTAATAAATATTACTTTTCGCATTTTAAAAAGCTCTAATTTGAACAAAACATATGTGTTTAGATCATGTATTAGTCATACTTGTGTTATACATTTCCCCGAGAACCTTCTTCTTGGTCAAATGTCACGTGATGTGTGACCAGCGCCGAGGATAAATAATGTAATTAATCTGTTTTGATTACAATATTTGTTAATATTTAAGTGTTCCGGACTGTTGACGGATCAGCATCATCGGCCAATCGTCCCGCCCATTTGGTGGATCCCTCAACCGTCCACTCATCGGCTATCATCTGGATGAGTGAAGGGTTGAGGGTTCTCCCGATGGTACTTATCCTCCAACCGTAACATAAACACAACTTGGACGACGATTAGTACTTTAATATACTCAGTTCTGATGAAACAACTTAATAAAGAAAACCCTACACATGTTGACTATAAGAGAGACGTATACCTGACACCTGATTAGCTTCTTTCTTGATGTTATTCGCTGATGCTTAACCACACATACAGGTACCTATCGTTATATCACGGCTAATTTAAGCATACGGTGCTCTCCATCCGAAATATTTCTTAAATATGATCTTTTCTCTTGATATAACCCCCCCATATATTAGTAGTATCTCGACTCACCTCTTGTTATGTTCAAATAGATCGAATCAACTTTTTTCTTTATTAAGATTTGTCCAATCTTTATTTCACATTATCTCGTACCATCTCCTCTATAGATTGAAGTAACTCCCGCTACATTCAGGTATTTTATCTATATTCCCGGATAATTATATATATATATATATATATATATATATATATATATATATATATATATATATATATATATATATATATATTCACAGGTGTATTCCCTCCGTATCCCGCCTGTCTCTCATTATCTCGCATTCATCTCACTCAATCTCAGATTACCTATCTCTTACCTATGATTGTTCCAACTCTCAATCGTTAACTTCCTGTCGGCGAGTCACCAGCCATCTACATGACACCCGAGAGGTGTCGCTTTTAACTGTGTTTTCTTAATAGTTGTTTTCTTGTTATTTTTCCTGGTGTTTTTCCAGTTGTCTCTCTTTGTGTTTTCGTTGTTGATTTTATTCCACTTATTCGAACGAAGTCATAAGTGTATCATCTCGTGTTGCCGCCCCCCCTGACTATCGATGTCACGCGGTGTCAAGTGACTTCCGGTCGTTGTAGTGAGAAGCCGGCCTTCCGGTGCCGATAGTTCTGGCGCCGTTAATCAAAGTGTCCTACTGCGATTCCTGGAAACAGACGTCGCGGTTGATGAGGATGCTCGTGTTAGATAACAGAATAATGGATGTCGCGGAGAGAACATCAATCTGCGACAACATCCCAGGGATGTTTGGTCTAAAGTCGGCAATGCTGTTGTTCGTGTTGTTCTTGTTGTAGTTGTTGATGATGATGATGATGATAATGAAAGGCACTGGTATTATGACAGTTGTCATCGGCGTTGTACAATGTTGTACGATGTTGTGTTGTCACTGAAGTTGTTGTCACTTTTGCGATGAATGTCACTGCTGCTATAATGCTGGCATTGTCACTGATTGTTTACTAATGGCTTTTAATATTGCATTAGAAGTCGGCAGTGTTAAGCCGAAATTCATCGATGTCGTGCTGAATATCACTGATGTTGTGCTGAATATCATCGATGTTGTGCTGAATGTCGCCGATGTTATTTTGTATATCACAGATGTTGTAATGAATGTCATCGATATTGTTTTGAATGTCACAGATGTTGTGATGAATGTTACTGATGGTATGCTGAATATTACCGATGTTGTGATGAATGTCACAGATGTTGGAAGAATGTCGTCACCGATGTTGTGCTGAATGTCACCGATGTTGTGCTGAATGTCACCGTTGTTGAGTTGAATGCCACCGATGTTGTATAGAATGTCAGTAATGTTGGGTTGTGGTTAGAATCGTCGACTACCGGTTGGAGGTCAAAGTGTGACAGTTCGCCAATTAGTCCCGCCACCAGACCACCGTATCACTGACAGCGGACAAATATTGAATCTTCAGCGGTTCATGCTGGAATTGGTGAGTCCCGCACAAGACACAGGTGCTGCCATCTGGAGAGGTGTACCTGTGGCTGTGCGTGGTAGGTAGCAGCAGCAGTCTTGACTGATCACATCAGACTGTTACAACTGTATCGCTCTTGTTTAAAACCGACCATATAAGAGCTTGTATGGAAAACTATTGCGATACACCACAGTGTTTGGTCGTCTACTGCGTTGCGATTTAGATATATATTGTGGTCTTGTCGGAACTAATAGTCTGGCATTGCCCGTGAGCATATATATCATTGGGTATGCTAATGCATGATACATGCCATTTAATATTTCATTTAATATATTTCGTGCGCTGTCGTGTATGATCGGGAAGGTATCGCTCTACGACCGGGTGAGGCTTATAGACGGCTACGGCTTATGCTGGATCTGTACTATATTGTATGAGCATGCATATCTACGGTATGACTGTGTGTATGTTGCGTGCTAGTTGGTGACCATTTGGTTGCTGTGTTTGGCCGTGCATGAACCTCTTCATGTGTGTTGACTGTGTGTTGCTGCATGATGCCTTATGTGATAACTGATGACTCTATTTTGCCGTGCATGGTCATGCGTGATATTTGATGACTCTGGTTGTTGCGTATGGTTGTGCATGGTAAATGATAAACGGGTGTTGCTGTGCATTACTGTGCCTGTTATTTGATTACTGTGTTTTTAATGTGTAAAGCTTTATATTGAATCTGAACAAACCATATGATGTTGTGTAATACCGTGTTGCTTTATGTGGTCGTATTTGATAGTTAGTGACCCTTTATTGGTCTGTGATGGACTGATGCGGTCGTGGATGAGCCTTTGTTATCTTGTCTATCTCCGAAAAGCCTCCTATCCACGTCTAATGCCATCAAACACAGCGGCACATCAATAATATCCTCAAATCCTCGCATCTACTTACCCAATCTCCGAAGGCACACACAAGCGTTCGCACGCGCGCGCACACACTAACAAACATACATACATAGACACACACACACACACACACACACACATACCCCCCCCCAAACACAGACACAGATATGACATGTGACGTATGACAGAGACAGATAATTGCTACAGGTAAGATAATCAATCAGTAGAGACCAGGTAGAGAGAGAGAGAGAGAGAGAGTGAGAGTGAGAGGACACTCTGATAGGATGGTCTGCGGGCGACACTTTGATCGGCATAAATATCTTCACCTTTCTGTTTGTTCGGGGGATGTTTTACTGTTTGTTATCCTGTTGTCTCCGTGTTACCTCTGTCTATGACCAGAGAAGCAGACAGACAGCTAGACAAGCAAGTGCTAAAATGGCGAGAGACAAGTTCGAGTAGATCTGAGACAGAATCCTTGTTTTGTGTCATTAAATGTTAATATCATAATAACAAGGTACAACTTTTATTGTCATACACGAGCCGCCTCTCTAAATACGTGTACGCGCGCACGCGCGTGCGTGTAATGAGAGAGAGAGAGAGAATGAGAGAGAGAGAGAGAATGAGAGAGAGAGAGATGGGGGATAGCTGGAGAGGAATGGATGAAAGGTTAATAAATAGATACACAGATAAATAAATAGACAGTTAGTGAAAAGGAAAAAAGTTCATCAAGTACATATTTACAATTCTCAGGTTACTGAGGTCATCTTTGATTTGACAGTAAAAGAACGATCATTAAACACATTGATGTGCCTCTTCTGTGGACAATTTACAGAGCTTTCCCTTGTTTAGTATTATTATTATTATTATTATTAGTCCAAGCTCCCTCTGTAGGTCACATAGTTTCATAACAGAAGTTCATATTTCCCTCAAAATAATAAATAATTTAACTACTTTTTTATTTTCAAATTTCTGTAGATAGTTGTACCGGGAAAGTTTAGAGTAATGGACGTCTATTTACCATAGCCAATGTTCAATAGAAAAGACACATATTACATATACATATAGAAATACCCGAATAGGTTAGGTATCTGTAAGGTTTCTCCTAGTCTCGTTTGCTTACATACAGATACTCTTCCAGAAATTCGTTATGTGCCTTAATTCTAATACTTATTTATTGAATATATTTATTATTTGAATTAATAATCATGATTGAATTTATTATTTAAAAATATTATTATCATCATCATCATCATCATCATCATCACCATCATTATTATTACCATCATCATCATCATCATCATTATCACATCATCACAGAGCCAGGTGTAAGAAGCAGACAGTAGGACACTGTGATGATGTGATAAACCACCTCAATGGCCTAGTGGGTAAGAGCGTGAGACTTTCTTACTCATGGTCATACTGTGCGGTAGGTCGTAGGTTCGAATCCCGGTCGTGGCATTATAGTACAAGGAGATTTTCATCCAACCAGGTAACTGCTAAGGTTTTCTCCACCGAATATGCCATCAATTGTAAATTCTAAATTTATTTAGAATTAGTCCCCTCGGTGAAGCAGTAAATTACAGACCATACGTGTCTCCATCATCTGAGGTAGCTAAGCCACGTACAAATAACTGCCATTTCGGTCATTATTATTATTATTATTATTATCGACATTATTATTACCATAATATATACATCTAGTGTGTTCATCTATTATATTCTAGTTATTTACACAAAACCAGTTCCCTTCTGAAAGTCATCATCAATAAGTAATTCGTAAACAAACATCCGTAATCTTTAAGATGTTTCATCTCACGAAAATCTTGGTGCGGGCATTTTGAGCTATTTCTTGATTTTATCCGCGAATTATTAGTATTTTTGTGATTTGTTTTAAAGTTGGAGACGTCTCGCGATAATTTTAGAATTCGTCACTATATTTCGTATGCATAGCCCATCGGAGAGATATCAGAAGTTGGACAGAATTTTTCAAACTGTTTTCTCTGTGTGGCACAGCAATGTGGATTTCTGGAGGTGATGAACACTACTATGTCACAACCATGCCGTGCCAATAAACATTAATATTGCCTTTTGTCATTTCATATTTAACGAAATTACCAAACTTATCATAGTTGCATGTTAACTGTAATATTTCGCAGGTAATTTCACATAATATCTTGTAGTATCAAACTCGTCCAGTTTTGTGCTTTCATTTGTACATGAGTGACAAAATAAAATTAGATTTTGTATTTCATTTTAAGATTATATTTTATACTAATTATCTGCCAATTAGCCACAAATAGTTACTACCATTGTAAAGATACATCTTCTGTGATTCAGATTATGTATATATTGTAAGGGTTTTGATAAAGAATGTACAAGTTACATGGCATTATACAACAACATAGGTTGAAACAAAAATAGCTCCTTCAGAAATTCAGGGTTCATAAAGTTAAGAGGAAAGGACTGAGGTTAAAATAGAATAAACGAAGATGGGGAGAAACACATTGATTAGGGTACTGATTAGAGTACCGATTAGAGTACTGGTTAGAGTACCGGTTATAATACTGTGCTGCAAACCTCCGAGTTATAGATCTAATCTGACTTATACCTTTAACACTTGTATCTATGTTTATGAGATATATGTCTCTAGAAATCCTCTCTCAATCATATGACATGTCTCAGATGTGACGAATATTGAGATTATATAAATAAATGACTCGTTAGTGATAAATATATATATATATATATATATATATATATATATATAGATAGATAGATAGGTAGATAGATAGATAGATAGATAGATAAATAGATAGATAGATAGATAGATGGAATCTGTTCTATTTATTACCAACCATAACAATAAAAACATCATAATAATGTTCATGGATTTACATTGATCCTGAAGGTTTTAATTCAGTTTAGAACTGACACAATATAATGTTTGACATGGATGTCTGGTTTCTCAGAAGTTTTGTGTCGACTGATAATTAAAGTATGTTTAGTATATTTTTGATGGTTTATCGATCTGATGCGTAGAATATGAGATGAGGAACACTTTACTTGCTCTACTAATACATCTTGGAGATAATACCACTAATCCTCAAATATACTGTTACTATCTCTCAAGTATCCATATCTGTCTTCCATGTAAAACTACTTGATGTACGTTTAGTCTTAAATAGGATCACCGCCAATAATAATAATTTTTATAATTGGACACACAGGCATATACACCCACACACGCACACACATGCACGCACGCACACGCGCACACACACATATATATATATATATAGAGAGAGAGACCGTTGTGGGATACTAACTGACGATCAATGACCACCATGCTACCGGAAGCTATGTCTTAGGGACACTCACATGGAGTCAATTTATACTCAATACTGAAATACTCAGTAAATATCTGTCAAAGACAAAATATTGAGCTTTAGTTGGGCTCTGGAAGTCTCCTCACCCAGGAGAGTACTCGTGTCAGACCCCCAGGGAGTAGGTTAATAATATTGATTTGGTTTTTAGTATCAGATATAATCTGTATATAATCTGTGTTTAATAATAACTATATAATCTGTATTTAGCAATAACTATATAATATGTATCATGACCTCATTTTTTAGCTGCCAAACATAGGTCTATTGTTAAAAGAATTAACATTTCCTTCCTGGCATCGAAAGATTCCGGCATAAATTTCTCCACCGGAAGTGTGCTGGTTGTAATTTATCTATAATGGCTATTTAAGGCACTTCATGAAAACCAAACAGAAAATATAAATAATTTGGTAGGAGTCGATTAATTCGCAACGCTGTGATTTGGCGCATTCTACTACAATCTTCGAACTACCACAACTTAAAAATCTCTAATCTTCCCTGACCTATTATAAAGTTAATATGTTAATTAGTCTCATTTCAGCGCAATAGGTCAAATTGTTCCTGATTTGAATGTACATTTTAGCAAATACATTTTTTTAAATGATAAATATATAGTTGATAACTTCTTATGCACGTAAAACTAGAACATACCAAAAACTATAAATTACAAAAATAATGATTGGTGTTTTACGACTAAAATGTTTTTTGAGCTATCTCCGAAAGGTAATGAAGCGAAGTCAAACATGAAACAACCTTCAAATACGCCCACGGTGAGATTCGAACTCAGATGTTAGTGATCTGTGATCCAATGCACTATCAGTTAGACCACGGGGGCGCTCAAACCACGTGAGGGGGGAACGGTGGAATACTTTCTAGTAAATGAGCTACTTTTGACGATGTCCCACTAGTGAAAACCTCCGAGAAATGGCATTTAATTAGACTCCGGCTTACGATTGTCTCTGGCATCCATATGAGGATGTACCGCCGTTGATAAGTTGATTGGCACCGAACCCGTGAATGGCGAAGAACTGCAGCACACATTAACATGGAACTCTAAACGTGGCTGTAATTGGATAACAGGATGACTTGGCTTGTATAATCGTTATGCTATATTACAAACGAACACGATCATTGACCAGTTTGTACACCGAGATATAGATATCGGTGTACAAACTGGCCTCTGACACAGATATCGTTTCGTAATATTTTAACCTACTTTAAATGTCATCAAACGCGTAAACATCCGGTTTGTCATGGCAACGAGTTAAACCCACACCCTGACAACATACGGATTGCGAAAATAGGCTACATCCAGATGCGTTTTATAAATATGGAATAGCCCCGTATATATATATATATATATATATATATATAGTTTTATAGAGGAGTTTTACAACTGTATAGAGACAGCGGACAGTGTATTTCCCATGATGCACTATATCACAGTAGATCAGAGGCCCCGGATTATGTTATCATATCGAGTTGATGTTTAGTGACTACGATATATGAGATAAAAGCTTATCTCTATCGCATTTTGTTTATCTCATTGATTATCTCTCTATCTATAGAACTAGGCCCCTCAGCCGGTAAATCCTAATGATTGCCAACACACACACACACACACACACGCGCGCGCGCACTGTGAGTGAGTGGCTGAGTGAGTGAGTGATTGAGTGAGCCCTATATTTAGCCTAGAAGCTGGTCACAGCTACGCTGTGTGGTCGAGGGAGGGGGGGGGGAGTTGCTGACCACAGGAGGCACATATAATACCGGGACTCGATCCGTGTGATCTGCCGGTTTGCGCCGTACTGCCCTGATCGCTGTACTATAAGAGTCCCCCCCTAACCACATACACACACACACACACACACACAAGTAAAATATATACAGGATCCAGTGAAGGGCCACTCTTATGTATCAACAAATAAAGTGGCGCTTTTTTTCTTCCGTGTAGCCACATTTGACACAAGTGTCCCTTGTTTACTGTATCGATTCCCTAGTCATTGTTACCATGGTGATACGAATAAACTATCCGATATAGGATCTCCCTCTCTTAGAAGAATCTAGTCCAAAGAAGACTCTGTCTGTTTCTGGGATCTAACATGTAGTAACCCGCGCGGACAAACACGTACATGACACACACATTTAATGATGACACGATAAAATATTCAATATGTTATTTTATTATTATTATTATTATTATTATTATTAGACTCATTAACATCAGGGACCAGCGCGTACCCAATGTTGTTTTGTTTGTGTGTCTGTCTGTTTGTTTGTTTGTCTGTTTGTTTGACGCTGATGCATTACTTCAATAGATGACTTAAATATTATTCAACTGCTCTGCTCCTGGGGGGGGGGGTTATAAACACGTTCCCCCCAGTACAACTGAATGGTGCGTGCGTGCATGCGTGTGCGCGCGTGTGTGCGTGCACGCATGCAAGAGTAGTGTGTGAAAAGACATCCATCATCAAATAAGCTTTTACTTATTTCCTGTCAAATAAACTCTACGACTAAAACCAGGTGTTGGTGTTATATTTATCTGAAGCATATAAAAGCTATTCTTGAATGTCAAGACATAAACTGGATATGACTGAAATGTGAAAATATGAATACATTCCTAAAGACTTCTAATAAATGATAAACAGCAAACGATGTTATATACACTTTTCTTATATGATATACACCAGTTACATAAGCTGATTCTATTGCCAACAATGCACAGAAAAACCTCAATTCTCTTCCTCAGCATGAGGTCTATTGTGATATTAGCTTCGGGGCCAAATACCCCTTATACATATAAATATATTAAGTACTAGGGCCTACCTTTCATAATAATACTGACATTACATAATGAGCGGTCGAGTCTTACTTCAACAGGTGCGTGTTCGAATCCTACTTATACCTGGTTTCTAAGCTGTTTTAGCAGACTCCATCGAAATTAAGCCTTCAGTTCACTCACTCACTCGCTCACTCATTCACTCAATAATTCACTCATTCATTTCGAAGTCAGCGTCACGCTAATTGGCTATTATCGCCAATAATCATCTGTACTCAGACTGAGACAGAGATTACGTCTTCTTGTTGATAGAAACAATCATAAGAGATGAATGTTTTCAATATATTTTAAATATATCATCATATCATCATCATCATCATATCATCATCATCGTCATATGGACTATGCTGTAGCACAAAGCATAAGCTTTATCTATATTTGTTCTACTTTTTAGCTTCTTTGACCTACACTTTATTTTAAGCACTACATTTTGTCCGTGTTAAAAGATTGCTGACGGGGATACATTTTGCTGATTGGCTGTTTCGTCTGGTGCTCAAGCAAACAAATGGATAAAACACGCAGACGCATATACTCATACACACATACGGGCTTCAACGGGGAAACATAAACAAACACACCTATACATGGATACGGACACGAAAAATGACAATCGGGCAACGTTATGACGCTGTACTGTATCACATGTCATATATCATAGGACATATATCACATGATATATAACTCGGGGTCCCGAACTAGAACGTATGTTTATGGGGTGTGTGTGAGGCTTCTTGATTTACAATACTTGTCATAAGAACGACAGGTATATATATACATATATATATATATATATATATATATATATATATGGAATGTACATCAAAATCTGTTTTGCAATAATTTTCATTGATATACGAAATATTCATTGATATACGATAATAAATATTCATTGATCTACAAACGATAATAAAATCACATCTTGCCTCACACGTTCCTGCAAGAGTATAATCTTGTTTTCAAACCTGCAGTAATAGATCATTTTAGTGCATTATATAAGAGGTCGATTTGTAATTATTTATTACTGACGAATACTAAAATCAACCTTCCTAAAATGAAGTTGAGTAGTAGCTGCGTCATGACAAACGTTCCCAAACTATTAAAAAAAACACACTTAGTGATACCTTACGGTCAGATATAGCCAATTGTCAACATCACCGATATGCTCTTTCCACTCTCCCGCTCTGTTAACTCAAATTTACTTAAGAATGAGACGTGCAGATGAAGAGTTCCTCAAACTACAACCTGACCACCAACAAACCACTACACAATGGAAATAATATCCTCAAGCTCAAACACAATTGTTGTGAGTTTTCAAAAGTGATATCATTATATATATATATATATATATATATATATATATATATATATATCAGGTGTAGAAATTAACTTGTACTAAAAGTATTAATTTAACGTATTGTTTTGCGATATTTATGCATATTACGATAACTAAACAATGGTAATGCATGTATGTCGTAAATATTGTACTATTTTAACTTTGTGTGTGTTGTTATGTGTGTTAGTAGGATCTATACATTTCACATTGTCGACGCAACAGCGAGCAAAGGTGGGTTGGTAATGTATAATAACATAAAACAGTTACACGAATAATGGCACAGTAACATGAAATATATTATGAAACTGGACCATTTTTCATTAAATCTGTCAACAAAGTTCAGTAAAGTCGGAAAACTTCATTCCATATCAACATCAGATTCTACATTGGGCATGAGACTACTTTCACCAGAGATCCACCACCTGCTGATTACTTTATTGGGATCATACTGTTTGGATTTGTTTTGTCCTTCAAGTGTCCCTCTCATCAAATGATCCGATGAATTTGATGTCAAGTTCGATCTCAAGTCTGTTTTAATCCTTTTTATTGGGGAAAACCCCACCTTCGTGAATTGTTGTTGACAGCCGATACAGCAATGCGGCGTGCACAATAAGATTATTATCTCTATTGCCTTCCCCGTTCCTGTCTTTTTGCGTAAATGGCTTCAAATGTTAACAATGGGTGGCATCCCGAAAATCCGTTTTGATTCAATTTATATCCTGTGAGTTCTTTGAATTCATTTATAAACAGTTGGCCATCAAATATTGGCATTACATTGCCGATAGTTATTCCAAAAGTCAACTGAAATGGTTCATACCATAATTGCCCAACTCTGCATATGGGCAATAGTTGTAATCAAATATGGCAGTAGCTCGAAAGACTGTACTGACCTGGACATCAGTAAATCTAGGCAGCATTTTGGAGAAACTTAGGTGCAATTAGTGCCTTTGCTGCTGTTAATTCCAAGCAGGTGATATATATATATATATATATATATATATATATATATATATATATATATATATATATATATATATGTGGTTTTATCCATTCATAATCATGATCATGAAATGTAACAATTCATGTCCCTCTTATTATAGTTCTCAAATATTTTAGTGATCAAATGGCTGAAAAGTGACAACGGCATATTATAGATGACATGGCTGACATTGTTTATACGGGGTTAGATTAACACTTAGAACTCTTTTACCATAAACCCGCTCCTGATGTTGAGATGAAGACGGTTTTACACATAACGAGACTGGTCTAACTATGATGGCATACATACTACAAGCTTCTGAGTTTGCTATTGATTTATTCACCACAATCCGTGTTGATGCTAGTGTTATTGTGATTGGACATTGAATTGTGTTTAGATGCTACGGTATAAAAGAATGAATTTTCACATCCAACACGGCCTGTGTTTATATATATATATATATATATAATTGGATACATTCTCTTGACGGTAATAAGGACATTGTCATTGGTCCATTTAACTAAGCAAAACCAGTACAAACAATGTTTATAAGCCAGACAATTGTCCTGGGTTGTTACAATTGTAGGATGGGAAAGATGTTGCATATTGTTAAGGCATAAACATTCTATTTATTGTTGTATAAGATGCAATATAAAATGCTTGTATTATTATTATTATTATTATATTCAGCCACCAGGACCCACCCACCAGGACCCACTTCCGCGTATTGGCCATTAATAGAAGCAAACCTTTATATCAACAATATTAGTACATATTAAGATAATGCCATTGAAGGCACCTGATTGACAAGTGTATCTATAAATATATATTGACCAATTTGAAGTCGATGATAACTATTTGATCAACCTATTGTGAGGCTGGTCAGGATGTCATTGGTGTCATCAACCGAAAGTCAGAAGAGAATGGCATGCAGTAGTGAACATTCTATTTGATACAGAAATAGCACGTAAAGTAATATCTGATGTATATGTTCGAGAGCTTGTAGGTGATGGAGACCCGTAAAATTACTATTAATATGGCGAAATAGTTAGAACAAAAGCTCCAGGTTGTGGGTTCGAATCCGGCTCGTACTTGCGTTTGTGTGATTGTTGGGGCGTCTCTGTGATCTAATTGGTTGCGCGTTGGACCACAGATTACAACCACCTGAGTTCGAATCTCGGCGTGGGCATATCTGAAGGGCGTTTCAATTTGACTTCGCTCCATTACTTTTTGGAGCTGGCTCGGCCTACCGTGTGGACAAAAGTGGCCGTAAAAAATCAATCAATCAATCAATCATCATCATCCTTAAACTAAGCAACTCAACCAAAGTCAACCCCATACGCTATAAAGGACTATGTAGATACCAATGTTTATCGTGAATACAAATATTTTTGAAGTAAACAACAACTAAACGGATGCAGTTCATAACTATTACGCGTGCTTTCATAATATTTCGACCGATATTGATTTGATTTTTCTTTTTAATGAATAAAAGAATACGGGCTTAGACACCATTCTATAACAGTATCCATTAAAACCTTGGCTGAAATAACCTACCAACTAAAACAACGTGAAGGGTCTTCATTCGTGTAAACTGTTCACATATATTCACGAGAACAGACGGCCTCCCATCAACATGACGTCACTTATAATGTCCTCTATTTATTTCCTTCTTTTTTTCTGTGCTTCATTAAACATATTCCAGCTTCCCTTCGCGTTGCATCGGTGATACATTATATTACATAGTGTTTTCTCGTTGTTCACGATGACGTGTTGTGGGCTGTTTAAGCTCATTACGTATTCACCCCGCAAGCGATTTGCGACGGTGACGTCATTTTTTAAAGCCGGCCACTCATTCATTATTTGCATATCAACCTAAACATGATGACCGAAACCGGAAGTATTAGACAGGATGTCAAAACAAACAACAATTGATTGACATAACAACCAAGGAACCTATCTATTTCGATTGTTTGACGGTGACTTAGATCAACAAGGGTTGGATTGATGTGTATTTGTTTGTGTTTGTGTTGATATAAGCTGAATTGATAAGTCAACACACTGGGCCTGAATGCGAGTATTTCCATCCTCCAATCGCATAACTTCATTTAAAATAAGGTGGTATTTGTCGCTACACGGAAGCTCGGTAGATGCATGGGACCCTCCAATATTTGTCTTTTTAGAGGGGTTGTTTCGGGTCATGTTTTGACGGCACTTCCACGTCGGATATGACCAGGTAATCATTGGTATTTTATCTACGTTTCTTTTGATACATCCGTTCCTCAACGTGGCTCCCACAGAGCTTACTATAGCAAGTTGGCTTCCACTGTTCTCTATTCATGTTTCGCAGCCAATTGCGCAAACGAGTCTTGTTTTGGGGAAATGAGTGCATTTTTGCAATTCCACATATAACATAAAAATCATTCCCAGATCCATTTGCACAAGTGTATGCGACACAGTACACCATTTTATATGTTTAGCAAGACATAATAGAACATGTAACCCAGGTTAAACAAGGCCAGGTGGAGTGTTTGGCGTCTTTGTTTGGCAAAGATGACGTCACATTCCGAAGTTTTCCAAAGATTCTCACTTAAAGCTGTGGTATATTTGTTTATGTGAGATGCTAGCAAACCAAGTTTTAAAAGCACTGCAACTTTATTTATAGGAAAATATTTTAATATATCACTGATTGAAATTGATTTTAATATATAACCCTACCATTTTGACAAATTTGGGAAACCTTTTCCTGTGACCTTTAACTTGTATGGTTCAGTTTTGATAAGACTCTCCATATATTTATGGAAAGGAACCTAATTTCCAAAGCAATCTCTGCATCTTTTGTTAGACCAGGTCACTGAATTTGAATATGATGATAATATGAAATGGTTCAATTGTTTCTTGAAATGGCTTCGTGAAGAAACATTTGAATTAAAATTACACCCACCACCTATTCCTTATAAGAGGGAAGTTATAGAGGGGCAACCTTCTTGCAAAATTGGAGTTACATCGCTCAATATACATTTGATTAGATCATCTGGTCTGGTGATCTTCCTGAATTCCATAATTAAACTTTAAGTTGTGCCAAAGGACATAGGTAATACATTATAAACATAATCATGCCAGAAAGTGCTACTTGAGATGCATACAGATCAGTTAATTTCAAGATAGCAGCTCTTTTTAAATAGTGGTTCAGTGTGGCTGTTATAATTTGGTCTGTTTATAGTTCTTGTAGCATGTTTGTATAGAAGTTCTGTTTTATAAAGGGTGGAGGATTTTACACTCCCCGAAGCTAGGATTCCGTGTGAGAGGTGAGGGTGAATTAGTGCATAATATAAAGTTTTTAGGCTGTTTACTGGTAAGAGATTTTCAGTTTGTTTAATCACGAAGAGGGCATAGGAAATCTTCTTATTGACTTGAGTTAGGTGGCTTTTCCAGGAAATTACGTCATCTAGATGAAGACCAAGAAATATGGTAGATGATTTTTCATGAAAAGTGTTATCCTATTTGAGTTAATGGTGTTACGTTAATATATAGTTTAAGTTTTGATTTGAATTTTAATTAATAGGACTAAAAACCTTGTTTTGAGTGATTTAAGGATAGTCTATTTGCAAAGAACCAATTGAATAATTTATTTACTTCTACGCTTGTATTTGCGAATAATTTGCCTAAATTGCAACCAGATAAATACAGGGACGTGACATCAGCAAAGGAGAGAATAGTTCCAAGTGTACAATTTGCAATATCATTGACATATATTAGATACAGTAGTGGCCCCAAGATCGATCCGTGAGGTACGCCATATTCTATCTTTTGCATACTAGATTTGTTATTTTCTAGATCGAAATATTGTTTCCTGTTCGACAGATAATTCGCAATACAGTTTTTTGCAATTCCACTTGCAACATAAAAGTCAAGCTTTTCTCAGGGATGTCGTGATTAATAAAATCAAAAGCTTTTGACAGATCACAAAAACAATTGATAAAGTATATTTACGTGGATTTTAATTTAAATGTTTAGCACTTTGATTAACCTGGGGCAAGATCGGATGAATTGTAGAGCGTTTCGCAGGGGATCCATTTTGATGTTTATATAGGGGTTTTTTGACAATCCGAGAATGATATAATTCTCTTATACATTATTTTTTCTAGTATTTTAGGGAATCAAAGTAATAAGCTCATAGGTCGGTTTTAGTTTTAGTTTATCGGCATTGGAAGCTTTAAAAACAGGAATAACCTTTGGCTAATTTTGGTTGATCAGGAACAATGTCAGTATTTAAAGATCTGTTAATGATATGGGTTGAGGGGTGGATTATATTAGAAATTGTTTCCTTAATAAGTTTGGATGAGACTTCATCAGCTTCCAAGTTTGCCCTGATAGATGTTGCAATGGCAGGAGATAACGTTACTGAAGCGATAATTTATGAGAAGAGCAAACATCAGTGTTGATTACCCTCAGGCTAAGGTTATTAGTGGAGGTGGTAGTGCTATGTCGGTTTTTAAGAGTATAAAGGGGTAATTTACCGGTTTACAAAGAAGGAATATTTACACACTCTGTGAAGTAGTCTTTGAAATCTAGTATTAATGTCAATAAGATTTGGGCGATATTCGGCCAGCAGTGTCTTCAGCTCAATTCTGTAGTTTTCGTATTCCTCAAACAGTTTCGTGATCAGCCATTTGTTCAATCACAGATTGGGTCTCAGTGTCTGATTCCTTCACAGTTTTCATCATTGCTTTAAATCTTGCCCTTACTAGCTCGATTGAGTTTTTCTCTACTTGAACACCAGCATCCTGAAGCCACGAGATATTCATGTACTCACTTAGAATAATTTCTGCATCAGATAAAATATTCGAAAACATGTTTTGTGGTACTCTTTCTTTCCAATTTGCAATTATTTCATTAAGCATCGTGTTCAATGAAGCTTCGGTCGGATTTTCTAGACACCAATTACAGCGAAGTGGTAGATTGGCCTGGATCGGGTCTAACAAAGATTTGTTGAGAACAAACTCCGGTATATCCACAATGTTGATGTTATAATGAGGCATATTACGGAGTTGAGAATATGAATTTCTTTATTGCCTTTACCAGCGTCTGATTATAACGAGTTATAGAACGATAGAGGTAATAGTCACATCTTGGAGGTAGCCACTTATTTACAACATCAGCTTCTGCAGTCACTAGTAAATAACAAGAATAGCTTTTGCTATGAAGGTGATAAATGGAATCCTTACTTTTAAACTAACACACTATAAGTCAAATTTGTCTGCAGAATAATAGAAAATATTATCAATCTAAATTGATGATACCGTTATGGTATCTTTTTGCTTTCAAACTAATAATATTGTGCTATAGTCAATTCAGTTATTATAAACGATTTTATAGAAATAAAATAAAAATTGAAACAAATAAATGTTTATATTAATAAAATAAACTTATGTTTTACATAAATAATTTAC
>JAODUP010000644.1:167500-284196 GCA_025642065.1 Paralvinella palmiformis | reverse complement strand
ACTGCACCAACATGATGTTAAATAAATTAATGCACTGACATTCAAATCTATCAGTCTGGCTAATTTAGGCTGGCTACGGGTAGACTGAGCGTTAGTTAAGATCTCGAAGCGGTCTGAGTTTGATGCATTTTCAGAGTGAAGGAGTCATACAGACCCCGAATCCGGGCCGATGTATGGTCGGGTCGGAGTGTCCCTGCATGTATTTACCTGAATGTATGTAAAGCCGATTAGCAATGCACCGACAGTCAGGTCGTAATGCTCTATTGATTTTGCATTGTTCCGTTGACCATTTATTGCCGTATAAATAATAAATAACATAATAATAATAATTACAGCTGTAGCATATTTGAATTGGGTTCCTCGAATAAATATTTGTTTGATATAACTACAATGTGTCTGAAATTTACCCGTGTTCAATTAAGCAGCGTAGACCATGCGACACAACCATGTTTTGTTATATATTTTATTTATCCAAGAATACGTGTAGTCACGACTTATTTGTTTGATGGATGGATTTGCACACGTTGAAGACCCCTTTACGGTAGGAGTGTATTTCCTCTCGTTTTGGACTTGACTTTAAGATGCCCCTCCGTGGTCTAGTTGGTAGCGCGTTGGACACAGATCACTACCACCCGTGTTCGAATCTCGGCGTGGGCCTATCTGTAGGGTATTTCATCTTTGTCTTCGCTTCATTACCCTCGGAGGTCGCTCGGCCCATTTAGCCTATCATGTGCACAAAAGTCGCCGTAAAACATAAATCATCATCTTCATCATCGTCATCTGATGGTAAAAATATTGCTCCTTTACAGCAACTTCTACGCGACGTCCAAAGTGAAAAATGAAACGTCCCTCTGACATATAGCACGGTCGAAATTTGAACCCAGCCCCCTTGTAACAATGCCTGTCACATTTGTTATATAATTTAGGATACCAGGATACCAGAGTACGGAATAAAAGGCTATTGCCTGTTGGATATTCCGGTCTTGACTAATTTTGTAGTTTCTTACCATACAGTCTATGGCGTCGAGTACATATCATCTTTCCAGTGCTTGTCCAGTCTAGACTTAAAAGAATTTAGGGTAGAGGCTGTCACAAAATGATCTGCTAATGAGTTTCAGTCCTGTACCACTCGCTGACTGAATGAATGTTTCCTTATTTCGAGTCGACAGCGTCCCACGAATAGCCTCTGACTATGACCTCTGGTTCGTTCATCGAGTGTTCTGTTGAAGAATGCTATTACATCAAGTCTGTCTATCCCATCGTATGGTTGCATAATTGATAAATTTGGATTTGGTTCTAAATCTACCTTATCTCTATTTCTCGTTCACGTTTTGCGACCAATTGCAGGCATTCTATTGGAGACTAATCGCCTTTGAATGCTCCTGCCAGTAAGGGCGTTTTATTAAATATACATTATCATTAATCGTTATCGATGTGTAGATTAGCGTGGTTGGTCACAGAACTCTATCACCCGGTGTAAGGGTGTTTCATCATACACAAACGTAGCTATAAAAACAGACCATTATTTGGGGGCGTTCCCATAGACCATTAGTTAGAGATAGCGTTACAAACTTCTCGATTAGCGTCCAATTTACACTGATACGTGTGTTTGCGGGTTGTTTAACTGAGGTTTCCTCATGGTCATATATATCCAAAGTAGTGACAATCCCGAGGCTAAACGAAAGTGTTCTCTCACCCCACTGTATTACCATTCATGCATCAGAATGCGTTTGTTTGTTTGTTTTTGCGACTAAAATGGTAAAACTGTTGCTCCTTTACGGCAACTTCTACGCAACGTCCAAAGTGAACAATGAAACGTCCCTCAGACATATAGCACGGTCGAGATTTGAACCCAGCCCCCTTATAACCATGCCTGTCACATTTCTTATATAGTTTCGCAAAACTAAAATCAGATGTGACGTCTTTTGTTGGTTTTCCACAAACGTAGGCAGTGCCACAACCAGTTTTAGACACACACACACACGCACAACAAAAACAACAACAACTAACACGTATCTCACTCTCGTGTGTGTGTGTGTGTGTGTGTGTGTGCGTGTGTCATCGTTTCATTAAAAGTGCAACATTATATGAACCTGCCTACTTGCCCCTTTCAACCTACATAATACATTCAGTATGTGTACATTAATACAAAGTTTTTGTAGACAGCTTATTTCGTGTTTATACATACAGTAAACTCCCGTTTAGTCGACATTTTGTGACACATGTCACAAGGAGTAAATTGCTCTTGATCAAATACAGAGATCAAAGATATATACACATATGACACCTACATCAAATACAGAGATAAAATAAGTGTAATTAACTGTCAATCACAATTGACTACTTTTACTAATAATCAACCAACTTGACGCTTGCACTGGGAGTTCACTACGATTGTTTCTGTCAGTTTGTATTACGAACAATTGAATTCGATTTATCGGCGTAATTTACATGCATTTTAAGTCCATGGGACACCGAAATACCTTCGATAAAGAGAAATTCAATTTAATCAATTCGAAAAACCGATGTTAGTTACTATGGGAATGAAAGGGGCTCTGGCGGGATCTAGTAGTCACTTCGAATTAGTAGTCACTTAAGTGGTGTATTTTATTTATCCGACTTGGAATTATGCGAAGTTTAATGTAATTTGTATTTTAATCATTACGCTTCAGTTTTTTTAAATTATTATAATTCTTTAATTCTTCTTCTACTATTATTATTATTATTATTATTATTATTATTATTATTATTCACGTTTTATTTCATTCTTAATGTTAAAAAGCAGTCTCATTTCATTTATCATAAAGCTGGTTACAGATTATACATTCATCAACATTAACACAAAACATCAGCTGGTAAATCACAGTCGTGTTCTTATACGGTGTTAGTCAATTATAGATTACAGTAAAAGCTTTCTGATGACGATGTACAACACATAAAGGTGTATTACATCAATATTTTCTCAGTTTGTTTATTTAGCCTGTATAGCGGTTAATCCAAGATGGCCGTTTTTTAGGTTAATAGCCGATGTGGCGCAACAAATAAAATGCCAGATTTAACATTGACGTCTATGAGATGACGTAGATAACGGTAGATCGTCTGCGTCATTAGATATCACTACATGAATTATGGCTGAGTGGTTAGGTGCACTCTTTATCCCCCTTGTCTCTGTGTATGTGTTCATGTGCGAACGCGCGCGCGCTTGCAGGCAAATGTGGTGTGTGGTGTGTGTGTGTGTGTGTGTGTGTGTGGTGGGGGGGGGGGGGGTGGTTTATTGTGGGATTGGGACATCGAGTTGCTTGTAGCACCACGCACGCCATACACACACACACACACACACGTTTATATATTATTAACATGAATGTGTGTACCGAATAAGCGACAGCCTGGGGATTCTCCCCGAACAACAAAACAAAACATTCAGTTTTGTCCGTTTTCACGCGGCAAGTTTCTCGGAAAGAGTTGTGTACATCAACATTGCTGGTAAAGTGTTGTTCGGTTATGTGTGAAACGTCACCACTCTCTGCGTGCCAACATCGGGCATGCGTGCATATTGTGCTGAATAATTAATTAGCAACATGGTGGCCAGCTCAGTGTTCCGTGTAAACACGGATTTAATACGACGTTTCTATCAAGAAAAAACATATTTTATGTACAAGTACTAGAGTTACTGTTAATAAAAGAATCATTCGAAAATTGTTGTATACAAAACTTACAATCTAGAGGGACCATTCATCGTCTTAAATAACCATAGCCAAGTGACGTGGGTGGTTGGCATAACACGAGTTCTGGAATACGTTTTAAATCCTTTCAAATTACAAAGGTACAAATGGCAAAGTTTTAAAAGGAGTTATAATTTACGGGTGGCCGTGAGAGGTGAACGCTTTGTTTGGGCCCGGTATTGGCCACACTTCGGAGATAAAGTTGTGGGACATTAGCCCCACACCGGACAAAAGGATCCAGGATCGCAATCATTTTCAGAATATCCTTTCCCGATTGTCTAACTCTTCGCCAATTTATCATAATAATATATCAAATTCCTGTTTGTATAACTTTATAAAGGATATGTCCCTTTTATGTTTTGTTTCCACAAATATTTTTTTCTCACATCTAATAGTGACATATACCATTAGAAAGCTGAGGGAATGCTGATTCTAATGCGTATGAAGACATTTATAGGGAGTAAATGGTCAGTGGCAAATACCGCTGTTTGTCAGGGGGATGTCGCGCCGACCGCGGTGACAACGCTTCCGAAACGCCCTGGTGCTCTTCGATAGGCACATCGTTTACTGGCATGGTATTTACCGAATACATACTCAACGTAACAAACACGCATACTCTTTGAAAGAATAAAGACTCAAGATTTCAAAAACATAAAATTTATTGACGTAGCTCAGGCAGAAATATGAAAAAATGTTGGACAAATAAACGGCAAAAACAACTGGTTTAGCATCTGGAAGCGCCCTTTACCCGTCTGTTGGGATACCCACTATAAGTTCCATAATTGTAATATTAGCTTAAGCCATATATATGTCGTCGCGACATGTAATGCAGTATTGCTGATACTAATCGTTTATGATCAATTGTTGTAGGCGCATAAAAACAAACAAAAATCGTGACTACTACTAAATAATACTAGATAATATTATAATATGATTGCTGCGTCGTACATAAACAAAAACCATTGGTTCTTTATGACGCAGCATTTTGTAGTCACGTCAATATTCACACCGACAGTCACGTATAGCCATTAGATGCCATGCACCGATAGAGAAAGCATCATACGCCATTGGCTGGTAATCGGAGAGAACCTTCGATTAGCACTGCTGCGACCCCTGAGTGCGGTTTTGTCCGCAGTTCATCGAATCCCCCATGTTACAATCGACCACTCACCTGTATATTATAAACCGCTTAGTTTCAGTCGCTCGACGCCAGTCAGCCGGCCGAATGTGACCCGTCTTCGGTGTAATGTCACCGAGTCCCTTACTGATTTATCAATTGATAGCGTGTTTCCAGGGTTTACCGTGACAGAGTTTACTGTGACAAACCCGGTGTTTGTATTTGTTACGAGGCTAATCTTAATTAAGAATCACGGTTAAGCTTCCGATGTTTGCTGTATTCGCTAACATATACAGTTGATAATCCGATACAATACCGATTGTGCTAAATACGGGGGTCAATGCTCTACCTGAACTGTGTAAACATGTAGTGAAATAGGTTCTTTATGAAATAGTAATATCTGTTTACTTTCTTCTGCCTGTTTCAGGTGAGGTGAGGGGTGAGGTGAGTGAGTGCTATTCGTATGACGAGATAACCGACATAAAATCTGATCGCTTAAACACTTGGAAACACTCATCAAAACACATAATCACTGATCATACCACGAAAAAAGGAATATACCCAGACGCCATACTGTATTCTCTAATAATAACTACGCGGTATCTGAATGTAGCAAAGTTTCGGGGAAACCCGTAAACAGTCACGGCACGTGGCCTGTTAGGCTATAACATGAGGCTATTAACTGTTCTAGGTAAAGCTTAAAGCCTGGTGTTTCTTTAGAGATAGAGTGACACGAGAGCACTGACCGAGTCCAAAACGTCCTTCACAGTTTAATATCAAGTACAGTGAAAATTGTTGATGGTTCATTAATGAAAGGGGGGGGGGAGGCGTGCCCAGACAGCATATATTTGAAATTATATTTTGCTCGTGTGTGTGTGTGTGTGTGTGTGTGTGTGTTTTGCTGCCACCTTGTACATTCGACGCAGAAAACAACACCGAAATAGACATATTTTGTGATCGATAGGCGTTGCATGATACGCCTGTAGATACGTGACAACTATTTGCCACAGTCATCGTAGGTGAGCATGACTCAGCAAGTTCGATTCGTACGCATATGACTGTCATGAACCTGAGTGAACGGTGAGCGCTTACATTAAGCTACCATCCTATCATTCAATCCAGACGACTAGGTCAGATATGAGGCCAAGCAGCCATAGAGAACAGCGTTAATTAAAATACATTTTATGGGGGCGATAGCTAGATATCGACGCACTATATGTTCATTGTGCCGTTATTGTAAACGTTGTAAATGATTTCCTTACGCCCATTGGTTCTATTTACAGAACACACACACACGGACACACACACACACACACATATATATAGCCAGCAGTTTATTCAGTCCTTTCATCACACCGTGGTCGCGCCTTTGTTGTAGGATTAACCTTGTTGTTGTTATTGTTGTTGTTGAGTGCGTAGGAGTGATACATATGTGTGCATTGTTTATTTATCAATTCAATATATTATTTATCGACAGAACGTCTTCTCTATAAGCATTGTGTTTCTAATATTCTTCTTTTTAAAACTGCACACGTTGCTCAATTTGATCGGTTATAGCTTTATGATATTGAATCAAAATTGCAAATATAAACAATTAAATACCACTTTCATCTTCGTTCAAGCAAGTATACGAAACACAGCCAGTTTATATGATATATTCTATCGAGGTTCTATATACGATGTATCCATTTATAGGGGAATAAAATCTTCCCGTCATCCAGATTCGGCAACGATGGCCAGAAATCGAGTCGGCGTGTTGGCAAAGTACATACTCGACCTTCTATGTGAGATGTGAGATGTAATATCTAAAACACAAACTGGAAATATAGGGAGAAAGTTTACGCCAGTTTAAAAAAAATACATTTAAAGCCAAAGAAGGTGACTGTTAGTTAGATATGTGTTTATGTTCGATATTTGTGATTTAATACGTGGAACCGCGATTAAAAACGGAACAGACAGTAACAACGACGCATGAGGAAATGTTGATAATCACTATCCCGCCATTCCGCGGATAATACGCAGGGCGACTGACTTCGGACAAATGGACTCGGCGTAGATTGTTTGTTCGAGGGCAATAAACACGATTTCCAGATACAACGACTATATCGTACAATAACACATTTTATTATTTTAGGCACTCATTTCTATCTGAGTCGATGGATGAGCGACAGAAGATCTGTGAAAACATTTAATTTATTCAATTCGCCATATGTTCCCAAATGAGAATTTTTTTTGTATGTGTTTAAAATTACTGGAGGTAGCTTGCCAGTTACAAATAATTGGTAACACTGTAAGTGGAAAATTATACAAAAAGCCCGAAAAATACTTTCCATTACTATACGATGTAGTCGAGCCGTGATGGCGCAGTAAGTTGGAGCATAGGGCTCATAATCGAAGGGTCGCGGTTTCGAGGTTCCGGAGCTGCCGTGCTGTCGTGTGGCGACTGGTTCTATAATGGTCCTATAATGGGACCAGACGTCGTATGCTCCCCTGGGAGTTGAGGTGCGTGCTGGATCAAAACAGAGATATCAGAGATAATAAAAGCTATCTTTTGTAAAGCGCTCATGAATGGTACGGCACCTGATATATGGTGATATATAAATGTTTTAATTATTAATCATAGTCAGTCATTTGTTGCGCATAACATTCCGTTTTAAAACTTCCCCTAACAAATAAATAAACAGCAAACAGTCCCAACAAAAACAACGCCATCTTATAAACACTATTTCAGTCAGGGACTGTTTGTTGGAATGAGGCACTCTCAATCTGAAGTCACATCGAGCTCATTAAACGAACAACGTCTCGGATGCGATCAGATCTCAATATTTAAAAACATGTTAGCGCCATCCGACTCATTCCAGCCCCAAACACCCTCCGCCCCTTCATTTACATACATCGAGTGTGTTCGTTATCCCAAAATAAAACCCCGAAGGACACAACTCGTCGGCCAAAACTGAAGCCGTATACTAGTTACCAACCAGAACTATCATATAACGTAGTGTCCTTACTGTCGGAGTGGTAACCAGGTCTCGGGCTCAATCACTCAGTGGCCGGACCCCGGCTTTGAGCCGCTAGCCATAAGCTAAGCACATATATGTTTTCTTTTCACCAAAAAGCTCAGGGTATCTAGCTCATATCTAGCTCGTCGCCCGCCCTGTGTTTTCTCTCTCTATATACATAGGCTTATATATATATATATATATATATATATATCGGTGGAACTGGCTTCATTGGCTGATCTTGCGGGTGTAGGCAAAATACGTACTTGGCCCAACCAAAGCCGAAGGTCTACTTACTATCAGGTGAGTGAGTTGTGGTTTAGCACTAACATCGATGGTCGTGGATTACGAGATGTTGAAATAGGAGGGTTTTCTCCTCAGTTGCCTAAGATCGGGGAACGATAATATCATTTGTTGAAACTAATCTCGCCTTCTTGGGGCCTAATCGTGTTTGGCCTTGACCCGAAATCTGGTCTGCCAGCCGGGAAATTCTAACTGACGTCAACACTCGGATATGTTGATTGTCGTTGATTTGACATAAATTGAGAACATGCCATTACCTTTATTTTAAACTGTTGTGTATTTACACAAGATATTCGCCATTATGCGCGGTTTGTGGCTGTAGAATTAGCTGCTTGGCCAAATCTAAAACCAGCAATATGGTACCTGATCGTGTGGATAGAAATGAGTTACCTTTTGCGAGTAAAATGAACGATTTTTTTATATATTTGCTATAGAAAACATACCATTTACTGTGAACGATTGTAAAAGGTGCACTAATCTAACTTTATAGATGTCATTTATCTTCAAGCCATAAAACACACACATCTGAGCTGAACGAATACATTGGTTCGAATTGGATCGAATGATGCACGGTGACCTTAAAGTGAATGTGTATTACCTGGCAAATTCTGATCTTTATCAAGGGCGATTCAACTGATATGACTGTTAAAGTCATCTCAGACACGAAGATAGTTATATATTTACGTGTATAAAGAACTGAGTGTCAAAGCATGCGCATTATATATATATATATATATATATATATAGGGGCGCCTCCGTGGTCTAGCGGTAGCGTGTTGGACTAAAGATCACTACCACCCGTGTTCAAATCTCGGCGTGGACATATCTGAAGGTTGTTTCGTCTTTGACTTCGCCTCATTACCTTTGGAGGTCGCTCGGCCCATTTAGCCTACAATGTGAACAAAAGACGTTAATTTTCATGCTTTTATTATATCATGAATTCATCTATATCAGTCACTGATATCGATGGTATGGTGTAATCGTAAGCGTAATTGTAATCGTAATGTAATCAAATATGATGATAATAAATAGTTGTCTTCAGGATTACACCAAGAGTTCGGTTACCTCGAAACTTGATCGTAGTTGGCGTCGTAAACCGGGAATCGAAGTCTCCAATAAATAGATTACTATAAGATGGCGGTTAATACGAGGGATTAGCCCGGAACTGATCCTCAATTAATACGTTCTTGGTATTCAATGGGATGAAGCCACAATGAGGCTTAGCTACGACCGCACCTGCAAATATATTGGCGAATCTGTTTAAATAAGTATATGTGAAATCATACCCTACAATATAAATACGGTTCCGTTGTCGAGGTTTCGCGTTTTACACAGATGGTTCATTGCACAGGACCAGACTGCTGCCGTCCAACATATCGTACCTTTGATCAACTCCTACAGGAGCACTAGCAAACTTGTTGATGTGAGTGAGTGAGTGAGTGAGTGAGTGAGTGCTCTTGATCTAGTTGGAAGAATCTTATTTAAAGGAGTAGCCACCCCTAACAAACCCTACAAATATCATATTATACTATATAGCAAGAGATGATTATGATATTTATTATTTATAGCCACTTTTATGTTCAAATGTAATTAGGCGAAATGGAAGATGAAACACCCTTCAGCCATGTCCGCACCGAGATTTGAACTCGGGTGGTTGATATATATATATATATATATATATATATATATATATATATATATAGTGAAAGATACTTTTTGGTAAGAGTAGGGATACCCATTTGTCCCAGTTTATGTCTATCGTTGTGTGAGTTAGTATATCAAGATAGTATTATCAAAGATGACCTATATTGGTTAAACAGATAATCACTGATATTGATGGTAATACACCTGTCTGTCGATCTACCTTTTCATCTACCTATCTCTCTGTTTAAAAGCGGATTGACATGATATATTCATTCTCATTTTATTTCTACGCAGCTACCGTGATATATATACTATATATATATATATATATATATATATATATATATATATATATATATATTGCGCTTCTATTTCTAGATATGCTTCCTTTGCTGGTTTTGTATTTCGGGTATAATCCCCAGGCTGTCGCTTAATCAGCACAGCCTCTATGTTGGAGTAGTTGAGACCATCCCCCCCCACCACTCACAGGGGAGCAGTACGGAAAGATGGAGCCGAAATACCCCGAGGGTGGTCACTGCCAGAGTGTTTTACGTCCTCAGGGGGTCTTTAACGTCCCCCTTTATTTTTAATAATTCAGTGGAGACGGCAGCGCCATTTAACGTGGTCAGCCACCCACGATGTTATGAGCCGAGAAATTAATCCCTGGAAAAGTTTTGACCTCTTGCTGGGATCGAACCAAGTGACGGGTGTTCAACTGCCAGGCCACCGAAGCTCACTTATAGACATCAGCTATTTATTACCCAGTGTTTACATATAGTGCTCGAGACCATAATTATCGTTACGATGATAGGGTATTCGTAGCGAGGTATCGTATCACTATCGTAAGTGTTTGTTTGTTTGTTTGTTTGTTTGTTTGTTTGTTTGTTTGTTTGTTTGTTTGTTTGATATCACAACACCAAGTAATATCACCTGTATCATAATAAATATATAGTGTAATATGACATGACATGACATGAAACGAGATGACCTTTATATTATATTATATTAAATTATGACTCGAACAAGGTGAAAGTGTCAGCTATATATATATATATATATATATATATATATATATATAGTATGTATTTATGGTTCTAGTACATAGCGTGAAGACGTTACGAGGAAAAGTAGATATTGAACTAAACCCAAATAACATGACTAATTTCTTTTGAGTGATTGATTGATTGATTGATTCAGTGAGTGAGTGAGTGAGTGAGTGAGTGAGTAAGAGAGAGAGAATGTCGCGCATATACTAGTATTAAATGTCTTCATATCTTCGCGTGTAAGAATCTGTTATGGTTTTCTCCAAAGTAACTCTTTCAGATTCTACATATATACTAGTACTTTATTCCAGCATCATGTCGTCAAATGTTAGTTTTGGCTGAGATAACTTAGCGTGAATCTGCAATGTTTGTCGCTATTTTGGTAGCACAGTTGAGTGAGTGAACAATCAAGGGAGTGAATCAGTCAGTCAGTCAGTCAGTCAGTCATCCGGAAAATCGGTCAGTTAATTATCTCACAAGTCAATTCAACTGATTAGGTGTTTAACTCGTTCACTCATTCACTCACTCGCTCATTCATTCATTAATGCACCCAGTAACTCACTCATTGACTCACTCATCCAGTAACCAACTCATTAACCCACTCATCGATTCACTAACTCAGTCGTGTTCTCATTTATTCACCCACTCCGTCACGCGTAAATTCAACCACCCACTCGTTTAATCACACAGAGACCCACCCACCCACGATGTGTGATTGTTATTTGGCTAAGACTAGAATAGCAAGAAATCGTAATAACATATTGTTTATCCACTGAGGTGACCGCCAATCAGTTGAGGGAGGCCGCACGCACGCACGCACACATGTACGCATACACATGCACGTACATGTGCGCGCACACACACGCACACACACGTACACACACACACACACTGACACACAGAGAGAGAGAGAGAGAGAGAGATAGCGAGAGAGAGAGAGAGAGAGAGAGAGAGAGCATTCCAGACATTGTCACATACCTCAACAACCCATTGTTGTCCCATGGAGCAGTGTAGCGATGACACTTTAACACAATCTATTTCGTACCCGGGGTACATCGTCCTAACACGTGGGTACTCATGCTTTAGAGGCGAATGAACTCATTCTTGTCTAGACTTGGTTGGAAACTATATTCAGGATGAACCGATATAAATATCTAGATATATAAACATATTTATGTTGATAAGTTTGTGTTTAACCGTGGCCCGTTCCGTGGTTTGAAATACTGAAATTACTAATAATTACAATATATAGAATGTTGCTGCATTCACTTGTATATATTTCGTAGTGCGTTATATTCTAAGCCATATATGGAGGGGGGGGTATGTTTAGAAGTGTTGACTTCGAGATCTGTTACCGCAAGTAACAACTGTTAGTTTTTGGATTCTGGTCACCGAAGGCTCCAGATACGGTGTTATCTGTGTTTTATATATATATATATATATATATATATATATATATATATATATAATAAAGTAATAAGTAGGTCAAGTTAACCTGCAGTCTGAAGATTTTTGTGGTATGTTTATTGGTGGCGTGATGTACTTTTCTATTTGTTGAACTAAAACAAACCTCAACTAAACTTCCAACACACACACACATTTATACAAAAACTGATAGTAAGAACGCGTGATGCGCCATGTTCACGTAATCAGTTACATTAATGCCCGGTAGATGTCGCCTACCAGTTATTCTAGGATTTTGAATAATGTTTTTAAGGAGATAACAGGATCATAATTACGGTGAATGCTGCATTCGTTTGAATTGATTGAAAAATTAGATCTTTGTTAGTTGATGTAAAATGTATTCTAATATAGTCAAGTCGTCTTTTTATCTATTAGTTCAAGGTGATGTACAGGTAGGGGCTGTGTACGCCACACTTAATGTTCGAAGACAGTAAATGGACTTGTTTTTTCCAATGTTATGTTAAATACCTCATCACTCACTCACTCACTCACTCACTTTTATGATTGGGCGCCGACAGCACTCTGATTAAAGCAGTGCGCTGCAAACTTACAAAGTTAAGGTTGGAACCCGAGTTATCCCTGTGTTTCTAATATAATTATTTCCCTAGAGCGTTGTCACTCGATCGCGAGAGGGCGCCTCCGTGGTCTAGCGGTAGCGTGCTGGACTACAGATCACTACCACCCGTGTTCAAATCTCGGCGTGGGCATATCTGAAGGTTGTTTCGTCTTTAACTTCGCCTCATTACCTTTGGAGGTCGCTCGGCCCATTTAGCCTACCTTGTGCACAAAAGTGGTCGTAAAACAAAGAAATCACTCACTCACTAACTCACTTGCTCACACGTGAATCTTTTCTAGGAAAACTTAATTTTGTCTAAATTTGATTTTAGACGCAGTTTATCGTGAATTGCGCGAAACGACAGATTGCACGCAGGTATGTCTGCCAACTTGTCTGACGGCCTTCAAAATGGCTTCTCACCTGATCAGCGGAACGGAACAAAAAATGGTACCTATATTATATCGGTTATTTTTGGTTGCGTTGCTGTATTGGAAAAAGGCTGTTAAAATGTTGCGTTAAGATGACAACCGATACTCGATCTTTGTTCAGTATCGTTGTAGACCTAGAGACAATAATTCAATCATACTATCAATACCAGTTAATGTGCTTTATTGAACATCGGCAGCCAATTCCGAATGTGCCATTATGGAACGCCATAGGGTTAAAAACACTTGTGTTTACACCTGTTTTTTAATATTTTAGTTTATTTAGTTTACTTATTTATTTAATTTTATTTATTTATTTATTTTATTTTATTTTAATTTATTTTATTTTATAGGGACTATTCTCTACAATGGCGAGAAACGGGCGCATTTCTTGAAACGGGTTTTTCAAATTATCTTAGAAGATGGCGTAGAAAAGGGAACAGATGTCAACAGGTATTTAATCTCCTACCTTTCCTTGTTTACATAGGAATAGGCTCGATGTCGCACAAAACGCAACGCAGTAAAGTAAACGATCTCCATTATAATTGGCTGAATCCATATTTCGTGTATGAAATAGGACAATATTTATATATAAAGATTATCATTCATACTGGCATAAAGCTATTGAGGCCGAGAACATGTTATATGCACTCGGTAGAGAGTTTAAGACGCCAAACCGACTTGACCTATTATGCGCCATTCACTTACAGTAAGGTCGTCGAGTTCGTTCATCCGGAAATCCTGGAAAAGCTGATCGATTTGTCCATTCCCGAGTCGGTCACTCCGGATGACAGACTGCTCGAGCTCTGCCGAGAAACCATACGCTACTCCGTCAAGACTGGTAAGATACTGCCCACTCGATCTGGATAACGAACACATTTGTTAGCATTTGTACGGCCATCGCGTTATTGCAATTTAAACAGAAACAATATTCCCCATTAAAATGTGAATGAAAGTTGTCTGTAATTGAACTGATAAACAGCCGGATTCTGTGCAATACGCTAATCCTCATCGCTGAGAGTGAATTAGTGTGTGTGTGCGTGTGTGCGTGCGTGTGTGTGTGTGTGTGTGAGAGAGAGTGTGTATGTGTGTTTCGTTGAACTTCCGTATTGGTCTCACCTGAGAAATATCACCGAAAAGCTACAGCTCCGGGAAATGATATCGTCGAACATGACACAGATAAAGATAAGACGGAGATTCGCTCCTACAACCTTAAGGTTCGGAGCGCAGCGCCTTAGCAACTGCGTAATGGCAGCGCAACTCATAAGTGTGCGTGTGTGTGTGTATGTGTGTGTCTGTGTGTGTGTGTGTGGTACCATGTGTGTATTGGTGCTTGTGCGTGCTTATTCGCCTCGTGGATGTGCATGTGGTTCCTTATAGTCGAATAAATCTCGAAGTCGACCTTTTCATTAACAGATTACAAATTTTACTCACCCGTTTCTATCCAACTGCCATATTGTTTATATATATTCCCGTCGTAGTCTTTGTGGGGTAATTCCTAAAGACATTCTAAATCAGTCTTCCCCTTACAGGACATCGTCGCTTCTTCAACCAACTCTACTCGGGCTTGGATCAGTACGGTTTGGCCGGTTCTTGGCTGACTGATACGGTTAACACTAGTCAGTAAGTATATAAATAGTCGGTCAGAGACTGGCTGTCGACCTAAAGGAGGTGAGCAAATATCACATGAACAATTTAAGTAGGTTCTAGTAGAAGACTGAGGAGACACAAGAGGCGACAAGGAGAGAAGACGAGGAGGCCATCGCTTGCCATACGAATCAATCTCTACTTGAGCGCTTATTGTTGTCTTCGTCTCGGTAAAGAGGGTGCAGTAGAAGACTGGCCTGTGGCCCTCTTTGCAATTTGGTAGCAATCATTTTGCATTAAGATTTGAAATTTGCCAAACCAGATCCATGATTGTGAAAAACCTATAGTTTGTGTACTGATATTTGTTTGAAATGCATATATTAATGCTGAAATCAGTTATTGATATATATATATATATATATATATATATAAAATCATAATTTACAATGATTATCCTGATAAGTATCAAGATTAATCTATTTACTGTCAATCCACACACTAAGCTCTCCAATCCATCATTTTTTCCTCCTTACTTGATCTAATGCTCTCTTTAGATATACCTACGAAGTGGCTCCGGTGTTTACCTTGATGGAGAATGTTGTGTTAAAACACATGGCTACTTTAGCTGGCTATCAAGGCTTCGACGGCATATTCTGTCCAGGTAATCAATTGATGTGGGTGTCTTTTGCGTTTTCTTTGATTAAAATGTTCTCTTCATTATCTTAGAGTTTCTTGTTTAAATTAATATATCCTTTAAGCATGACTATCCATGTTGTCTTATTATACCAATTGTATATTATTGTACCAATAGTATCTTATGATACTGGAAACATCAGTGTCATCTGGATCAGATGTCTTACTATTTCATAATTATCCTGGTACAACAGAGTTTCCCTCAATACTCGTTTCATTCAAGGAACCAGACATGGGGTCAATTCAATTCCAGAATTGGAATTGGTATTGTTATTTATAAAAAGAAAATGGAATTGGAATTGATAAATTTTGAATTGGAATTGAAGTTTCCTACAAAACAATTAAATGCACAAATTAATTTACCATAAAAATTTTTAATTCAGAAATATTTCTCCGTGACAATCCTACTTGGAATATAAACTGATCGGAGTAGGTATTCCAAGTAGTTATTCAGAGTAGGTGCTCGAAGTACCTACTCATGGCAAAAAGAGTTTTGAAAAACGGAATTGAAATATCTGGAATTGGAATGGATACATTTGATGTGGAATTAGAATTGAGCAAATGGAATTGATTGGAATTGACAAAATGGAATTGACCCCATGTCTGCAAGGAACTATTATTTTATTTAGACTACGTTAGACCATAATTTGCCGATCCAACCTTCAAAATGTACATCCAACAAAATCATGATAAAAATTGTAAAATTAAGTGCCTTATTTTGATTAGTCCTCGAAATTTCCATCGTCAGATTATGATAGTAAAATATTTTAAGCTTTTCTGTGAGCTGCGGTTGACTGTCTGGTGGAAATATTCATAATTCATCACTAAAGAACGATCTTTGTTTGGTTTGAACTATATTAACTTAAATGTAACCCTAATAGCGGAACTCTGTAATAATGACCTCATATAGACTGGGATGTACAGTTCAGAGACCGCGGACAACATTCGTACTATTTTAGAAGAATAGTTCTCATTGACTATTTCAGTTCGTTTTCTTTCCATAATTTTAGGTGGTTCGATATCCAATCTGTATGGTATTAATTTAGCGCGATACAGAATGTTTCCAGAAATCAAAGAAGAAGGCATGCACGCTCTGCCGAAAATGTGTCTCTTTACATCGAAACAGGTGACTTAATTAAAATATCACATTTGCCTTTAGTGTAATAATAATAATAAATAAATAAATAAAACACTTCTGCTGAGTAAGCTCAGTATAATTTTTAATAAAGATATTGAATGAGGTTTTATTTACTAGTCTCGTTGACAAGAATCAACACGACGGATACTTTTTCTGTTTGTTTGTTTGTTTGTTTGTTTGTTTGTATTATTACACAAGGAAGAAGGACTTGGATGTTTTCCCGTTGAGTACACAAAAATTATTTTGAATAATTAAATCACTAGTTTCCTGGCGAATTAATATCTCTTAATGTATATCACCATAAAAACAAGACCACCATCGTAGTTCATATAGGAAATGGCTATGATCGTTATTACATGTAGATTTCTTTTTGATTTGTAAACATACACCTGATTGTATACTTCTAATTTAGATAATACAAACAGGCTACAAAACGTAGATTGTTCGTGTTGTATTTTTGTAATTAGATATTTTCGAACGGAAATAACTGCTATAAATTTATTGATCTAATTAGCTAAATCATTTACCTCATTAGAGAGGAAGCATACCTTTTTTACATAATCAACAGAACCTAGGTCATAGCTATTCTATGCATATATGTAAATACGAACATTATATGTGTGGGCAATATCGTAATATAAACCATTCCTCTTATTTTAAATACGAGAGGAAGTATTACAGACATAGGCACATTCGTATTTGTAGGGTCACTACTCGATCAAAAAGAGCACAGCTTTACTTGGTATTGGCCTTAAGTACATGATAGAAGTTGATTGTGATGAAACAGGCCAGATGGACCCAGTCGCCCTCGAGAAAGCAATCGTCAAGGCTGAATGTGAGGTTAGTACAGAAATGTCAGTTAGATAATTCTCCCAACACACACACAGAGAGAGAGAGAGAGAGAGAGAGAGACAAAGAGCACATACTACATGTCACATACAACAAATGTAAATGTATTTCTTGTATGACATTCCCCCCACGTGTTATTATTATATGTCATTGTTGATTACTGTACCCGCTTATGCCGATATCTAGCATTGAAACGTTTATCCGTGCAGGGTTTGACACCATTTTTCGTTAACGCTACTGCGGGTACGACTGTATCAGGGGCGTATGATCCTCTAGAGACCATTGCTGACGTGTGCAAACGCCACAATATTTGGATGCACGTTGACTGTTGTTGGGGAGGCGGCGCCCTCCTGTCGAGAAAGTATAGACATCTCCTGAAAGGAATAGAACTGTAAGTGCTGGCACTGGAATTCTAAAAGGAATGTTTTCGTTATTCCGTCCATTGTATAATTACCTTTATTCGTTTCAGGTCGGACTCAATGTCATGGAACCCTCACAAGATGATGGGTGCCCCACTCCAGTGCTGTGCTTTCTTAACTAAACACGAGGTATTGTTTATTCCCAACAATCACATTGCTATTCGCATATGCAGAAGCGGCTACATCCAAATACACAAACGCACACACGCTATACATAATGTTAACGAACTGAGCTTATCGCGATTCACACGATATTCACCCATTACATGTTTTTGTATCTGTTATAAATAGCAACAAAGCTAAATTTGATATCACCCGGGTTTCAAGCATTACGAATCCGTACGAATAAACAAAAAGCTACATTATGATAAATTCAGGGGTGGGGGGGTCTCCTACAGAAAATGATAATTACTGACCACAGAACACTATAATAACTTGTTTGTAGGGGATTCTCTCTTGTATTTGTTCTGGTATTCAATTGTTTAATAAAACAGTTCCTGTTCTAACTGCTATTTAGATAGAACGATCGCAAATATCGTGTTGTAACGCGCCATATATTGGGCGATAATAAAGTACGTCACGGCATAACCTATTCGCAGTTCCGGGGCGCAATGGTCTCGGCTGACACTGTTCTCTAATTTATTCCATATACTGTTAGCATTTGACGGAAAAAATTATTTTGTAATAATACATCAAAAGGTGTTTATATCAAGCCTCGGACTGTTGGATCGAATGTTTTAGAAAGATGACGTTTAGTATATACATATGCTTATAATGTTTAGCAAATATGTAAAATTATCCAATAGGTAGCGTTTATTTTATATGCATGTTTATAATTTTTAGCAAATATGTAGATGCGGTGATTAATGCACTTTAATAATAAAATATATATATATATATATATATATATATGATTTATTTTAGGGGATTTTAAAGAATTGTCACTGTGCCAACGCCACTTACTTGTTCCAGCAGGACAAGTGCTACGACGTTTCCTATGACACCGGAGATAAGGTAATCATTATAAACAGGTTATACATATTACACGGATCCAGAAAAAAAATCACTCGCAAAACTGACAAGACAAAAGCCAAATTGGACAAACGATCTTCACTCGTAATTCCGGAGAAATCTCCACTCCGAAACTGCGTATTGGACCACACATCGCTACCACCTGAGTTCGAATCTCGGCGTGGGCATATTTTTGAAGGGCGTTTCATCTTTGACTTCGCTTCATTACCGTTGGAGGTCGGTTGGCCCATTTAGCCTACGATGTGCACGAAAGTGGCCGTAAAACATCAATCATCATAACCGCAACTGATCTGCATACACATAGCACCAGATAACCGGAACATTAATTATCAGATAATAATTTCTGTGTAATAGTATAGAACAAAGCTAATAGTATACCAACAGTATGGAGATTATTACTAACTACAAGATTAGTTTCGTGTATAGCAGGGGAAATTATTTTATTGCTATATTTGTGATCAATTGAAATATGATTCCATTAGTCAATTAAAAAACCGCATTAGTCGAAAAAATAATGCCGCTGGGATTTTTCCAAGTGGGCTGTCGAATAGGCGGGGTTATGTCCAGTGGCATTTTGTCCGGAGGCTTTCTGTCCGATTACCACATTGCACGTATGCTGAAGTTGTAAACGTTGGCGCAAAATATTTCGCAGCGAGTAAAGAATAATACAAAGTTAAATGTTAACTTGGAGCCCGACTTTGTCATCTGTATAGCATCAATTTTCCAGTAAGTTTGCTTTGGCGGTTTTTGATATTATGTTGGAAGCAATTGTCTCACCTAATATATATATATATATATATATATGGCCATGTGGATACGTTCTAAGGAAATAGCTATTTGGGGAAGACAAACTTCTGGTACATCACTCTATTCTCAGTGGAAACGACCTCACAATCACCTTATTTAGCCGATGGTAATGAATTGTGGCATTTCTTTTATGTAAAATCAAAGATAATTAAGCTCATGGGCTATTGCTGTTGTCGAACATTGGACACCAATTATAGTAGATGTAAGTGTATTCCTTTCTTCTGGATAAGAACATCACTTAAGAACAATAAACGTGACTTCATCGCTAATGTACGTATTCAACCAACCCATAAACTTATTTATCTATTTATTTACACAAATCACAGTTTGAATCGTAAAAGAACATTTGAACCAATCCGGATTTGTATGGGCCATTTACTATAATCTAATGCTGTACTCCTATTGGCTGTAGGCAATACAATGTGGTCGTAAGGTAGACGTGTTTAAAATATGGTTGATGTGGAAAGCCAAAGGAGACCTCGGATTTGAACAATTAATGGACAATATCTTTGATAATTCCAGGTAAACATAAAAACCGTTTTACCATTAGTGTACTGACATTTTCATTGATAGTGTAGAAATCTGACACACACACACACGCAGAGGGGCGCCTCCGTGGTCTAGTTGGTAGCGCGTTGGACCACAGATCACTACCACCTGAGTTCGAATCTCGGCCTGGGCATATCTGAAGGGTGTTTCGTCTTTATCTTCGCTTCATTCACCTTGGAGGTCGCTCGGCCCATTTAGCCTACCATGAGCGCAAAAGTGGCCCTAAAACTTCAATCATCAGCTTCAACATTACACACACACACACACGCACACACCAAATTCCTGTGTAATATGCTTGTACATAAAGAAATAAATACTATTTGCGGACTTATTTTTTATCTTTTATCACAATACAAACAGATACCTGGTTGAGCATTTGAAAATCACTGAAGGATTTAAACTGGTGTTTCGTAAGGTAATTACAGTTAACACGGTTTTGTTCTATTCGATAAAACATATATTTGCATACGCTTTTTAATGAACAGTAACGTTGTGTGCCAACAATATTGTGTAATTTCAATAAGTTATAATTCTGTTTCAGCCGCAGTGTACCAATGTGTGTTTCTGGTACATCCCTATTTGTCTCCGAGATCAGGAGGAAACACCTGATTGGTGGGCAAAGCTTGGAAAGGTGACGATATTGATAATTTATTGCTATGTACACAATAATGAACACTTTTCCTATCTAATTGTATCACTGATCATTTACTATTTTTTAAACTATTTTATTACAATATGAGGGTTTTTAAATCAGGGATGTGAAAACAATTTCTAAAGTGTTTATACACAATTTATATCAATTTGTTTTATAACTTTTGCAATACAGAATGTGTTTTTACACATCTATTTTGTTAATAAAATCATCTTTCATTCGGTGGTTATTTACGGTTGTTACCTATTAGGCAGCTAGTGTTGGGATAATCTTCCTGATTCTATATAAAATAAGGTTGAGAAATCTTCCATCAGCTTCAACTTCGAAAATCGCCTACGATATCTAAAAATCGTGTGTAAAAATAATCTGAATCTCGTCAACTTCTAAATCACGAAAAATTTATGTTTCACCGATTTAGGGCGGAAAACTAAACTAAGACGTTTTACAGTTAAGTGCAGGAAAACAAGATTGTCAGCAATCGTCGTCGGTGGTCATGGCGGCTTAGGTTGACCAATTTGGAATCTAGGCGAATTAAGCACTTGAAAGCGTTGATGCCTGCAAATATATATTTGTGTAGATTGCATATTTCCATCTCCAAATTTTCCCAAATGACGTCTCCTTTAATTTTTTGAGCAGAGAAATCTGCAAAAGGCACAAAATATAATGGACGCCAGAAAACGCGAACATTAATGGACGCCAACATCGGCCGTTTTCTAGTAATAGTATAGTTTATAAGTTCTGTTCTTATTGTTTAGGTGGCGCCACTGATCAAAGAAAAGATGGTTTTGAAGGGTTCTCTTTTGGTTGGCTATCAGCCTCTGGATCATCGCGTTAACTTCTTCCGGATGGTCATCTCAAACGCCGAAACGACCAAAGAGGACATGGAATTCGCTATTGCAGAAATTGACCGTCTCGGGAGAGATATCGTTGTCTAGATGAACTGATCTTATTACGAAATGACCGTCTCGAGTTATACAGATCTTGGCTGTTTTCAGGATCATAGTTTAAAATTGCTGTTTTGTATTGATTTATACGGCAGAATTGTTCAATCGATTAATTTGGGCCAAGGGCGTGATTTAAATCGATAGAATCGGCATGTTTTAATGCACGATCTATAAATAATGACGCACACTCTTCCCAATAGAGGTTTATAAAGAGTTTCATTTCTGCACTGAATTGACCTAAGTTTCGCGTGGATGTTAATGCACAGTATTATGTCTGGCCATACGTCGGATAAAATGTAACATGTGCTCAAATTGCAATTAAGACTTGGGCAGCTACTTTACCTCAATTTTAGCCCCAAAGCAGTACGACTGACCCCCCCCCCCCCCGAGGGTCACATGTGACCATCTTCTGCTAACTGTCCAAGTGTTGCGACATCTTTATGCTAGGAGTACACAGCGAAAATTAAAATGAGCACGACGTTGGAGCTTCTTGAATGGAAATAGTATCTTCTCAGCGACATACCTACTGCGTAGGTATATAGATAACCTCTAACATAATTTGACGACAGCGTTATAAACGTGGTCTCGTTCTCTGACCATGTAGTTGTGTGGATATAAGTAATCTCTAGTTATCATTTATATGATGTACTGTAATATGATTAATACTTGCTTATCTTAGTAATAAATTCGCTTGTTAATTTTCTTTATGTGGCGCTAATTTCGTGAGTTTATACGCGTTTATCTATAACATGATAACTGCCTTCGTGGATTTCTCCTGCGAGTTTATATAAACGGGAAGGGAGTTCAATAATGGCATACTGGCCCGTCATACCTAACACTATGCCGGTACTGTCGACAAGTGTACGACCCGGTACATTATCTGCTCAACTGTCCAGCCTACCCGAAGCACCGAAGAATATTTAATGGTCATCTCCGACCGGAAGACCATCACCTAGCAGCATTGATCATAAGGAAATCAACATCCCCACCAAAAATCATAACCCCACTTCTCCAGGACCCTTATGCACAACAACAATGAGAAAAGATCAGACCCCCTTCTATGGACTAGTGGGTAAGAGCGTGGGACTTCCGTACCCATGTTTCATCTTTCACTTCGCTTCATTACCTTTGGAGGTCGCTCGGCCGATTTAGCCTTCGTTGTGCACAAAAGTGGCCATAAAACAACAACATATCACACAGAAGACAAAAATAAAATGGCTGGGTAAGTTAGAAATGGGAACTGCGTTGTGAATAACGATAGAAGAATGAAACACCCTTCTGACAAAGCCCGATCGGGGTCTGAAACCAGGTGCTATCGATATGTGACAAACGGCGCACTATATTATAAAGTACAGGCTTTAGTAAAGATGCGGCAGTATCGAAAAATAGTCTCTTCATCCAAATACAATGGTTGCTATCGGAGATAACAAGATTAACATGTTCTCTTTGGTTAAAGTTAAGTTTAGACGAGATATATACTGATTTGGAGTCAACTTTCTTTTTATGTGTACACAAGATCGAGTTATTTCTCAAACATTTTGGGAGAAAGGTGAAAGCACTACGTAGTTTTAATTTTTCATTAATTATCTCACATAATAATGACAATTCGTATATCAGAATTTAATCCACAAATCCAAATAACCGAAATTAAATTAAAATTACAAATTCATAAATAATATATTGATGCTTCCCTCAAACATAATTAACAGAAATTGTCAAGCTCCGTGGTACTACATCAAAGCACATGATTGGTGCATTGAAATGAATTATGGCAAGATTCGGGATGCCAAAGATCGTATTCTCAGATAATGCGCCACAGTTCAGTGGTGCAGAGTTTCTGTCATTCGCAAAGTTCTACAACTTTCAGTCAAAAATGTCAAGTCCAGAGTACGCTCAGAGTAACGGCAGGGCTGAAAAACTGTCCAAATTGCGAAAAGGCTGATTAAAAAAGTCAGCGAAAAACAACAAAGATCCTCACTTAGCTTTGCTAGCTTACAGAGCTACACCTCTAGAATGTGGCAAGTCGCCGGCAGAGTTATTCTTCGGTCATCAGCTGCGAACTACATTGACAAATGTTCAGCATCACCAAAATACAAAGCTGAAAGAAGGGAAAAGGAAGACGAAAAGGTACAATGGAAACGGAAAGCAACGGAAGTCATGCATATGACAAGCGAATCAACACCTGCGCCAACACCTAATGTTAACCAGCAAGATCAAACAGCTGCCAATGATGTATGTTCATTAAATACACCTATTAGAACAAATGGCCGAATTGTTAAGAAACCGGAACGATACATTGAAATATGCTAAGAGTAAACTATAAGATATATGACAAGGGCAGAATAATTCCTTCGAACCAAACGAGTTATTAAAGGTAGTCCACCCTTTACATAGCAAGATGTATATAATGTTTATTCATTTTTAGTCGATCAACATTATGTAGAATGTCAAAGTGAAATATTACTGCTTAATAATGAGTTATGTATAATACAAATCACATTGTAGAAACAAATACAGAAAATGGTCTGTGGAATGTTCAACATCATTATATGACTGATGACAACAAGATGTGAACAGTTTAATATTCAATATTAGGACATAACTAAAAAAGGGAGATATAATGATAAATTTGTGTTTTAAAATAATGCACGCTGGTTAACATGTATATTCACCGTTCCAGCTAGGCCATTACACGGTGGCGCAACGCCCTGCCCCTATTTAACTGCGCCATGTACGTTTTATTTTGCGCCCTGTATATCTCTGTAGGGCGCCCGGTGTTATTGGTAATTATGATACTGTCACAAGCTCCATTTCATGAATATTAACTAAATGTCAAGTTAACTAAACAACTGATTTCAAATGATGTGCCTTCAAAAATATCTTTCACGCCTAAAAGTGCCCTCCATCTGCCAACTGCACCCTGTACTTTTCAAAACCTAGCTGGAACACTGTACATCCCAAGTGACCACTGTACAGTAGTACAGAAAGACTTGTTTAATAAAATCGGGTTCGTGTTCAAGACTGTGTTGCGGACACACTTCCATACATACACGGCGGTACATCCAAGATTATACTATCTGTAGCTATCCACACCTAATTGTATGTCAATTCCATCAAAGTTTAATAAAGAGAGTTTAGCAATTACAGTTTAGTATCTATTAGTATCATATTGTCATATAGAGTGATGGATAATGTGAACCAAATATTTGTCAGATCCAGGGAGTTCATCAAATCCTATAAATACAGGCATGAATCGCCCCCCCCCCCCATCCCCAAATTGGAAGTTTACAGCGCCATGCTCCAAGCACTGGGCCACTGAATTAGTTTAGTTAGAATTATTATAAAAAGGGGAAAAACAATCCGGAAATAGAATATTAATAAATCCATCCTTAATGAAAACAGCCGCACATTTCAATCCTAATTTATAACATAAAAGTAGACCAAGTTTTCAGTTTAAAAAGTTTACGTAAAAACTAAGAATAGCCAACTATTTAGGAACACCTGTATCATCGTGATATGGCAGATATCTAAACATATAACGACACGCAATTAATAACATTGGCCTATTTCATGCTTCACATACCATGTAATTGTCTATCAGTTTGACATTCGGTCGCAACAACTTGCACGTGTATCAAGGCGGTTCTGTTTACATACTTCCAGTTATTCCGTTATGAACATTTGGGACAGTTTACAAAATACTGTCAGTACGAAAATAACTTGTCAAAATAAGGTTTGTGTTGGTACGTAAAATGTCAACAAATCTGGTCTTGGACATGATAAATCACGGAATGTCCACGGTTGAAATGTCAGACAATCAAATATTTTGACATTATGACAATAATGACAATCATTCTAAGGCGATGAAGATAGGTATAAATATATATATATATATATATATAGATAGAGAGAGAGAGAGAGAGGGGGGAGGGTATAGTAATCAATATTATCAGTAGATGGCATCAAAACCAATACATACAGATAGGTTTTCGATTTGTATTTTAGTGAGCTCCGGTGGCCTAGCGGTTAAGCACCCGGCACTTGGTGCCAACGGTCACAGGTTCGAACCCCGTAAGAGGTCGAAAATTTTCCAGAGATTAATTTCTCAGCTCACAACATCGTGGGTGTCTGGCCACGTTAAATGGCGCTGCCGTCTCCACTGAATTATTTAAAATAAAGGGGGACGTTAAAAAAAACCCCGAGGACGTAAAACACTCTGGCAGTGACCACCCTCATGGTATTTCGGCTCCATCTTTCGGTACTGCTCCCATGTGAGTGGTGGGGGGGGGGGAGGTTTCTCAACCACTCCAACATTGAGGTTGTGCTGAATAAGGCACAGCCTGGAGATTCTCCCCGAACAACAAAGCCAAAGCCTTTGTATTTGAAAGATCCTATGATCGAAATGGATCTTATATGTTTTGGGAGGTGATTCCATCATCAGAGGTAAGGCAGTCCATTAGTTGTGTTGAATAATGTTTAAGGCAATTAAAGAATTATTTAGGCGACTTCAGTGCCCATAACTCGTATGTACAACTACATCGACAAGTTTTCTGTTCTGTGTTTGTTTCACCTGACACGCGTTATGATTTCGTCTAGTCGCCATGACTCGGCAAGTTCTTATCAAACACTGATGACTTGCGCTCGTTATTCTGGTCGTTTCTTAGACAAGACTAGACAATTTATTCACAATTTCCGATTCACATATAATACACGACATAGTATAATATTAATAGTAATAGAGGAAATTGAGAAACAGACATAGCCATAATGGCTGTCTTCCTACCTGCCCATAACTTTAAAAAAAACGATAAAATAAACAAAGCATGGCTAGAGAATGGAAAACATTCTGTAGACACACAAATACATATACGCATACAAATATATACGCATACATACACACATATATATATATATATATGCTACATGTATACACACACACGTACACATACATACACACACACACACACAAACACATATATACATACATACATACATACACGTATACACACAGATACACGTGTGTGTGTGTGTGTGTGTGTGTGTTTAAACATATAGATCTACATATATGCAATATTTCATTGAACCTTCTATTAGAGCAAAATTTGTTAATTTTCGTCATATGAATATACGATAATCTATCAAAGGATGGTTGGCCCTCCTACGTACTGTAGTACAGACCTCTAGGTCATGAGTTTCTATGATGATGATGATGATGATGATTGATGTTTTATGGCTACTTTTGCGCACATGGTATGCTAAATGGGCCGAGCGACCTCCAAAGGTAAAGAAGTGAAGTCAGAGATGAAACACCTTTCATATATGCCCACACCGAGATTCGAACACGGGTAGTAGTGATCTGTGGTCAAACGCGCTACCAACTAGACCACGAAGGCGCTCTATGTGACTTTGTATGAATAAACTTAATGGTATGAAACAACCTTCATATTATAATGTACAGTGTCAGACAGCAAAAAAGATTGGTATACTACTACTACTACTACTGATAATGATGATGATGATGAGGGTAATTATAATAATAATAATAATAATAAATATTATTATTATTATTATTATTATTATTATTAATGCAGTGGAGAAATTTCAAATTCTGTTTAATTGGCAATTTGGATTTTTGGAGCTGAGACAGTAATACTAATGTATAAAAATAGCGCCACGTAAGACAGATGAGATGAGGCCTTTTGTTGTGTTAAAGAAATTGTTGACAAATATTAATTAGATAGTTGAATTGCCGAGTAACTTCGTGTATAGTTCGCATATCCGTTTCGTGTTTCTATTTACTATGATTAGTTTGTCATAATAACGTACATATTTTATTTATGCCCGTCACAGTGTGAATAAACATCTGTTAACATATTAAACTGGCTAACCCATTCATTAACTTATACTTAAAAAGATAAACAATATTTCAATTGGTAAGTTGAAAAGAAAACTGTTAATAATCCAGTGTAGTGTTGATATTTCTGAACAGATATTAGTAGATATTTTTCTTTCTGTTCAGCGGAAAGAGACTGAAGATCCGGGAGTAGTTTCTGTGTAATATTTTGGCCAATATTCGGTAGTCCGGGGCATTCTATCAGATGGTGGGTTGGGCCAAAATGGTCTATGTGAAGTCTTGAAACTCTTGGAATATGAGTGACACTTGAGTAGTCGCAGTTGGGCATCTGTAAATCTATTTGGGCATATCCTAAGTTCTGGTATGGTAGTACTAAGATACCAGGTACCAGTTGCAGTGGTGTAGTTGTCACGGAAAAGAATGTCTTTTTACTCTTTATCCCTCGCCTTATTTATTCTGTACGATGCATGAGGTACTTCAAAAATATCTTATGGTATTATTATTGTTGTGTGTGTTGTGTGTGTGTGTGTGTGTGTGTGTGTGTGTGTGTGTGTGTGTGTGTGTGTGTGTGTGTGTGTGTGTGTGTGTGTGAACGGTGTACCGATAGCAAAGACTATATATAAGCTATCTGCTGATGGACAGGCCTCGGTTCAAATGCCAGTGTTTTCAGCATTTCGGTCATGTTTCATCTGACAATTTTCTTTCCCTTAAGAACAACACCGTGGGGCATAGGTCTCAAGTGTGATCGGCGCCAAAGCTGTAATAAAACCACTCATTTATTTACTCACTTAGAATTCAGTAGGATTATTTTAAAGTAACAGTTGAACATGTACCTGTAACATAAACATATGTAACATTTATATTGCTACCACCGAACTGCGGATATTATTAGAAGATACAGTTCTGTCTGAATGCTGTATTCAATTAAAAAAATAAAAAAATAAACACATAGCCTTTGGTTGCCGGAGAAAGTGATTGAAGTCCCCCATAAAGAGCTTTCTATTGTACCGAGCAAGTTAGCAGGCCTACTGTTATACATCATTACTCTTGTCACCCTTTGGGACGTTTGTTTGAATTTATTTGCTAACTGCTAATACACACGGTTGGTTTATTATTTAACTGCCTTTTGATTAGCTCAAAGATAGAACTCCTAAAATATATTATTAAGTGTGTACTTTTCTAAAAGCAAGCACTTCACGGTTATAAAGATAATGAAAACATTATCTTTGACACACACTTACATCGACATTTACTACATGATATGATACAAAATGACGCTAGTTAGCAAAGGATTCAAACATAAATATTATTTATCAACAATATATATATATATATATATATATATATATATATATATATATAACTGGCAGTTTCTATATCTTTTTCACAAATGGTATCACAGATACATCCATATATGAGCAATAATCATTATAATGGTCGATACTAAGACGTTATCATGGGGGAAGGACTATCGTCGTCACGAACATGGACTCGTCTTCCAAACTCTCCGATAGTTGACGATCTAATTCCGGGACAGAGGTCACCGACACCACTGTCCGATTTTGAGACGCCGTGGTGTTCGAGTACTGATCATCTTCGGCTGACTTCTGAAAGGCTTCGATTCCCGGCAATGAGTGGATGTCGTCTACGGATGGCGGTCCCGGGGTGATCGCTTCGTGGTGATCCTTCTCGTAGATGTCGTCCGGCGGGGGGGCAGCCCGTAGTTTACTGTTTACCTCGAAGAAGGTGCCTCTTTTGTCGTTGATGAGAGGCTTCACGGCCGTGGAGTAGATGGGATTGAAGTCTACGACGTGGTTGCTGGGAATTATGGCCAGATCGGACGATATGCTTTTTTGGTCGTCCACGTAGACCGGGTTGATGAATGAAAAATCGTTCTCGTTCTTGGTAATCTCGCCGGTTGAGTATCGTCCGATTGCCGACTCGTCAGTAGAAATGATGTAGGAGTTCTCGGAATTGCTGTAATTAGTAAATACGTGAAACTGTTACTGTTGTTCAGGGATCGAGGTGCTGGGCTATAGTCTACTATATGTGTTTATCATTGGTCTGAAAGAGCAACCTTTGACATTTCTCGAGTACATTTAAAGCTTTAGGGATCATCTCAGAACATCAACCTCCAATCACAGATGAAATTACTTTCATCTGGCCTGAGACCAGATCCAGACCCCCTCCTCTCAGATGAAAGTTGGCAAACACTGATAATGGTATCAATATATAAAATTTGTTCGTAGTCCGAGGATGGATTTTTGAAGATATGTGTAACTTTTGACGATCCGAAGATTGTTGGTTTGACGAAAATGCTTCACTGGTGTCGCCATTTTTTCGCTGATGTCACGTGACCTAGTAAAAACGTTTAATTGGTGCGTATTTTGCAGGCTGGAAATAGATCGACAGGAAAATAACGATACGATTTCTTTTCTCTATCTGCAAACTAATTGGGGCGGCGCGAATGACCGGAACGAAAACAATCTATGTCAGACGAGAGATGAAACTTTCTCTGACCCCCTCCCTCTAAACGAAAGTAATTTCGTCTGATATCCGAAATCGATGTTCTGAAATAACCCCTTTTTGGCAGTGGTTTTGTTATAAGCCGGAACCCAGAGACTTTGCTTTGTGCCATTGCATGCCCCTGAGGCCTACCAATATCCGACTCTGGTATTTTTTGTTAGGCTCCCCCTACTTCATTTCTTAGCAAAACCACTGATTGGGCAAAATAGTTTAAATCTACCTGTTAGTTGAATATGACAATTAAACAAACCAAAGGTTGTTCAGGTAATAACTTTCATTTGCATAGCTTTACTATGAAGATTAATTTAAGAAATGTTATAGATATATTTTCTGGAACGATTTTTTCCAATAAATTATTTCACAAATAATTGAAAAGCACCTCTTTGATATTGCATAAAATAATGCAGTTTTGCTCAAGCGAAATTAATTGTAATGAGACGTATAAGATCTTAAAGGTTTTTCAAAAATCTCTATTTGAAATTTGACATTGAAGTCGCCCAGTAAACTTCATTAGAACTACAAACAAATTGTGGAGGCAATGTACTAATGGTTGTCTTAATATCTAAAGTCTAGTTAGGATGTTTAGATTGGTTAAAATGACTAAAATAAAGTTCGACCAGAATTGACAATAACTTACGTTTTCTCAAAGCGTGACCTCCAGCAGATTATAATAATAATAATGATGATGATAATAACAGCAGCTGTTGTTCCTATCGTAATTCCGGCAATCTGCGCAGCTGAAACAGAATTAGAAAAACAAATAAACAAACTTATAACAATGGCGAAGATGGTGATGATGACGATTGGTGTTTTACGGCCACTTTTGTGCCCATGGTAGGCTAAATGGGCCGAGCGACCTCCGAAGGTAATGAAGCGAAGTCAAAGATGAAACAAACTTCAGATATGCCCACACTGAGATTCGAACACGGGTGATAGCGATTTGTGGTCCAACACGCTACCGCTAGACCACGGAGGCGCCCCAACAATGACGAAGACAAATATTTCCTATTGACGGCTGCGTTCTTCCATTTTTCACCACCTCAAAAGCCACAAATCGATAGCCACTTCACTAACTTGATTACGGGTTGTCTTTTGAATCTCTTTGCCTGAGTTATGGACAGTTTAGAATAAGTTTAAGTATTCCATGGTTCTTAGTTTATATACTGATACATGATATATGGTTTGTGCCTGCACTGACATTACGCTCATCCGCACGCCATTATACATCAAAACATAAATGACCAGAATATTGTTGATTAAAGTAAATGGTAATATTATTACCTGAAAGTCCTGATGTCGTAATCACGGATTCTGTCTCATTGGTTGTCATTGTGTATTCGGTGAAGTAGCTGGTTGTTGTTGTTGTTGTTGTTGTTGATTCACCACTGATATATTGTCCCGTTGTACTGTTGTGCGTTGTACTACTTGATACATTGTACACTTGAGTGGTGTGTCTTGTTGTAGAATTGCCAGCTGTTGTTGTTGTTGTTGTTATATCTGTAAGTGGCACTGTTGTGCCAGTTGACGGAATCGATGTATTCGTTGTAACTATTATTCCTGTGACATGTGTTGGTATAGTGCCCGTGCCATGTGTTTGCGTTGTACCGGTCCCCTGTATTAGTGTTGTATCTGTATCATGTGTTGTTCTTGTGCCTGTGCCCTGTGTTTGCGTTGTGCCTGTGCCCTGCGTGAGTGTCGTCCCGGTCCCCAGTGTTGGTGTAGTGCCTGTGCCTTGTGTTGGTTTTGTTCCTGTTCCCGGTGTTTGTGTTGTGCCTGTCCCCTGTGTTAGTGTTGTGTTCGTCACCTGTGTTGATGTTATGTTTGTTTCCTGTGTTGGTGTTGTGCCTGTCCCATGCGTTAGTGTTGTGTTTGTCCCTAGTGTTGGTTCTGTTCCTGTGTCCTGTGCTGATGTTGTGCTTGTTGTGACTGTCCCCAGTGGTGTTGTTGTGCCTGTCCCCAGTGATGGCGTTGTACCTGTCCCCAGTGTTAGTGTTGTGACTGTCCCCTGTCTTGATGTTGTGCTTGTCCCCTGTGCTGATGTAGTGTCTGGTAAATGAGAAGTGAGCGTCTGGTATTTTGAGGTAGGTGATGTTTCTGTAGATTGTACAGTGGAGGTTTGTGAGTTATTACTCTGTGTAGTAGTACCAGTGACCGACGGAGTAGAAATACTAGGAAAAGTAGCTGTAAAATAGAACATAGAACAGGGTTAACAACAACGATAACACAACAACAATAACAACAACAACAATAACGTATATGATACATTTCTTTCATCATTCTATTGCTAATAGTTAACTATCACATATTTAAACCAATTATAATCTCTGTAATTTTGCCAACAATCTCTAAGAACATTATACGAATAATTGCAAACCCATAGCAACCAACCTTTGTTTATATTTATACATAGAACATCAAAGTTTTGCATCAAGTAATTTATTAGCTATATGACGTTTGCTGATGAAACATTGCAAATGGAATTACCTTAAAGTGTTAATCCGTTTATCTGTTATCACTATGTTAGAGTTAGTTTGTATGTTTATTATTTAATAAACATCACAAACGATTAGATAGTAGCAGAAACGTGAAGCTCACACTTTATAATAGAACACCCTCTAAGCTACGAAATCTAAAACTTATTTATCATTTTAGTAAATGCCGAATCCGGTCAACCCGATTTGCGGCCATTGCGAAGGGGATATGACGTGGATACGCTGAACTCGATGACATCATATATATATATATATATATATATATATATACTTAGAAGGTTCGCCGACAAATCAGCATGCTGTGTTTTAGAAGAGTAACCAAAGTGAGGGGTTAGTAACACTAACGGGAACAGCGATAGCACTAAACACTATAAGGATGAGAAATAGGTCAGGCATCGGCAATGGAGTATCTTGTGTTGTTAGTTCGTTAGTTTGTGAAATACATCTTATTGATTGTAGTTAATGTTGTTATGTCGTTGGTTAGTGTGAATACATTAATGTAATCAGTTAGTCGCTGTTTAGTCGTGTTAGAACGACTGGTAAACGGTTGTTACCTTCAATCAGAGAGACGTGGGGGTGGATCGTGTTCTCCGAACCCGTCCTCATTGGTTCCAGAGTAATCGGTGTTTGTCTTTCCTCATTCGTTGATTTGTGTTGTGTTACAAATGAGCTCAGTGTTGTTTGGTGTTTTATTGCCTTTTCTGTTACAGAGGTGTTTAATGGTGGCCGGTTTATCAGGGTACCTGCTATAGGCGAGTTTGGTGTCTGTACGTTTGCGGTGCTAAGTGGTACAGGTGTGTTTGACGTTATCTGTTGTTCCACGGTGATGCCTGTTACAGATAAGTTTGATGTGGTCTGTAGCATCGCGGTGATTTCTTCTGGTTCTATTACAGTAAGACTAGATGTCTTAACTTCCGTTACAATAGGTATAACTGTACTTTCTTTATGGGGTACAGTTACCGTATCATTTCCAGGCGAAGGTGGTGTTTGTGACAGTGCGCTTCCTGTTTCAGTAACAGGATGTGAAGTTTCTGTTTCAGACACACCCGGAGTGTACGTCATATTACCCCGACCCACAGGTGATATATGTGTATTCTCTCTCCAAGGTACAGTCGGTGTTTGTGTAGACTCACTTCTAATTACCCTAGATGTACCTGTTACATCTCCATCAGATGATCTATGTGTAGTTTCTTTTTCCGTTACCTTTACTGAGTGTTTGGTTCCTGTTCCACACAGTGTTGAAGTGTACGCAGTTTCGGTTGGTGTATTTGTGGTTTTCCCTTTAGTTTCGGTTAGTAAATATGCTGTTCCTTCGTTTTCGGTGAATGTATATGTAGCTTGAGATAATACTTCAGTTGTTGGTCTTAAGCCGGTTTTATTTGTGGTATAGGTAGATTGAAGTCCTGTAACTTGTTTATCCATCTCAGTTACGGTTAATGTAGTAGTACCTTCTGTACTTGATCCAATTCGTGTAGCTGTACCTTGTAATCCAGGACTGACTGATCCAGGTGTATTTCCTGAAGTCATCACAGCCGAAGTATCTGTCACCCCTAACCCGATAGGAATAATCGTAGTAGTATCATGAAATCCCGATCTCGTTTCCCGTTCACTTTCGACAGATCTGGATGCCGGTTCTTCCAATGATGTTGTTTCTAAGCCTCTAGCAGATAATCCATATGATTTATCTAATTCTGCCATACCTGTCGTATGCGTCATTTCCGATCCTGATGAAGTTACAGGATTAGTAGACACGACGTTGGTTTGAGTCGAAATCCCAGTCACTGTTATCTTCGTCGGTTCAACCGTAATGTTAGATATTTCTGTTTCCGGAAAAGAGCCTGTACTTATCGTAGTTGACGTAGACATTGGTTCAGTTGACGAGACGGATGACACACTAAGAGATGTCTGATTTACAGGTATGCCACTTATTGGGATACGTGTTTGTGTTATATAATTCCTCGTATTTGATGTTTCTAGTGCTGCTATCTTTGTTGTTTGTTCACTTGGTACAGTGACCATAGACATTGTCCCATTCCCTGTATCAGCTCGTGTATGTCTTATGTGTGTATCTGTTATGGTCGAGGTTCTTACCGTTTCAGGTGTTACAACAGCCGAAGTATCCATAGATTGATGGCTACTTGTTAGCTGAATCTTTGTGGTTTCTTTCCTAGAATGATTCCCTTCAGATGTCTTTCCCCGTCGTGTCAGATTTTCCGTGATGCTTGACACTTTACCCGTCGTTGCCGGTGTTGAGTAAATATCATAGATCGGTGCTGTCACTGTAGAATGTCGTGATCCGTATTTCGTGTTTTGTTTTGTGATGTACTGTGTCTGTGTCGAGGTTTCTTCTGTTTGTTCTGGTGTAAATGTTACTTCGGATACGGTACTTCCTTTTGTCGAAATTGCTTGCGAATAGAAACTGTCTGTGTCTGTAATTTTAGTAACGACTGTTGTTAATGTAGTTTCTTGATATTCATAGCCTGTTGGTATTAATTAAAGGTTAGTTTTTATTTAAAATGAACGTCCTTCGCATTTTTCAACACAAACTTAATGTATTCTTAGTCTGATGCCTATAAATGTGTGTTTTCGATGTCACAAATAAATGTGGTATCAACAGTCATATATACAACTACAAAAGTTAATATAAAGCCTGCAACACGAATTTACAGTATATAATTACTTAGCTTCTAAAACTGACTTGAGATTATAAACTACGATTCTGGGCTTAAGCTAAGAGAGTTGTTCTTAAGACAAGTATTGTTATTTCCTACAAATAACCAAATTATTGATTATTAATTAAAGCATAAACATATCTACCAGCATTATCTCATCTTTTCCTACAATTTATTTTGCTTTTCGAGAACGATTATAACTTTTTACATTATATATATATATATATATATATATATATATATCATGTTTCTGATATAGCACGCATTTAACAGATTAATAGTCAGTTAATGAGATTACAAAATAAAATATCCAGTTTATGGGTTTGCATAAAATGGTAACTGACATTAAAGTCTGATATAATACTAGAATATATGTCGCATATTTCTTAGTGCATCAAGTTACATTAACAGCGAAATTAACTGTAATATTGCCATGTAAATAGATTAGCTTACCTCTTGTTGTAGGACTGACGGTTGTGTCAGATGTTAGTTGACACAAGTAAGGTTTCTGTATGTCACATTTATCATCCCGCCACAGGTACGTACCAGGTGATGAAGATATATGATACATATTCATACAGCTGTCTATCTCATCTGGTGACATAGTGTCCCACACATTGAAGGTAACAGCTGTAACTAAAGCGAAGAAAAAAAAACGAAAATAAAAGTAAACCAAAATATTTATTTTAATGCTAGTCCCTGAACAAATTATATCAGGAAATTATATATATATATATATATATATATATATATATATATATATATAACATATATATACTGTCATTGAATTTGTTAGTTGTTTTTTTTATTATGTTTAGAGATAATATATATATATATATATATATATATATATATATATATATATATATATATATATATATACAGAAGAGAGAGGTAGGTAGGTAGGTAGGTAGAATTACCATCCACCCATATCCATTTTTCCTTATGAAGTCCAATCCAGTAAGCTCCATAACGATATTCCGTTTTATTTAATTCACGTTGTATAGCCACAAATATATCTTCATCGACAACAGTAGCTAGTGTTGTACCAAGATTTGTACATTCCGATTGAGATTGTGCCAACTTCTTGTACTACCTCCAACGTAAGCCAATAAACATTGTCTGGGGAGTGTTGGTGATATTTTAACGTGATCAACTGGAAGTGGCTTGCTACATAGTTCTGTAATATTAAAATATAGATTTAGTTTTTTCGTCATATGATGTTTTTGTTATGTCTGTTTCTCTAAAGATATATTTCATATTAATCACCCAATTTTGTATTATCAATATATAATATGATTAAAATATTTCTGCTACGATAATTTACCTGTATTTCCATCACATATATATCGGTAAGGGTAAGCACTAATTTGATCCTTCCAGTGATAACCAGTGTCGTTATATTGTGCTACATACATATTGTTTTGGGGATATCCTGTAGTCCACCTTGTAAACGCTGGAAGTAGATAATGACCCAATAAACAAGTTTTAATCCGTTTTACATTTCAATGAAAAGTAAAGATTTTAGATTGAATTAAGTTTGTTGGTTACGGCTTCAAATACACATTTATTAGTAATATTTCTTACTTCCTAACACAGAGCCATCGTCCCAGTACCAGTTGTCTAACTCTACACCTTTAGCTCCTAACCACACTTCTGTAGCCGCTGTTTCTCCATTTTTCAACAACTCAAATAATTTACTGGATACGAAATTGTGAGTAACTTCGTCATCAATGACAGCTAAATCACCTCCAATCTTTATACATTCTGACCTTGACTCATTCCAGGTTCTACTACTTGAGAAGAAGTGATAACAGGAAGTGTCCTGACAGCCTAACAACTCTGAAACCACGAAAGAGATCAACTAAATTGAAATTACCTTTCCAGAATTTTGGCGTCTCCCATAGAGAATTGAGTGAAACATTATTCTCAAATCAACAACACGTATATAAACACTTACTTGAGCTGGTGTCACAGATGACGATTTATAAGGTTTGATATGCAATTTATGGAGTATTAATTCCACCCCCTCATTATTTTATAACGTTTATTTGATGATAATTACAACAAGAAGTATAACGCTATTAGATATAAGACATTCACGAATATTATAAATTTGGTGGACTAATACGCAGATAGTTTTATCCATTTATTTAAAAAAAGATCGATCATAAATATATCTCCTGCTTAGATAGTTCTAAGTGTATAACATACTTTACTAATACTATATAATTAGGGCATTTTATGGATAACGTCAGTGTACGGTTATTTCATTCGCTACACAGTTGTGAAAGTTAGTTTGTGGGGTAAAAGCCATGTCCGCTGACGATGAAACAACCAACTATTTTCACGGCTGTTACGGTTGTTCTTTGATAACAAATCTTAATCAACTCGAACAACACGTCTTGCAATTTATTATTAGGGAAATCATTATTAAAACTGGTGGAAATAACGTGTTATATATAGAATGCTTCTCCCAGATTTTAATCAATATTCAGAGATGAAAACTAAATAAATGATTACAAAATCTACTCGGAAAAAACCCATCCAAAAACGGTTAAATCCACGTTGTAGTTAAATCTAACAGAGTAGACAGTGAGTAGACTATAAAATGTCTATAAATTAGTTTACTATTTTCCCCATTACATTTGTATTATTTGCCTTGGAAGAAAAACTCTACTGTTTCATGAGTTATCAATTATTATTTCTGGCTCTTAAAATAAATATTAATTGTTTTTATTAATTAAAATCTCTCCAAACGCCCCCCCACACACACACACACAGACCCCCCCCCCCCCTCTAAATCATCATATTTCCCACTCCCATGCTGGGGGTACTCCGAGGTAGTATGGCTATATGTAAACATTTACAAATGAAAATTTAAGCTGTTTATATATATATATATATATATATATATATATATATATATATATATATATATATATATGGGATGATTCTTTTTGTATCTTACTTCTTTTCACACAAAAATTTGAATTTACATTGAATTACTATTTTAATAAGAAAATATCATTTTTCGACGATACTTATTATTTAAAAACGTATAACTAACTATTTATCCTTAAAATGATACAAATTTACAAATGCCGTAATTTTCTTCTTTCGCTAAAAAACCCCCGTTTTTGGATGTTTGCGAAATATACAAATACAACAACAAAATAAACAAATTGGAATCCTAAATCGTTAGTCTGGCAGAGATGTCATCAACTGATAGTTTAGCGACTGATTGGACTTCTCAACTTACCGTTGTGCATTTTACGATCTAATATTTCAGCAGTTAGCGTCCTAAAACTGTTGTGTGAGGAATAATGAAATTTTAATTAGTGGGACAAAATCCTTGAAAACTTTATGAATGTGCAACAATTGACTTTCACAATGACAACAGGAAGTCGGACTTCATTTTGTATATGTAGTAAGCCCCAATTTTGTCAATTTTAAACCCTTTTTTCCGGATAATTCCTAGAACACCCGGGCGCTTTTCTAATACGAAACGTACACACAACATATTTATGACAGTGGATAGGAAATGGTTCATTTAGTAAGATGTTTGAAGCGATTTTAAATAATTCAATTTAAAATTAATATTACAAGTTGGGCAGATCATTGTATTTCCTTTGGGACAATATGACGTTAGGAGGAGCAAAATTTCGATTAGCCGAAAATATAAGGTTAATATTGAGAAATCCCTAAATAACCGGCGCCTATTTTCCTGTACGATATTTTTCTCCTTGTGACGTCATTTAGTTCCATAAGAAATAACGATGATCTGTCGGGATTTTGGATATTAATTATAAATCTACTATAACATTAAACTAAACTCGCTTAAGACCTCCTATTAAGTGAAAAAAATTCCTATTCAAGTGGTGTAAATATGTTTTGTGTAAATTACGTATTAGAAAAGCGCCCGGTGTTCTAGACATTTCCCAAAAACCATCTGTACGCGAGCTATATATAATGCGAAGAGATGCGTAGCACGAATTAGAGACTGCTCGAGATATACACGAGTTTTTAATAGTTTAAAATACCCTTGCTAGCTTGATACAACTTTATTTTTTAATACATTTTCTACGTGAAATTTGTTTTTCCCATATATTGATGTCGGGTAAGTTACTGTTTCTGACCGAAACATGTAATTTACTTATTTTAATTAACTATTTATCTATTTTGTTTATATATGATATTTGTTATGGAAATGACTAATTAAAAAGTATTAAAAGGCGAAGTTGAGTATGAACTAAACTAAATTTCCTAAGCATTAACGAAAAACTTAACCCCAAACAATCAGATCTGAGATGGACTTACTGCCAAGGTTTAATTAAACTTAGGTTTGGTTTCTAAAAATAAAATATCTTGTAGGTTATTTCCACCAAAAACAGAATAGACTTCGATATTTGTTGAGGGTTTCTATTAACTTCCTCGTATTTCAGGGCAGTTAAACGGTCAATACACAGATATTATTTTTACATATACAGGGCGGATATAATGCGTTGCACAAATTACAGACAGCTGGAGATACGTTTCTGACTGAACCATTTCATTTACTAAAACAATCCGTTGTAAATGATAATATAAGTCTGGTTTTACGTAATATCAACTATTCAACCAGTCAATTGTTAAACAGTATATTTAAACAGTAACTAAAATATTATTTAAAATATATATAATGCTAATATATTTATCCTAGTAATCCTAGTAATGTATTAGTAGTTATATATAGAAATTTGTATACGTACATTTTCCTCAATGTGGAGTATTTTTAATTAAGTTTTAATTTGAGGAATATTACCCCTACCAGTATGGAACTCCCCCTCCCATAAATCTGGATCACTGGAATGGCAAAAGCGACAAGAAGCAGAAAGGCAGGAATTAGACAATTTCAGATTTTATAACACAAAAAATATTCACATCAACGTCCAGTTCTGACACACATTTAAAATAAAATCTTCATGGTGATGATACAATGACATGTGAGTTACAAGAACAGGGAAGAGCTCTTTTTAATATAGAGATAAATACTTGTGCATCCTTTACTAATCAACACAGGCACAGTAATTCTTCTGGATTCATTAATCCGGTATCTATACTGCATGTAATACATCTATATACTGCAAGTAATACATCTGAACATTAGTGACAGGGAATCGGATATTCCCTCGGGCATAAATGATTTGATTTCTGGAGCACATCCTATTAATGAACTAACACAGACAAAAATGAAAGATCATCAACTACTAGCATCTTCCAATATCCATCACGAGCAAATCTGAAACAGATTTTGCTGAACATCCATTTCAGCCACTTGATCGTCTGCTATTTGATGCCCATTTGCATTGGACGCAAATTATGAATGACCCGTCCCGAGAACATTACTAAAATGCAACAAAGAAAATAGTTGCCTATATTGTTGATACGACTTAGCCCTTGAGTCTCCTAACACTTGTAATCCATTAATCTTGTTACCTGGCTTTAGTGATTACAGATATATTAGCCAGATATTGGCTTTGCACAAATTGCCAAGAACAAATGCCAGAAATGTCCAGTAATATATCAGTGTGGTACCTTAGATAATGTCTTTGCAACATCACTAATTAAAAGGAAAGAAGAAGTATTGAAGCAGAGAAGTATTGTCATGAGGAATATCTGCACCATAAAGATGTTAGGCAAGCAAGCACTTCCTTTTCGAGGTCACAGAAATTAATCGGTCTGCAGTCTAGATAATGAGATTCTGATTTCTGAAGCATGGCAAATTTTTAGCCACAGCGCAATTGATGGCAAAAATGACCCCCCCCCCCATTTTGGCAAATCAACACAAGATAATTCATCCATCTGTCAGTTTAGTAATATTATTCGGTATGTGCTTAAATGTGTTATCTGTGAAAGGCTACTTTCAGTTGTGTCAAGTAATGATGTAAAAGGACCCGGATTGTTTTAGCTATTGATTGAAACATTACAGCATCTTAAAATTGACCCCAAAATTGACCCCAATCTGATAGCACGGATTGTGCTACAAGCCACTCTGCTCTGGTCGGTATCATGGTTTACAAAGTAAGATCGCTGATATGGTTTAACAACATGTTAATATATGGTGCTATGCTCATGTCTCGAATTTGGTGATACCTGAAAAGGCAAAATGGCGTGCGCCTGCCGTTTCTCTTTTCAATTCCAGTTGCAACAATTGTAACATTTCCAGCACTTGGCCATCGTGTGTACAAAATATTATGGCATCCAACAGACTTCATGACCAGACATATGATAGCCTTTAAGAACTTTATAAATTCAAATGGGCACTATGAGTTAGTCCAATTTAAGAAGACATTTTCAAAGCTAAAGATCACAACAAGTTAAGAAATTCGTTCTCTTGGAATCACACACTTTGCTAGCCAATAAAAAGGAATTGTTTGATGAATTGGATGTAGAAGCAATTATTTATTGGCAGATTCGCACAATCATCGAGAGAACACAAACAATTGTTTTTAATATAATGAACTCTATGCAATACACCTTTGTGCTTTTGAATTATCTGTTAATGTGTAATGTGTGCAGTACAAGTAAACCATTTTAAAATCTAAATAAATAATTTACAAATTCAATTATAACATTCTGTATTTACATTTGGTATATACTGTAAACTGCCAATAATATGCACACAACATTTACACTGTAATTACTAAAATGAAATATAATACACCTTTTTATTCGCAAAGCTATTAATTACACCTTTTTTTTTCACTTATGACATTTTGAAAAGTTTATTTATTCATCTTAAAAATTAAATGGTCCCTTTGTAGTTGTGGGTGGGCTTCCTTTGTCTCCTAGCAACTAAACTTTTAAGGCCCAGTCCGCCACTGCATCAGATAACAATTCCTCCAATCTTGAAACAAGAACTATAGAAGATATAAATATTAATAGACAGATGATGCCATCATTCAATATCACAAGTAGAATTCTACAGAAATTGCATTTATTGATTTGAGTTGTTTAGCGTCGGAGCTGTTCATGTTTTAGGCATATGAACTAGGGGCAAGTACGTGGCGGAAACATCCCACAAACACTAGGTGGATTAGAACCCACTAACTCAAAAGGTGGTGTTCAATGCTTTAACCACTGAGCCATTGCAACGCCCGGAAATTGTCTTGAATTTAGCTCTCTCTCTCTCTCTCTCTCTCTCTCTCTCTCACACACACACACACCACACACACACACACACACACACACATATTGTCCATGTAATTCCACATTCAATAAAACATAAAATAGTATAAAATAACAGATTCACGGTGTATATTACTTGTTATCTTCCACGACCATAACAATAAAACACACTGAGAGAAGTTTTCAAATAATATGATATCCATTTCCATATAATCAATATGAGCTTCACACAAATAATTTACGGGATTTCCATAAGTTAATATGAAACATTTCAATTTATGTGAGGGGGGTTGACCCTCGTTTAGATGAGGGTATGGTATTATTTGTTTACCTTGTCCAGGAAATAGGTCATTAAAAATGAGAGGCAGCTTTCAAAAAGGTTTTTTTAACTACATTACCAAAAATGTTAGTTTTTATGATATTGTGATCGTCTTGAATATCAGAGTCAAACTTGGCATATAGTTACCGGATAGAGGTATTGTTAATATTAAATACTTAGTGTTTAAAAAAAATAATTGTTATTACGATTAATGTGTTTCTCTGAAATATTTTATAAGGAATAAAGAGAACCGAATATTCAGGAGGATGCCTTATATGACACTCAATTGCTGTTCGGAATCTGAATTTTTTCGTCCACCCAATTAACAATATCCACGTATTGTATAATGTCTTGCTGCTCTGATGACAGCAAAAACTTTGTTAGTCGATGGGTTTGAGGTCGTAAATGAACAAAAAGAGAACCGAGATAAAGTCGTATTTTAGTGACAGAACTTATTGCATCTTATTCACCACCAGATATGTAACTTAAATCAATTCTTTAATGGCCAATGACCTTTTCGAATGTTTCTAATAACATTGATTTTATTGACATTGTGACGTTTGGGGTATATCGTAATATGTTTGACTGTACACGGATCACCTCGAGATGGTTGTCAAGTGGAAACGGGGAGAACCGAATATTCAGGAGGATGCCTTATATGACACTCAATTGCTGTTCGGAATCTGAATTTTTTCGTCCACCCAATTAACAATATCCACGTATTGTATAATGTCTTGAGTGTTTATTAAAACTACATTTCTAATAAACTTAATATATAAAATGGCTACAATTACATTTATCTATCATCTAAATAAGGAATGATATATTTTTGATTATGATGAAAGTTTGCAAATAATTGCAAGAAGGCCACATGACCAGAAGGTAAAGAGACAAATGAGATGGAAAAACATCTTCAGCTAAAGCTCGTGTTCCCAGTACCTGTTTTTTATGAATAGGGTGTAGTTCAGTTTGGCTTAGAATGTTCGGATTCAAAGAATATGTAGAGAATTTCAAGGATTTGTCTTTCAGAGTATGATCCAGTCATACGATCAGTGAACTGTATCATGGTTACTCCGATAACCTGGGATTCTGTCCAGAAAACATTAAAACGGCTATTTCGACATAACAGTTTGTTTCTGTTTAATAAAAATAATTATTATAATTTCTAATGGTTTTGTACATGATAATGATTGATGTTTTACGGCCACCTTTGTACACATGGTAGGCTAAATGGGCCGAGCGACCTCCGAAGGTAATGAAGCGAAGTCAAAGATGAAACAAACTTCAGATATGCCCACACTGAGATTCGAACACGGGTGGTAGTGATCTGTGGTCCAACACGCTACCACTAGACCACGCGTCCCAATGTTTTTGTACAGTAGTGGTGTACAGTAAATGGCTCCTGCCAGCAAAGGAGCTCTTTTAAACGTAGAATATTTACATTGTTTTGTCTGGTGTATGGACATTCGTCATCGGTGTATTACCTAAAAACAGCGATCTTTTGTGTGCCCAGATTTTGAATCTTCAAGAGTCGAGTGTGATATGAAAACAATTTAGTTTTTAGAGGTAAATAGATTGTCGAGGGCGAGAATTGAGAGTTATATCGGACTTTACTTTCATAGTGACATCTGTATACGGCACGTAGTATACTAATGTCACATTGCACTTGGGTACACCACCTCCTGTAATCATAGTGTTTTATATATAAGTCAGATTATGATAATAAGAACGTACAACAACTACATTATGAGCGATAATTCAACAAGCAAACAACAGTGAGTGAGGATATTTGTTTCAGAGAAGTATAATTTACGTCACTTTAAGTGATAGACCACTACTGGGCGTTCGACAGTAAACATCCTTCCCCCTCGTTTAATCCTTCTGATCCAGATAGCGATAGTAAATAGATTGTTGTAGTTGTCAATAATAATACAAAACATGGATCGTCTATTATCAAAACATACTTATATGAATTATTTGATCATTGTATTATATTATCTATTATTTTCAATAGACGTGTGTGAGAGTGTCTGTGTGTTTGATGATTGATGTTTTACGGCCATTTTTGTGTACATGGTAGGTTAAATGGGCCAAGCAACCTCCAAAGGTAATGAAGCGATGTCAAAGATGAAACACCCTTAAGATATGCCCAAGCCGAGATTCGAACACGGGTGGTAAGTGATCTGTGATCCAACACGCTACCGTTAGACCGCGGAGGCGCTCCATGTGTGTTTGTTTCAAGCGACTTCACTCGTCTCAAAGGAGACTTTAAGTAAAAAATTTTTAAGCGTTCACTTTAAAAAGGGACAGTTAAATTGTTTTTGTTTTTTTTTGGGGTCATTTTTTCTTTTTTTTAAATTTTAAAAGGAGTTCGTTATTTTCTTGTCATATTTTTATCTTATGTATAATTAATGGATCCGTGAAGGAATAACCTTGTTAAGTAAATATATTGTTTATATGATATGTATGTATGTTTGTTTATTTCTTTATATATATATATATATATATATATATATATATTGTGTGTGTTATATGTGTGTGTGTGTGTGTGTGTGTCTCTTGTGTGTGTGTGTGTGTGTGTGTGTGTCTCTCTCTCTCTCTCTCTCTCTCTCTCTCTCTCTCTCTCTCTCTCGTGTTTTGCTGTGTATAATAAGGCACAGGCACAGAGAATCTCGAACCGTGAATTCAAACTCTGGACGTTTCTTCAGGGGACTGAATCCAGAGTGGCGACTTTTCTTGCTGAGACATGTGTAATGTCTCACCAGTCCCTAAGCCGCCAAGCAAAATCAAAATACGAATCACCTACAGCCGTGGAGTTTGGGTGTAAAACACCCAAGTCAGATCACGGCAGTAGTGACAATGTTTAGATTAATTATCTAAGCAGCCATATTTATAGCTATTTTCAATTGCTGTATCTTTCTTCAAAGCAATACTATATAAACTATATAACCCAATTGTTACCGTCTTCAAAGATCAGTTTTTACAACGGGCAGGCGTCACGAAGCGACTACTATTAAAACTATTTAGCTTAATTACTATTAAAAGACTGACATCTGCGCTGAAGCAGGCCGTAATAGCGCGTCATAGCTTCCCTACTGTTTGAACTATGTTATCATTTTCAAACCTGACCTAACGTCTGCTATTCTAACTATTGTAGTTCTTAAATGTTATTTATGACAAGCAGATTAGAGCTAATCTTGAATGCCATAGTACAAACTGGACATAACTGGAGCTAGGAAAGATAATTCTATTCCCACATACAACCAAGGTGAATTTTATATGCAACTAAAGTTGTTTTATAAAATACACCACCCTCGGGGTATTTCGGCTCCATCTTTCCGTACTGCTCCCCTGTAAGTGGTGGGGGAGGTGCGGTTATCAACCACTCAGACATAGAAACTGTGCCGAATAAGCGACAGCCTGCGGATTCTCCCGGAAAAACAAAACAAACAAAATTCGTCACGTGCATATCTGTAATGCCTATAATAAAGATTTATGAAAAATGCCCGTTATGCATTTTTCTTGAAATGTTATACACCTTTCATTATTTCCTATAAAGGTTGAAGGTTGAAACTACCACCATAACAGCGCGGCAGCTTAAAATAAAACACCTTTAGTAGTATGGCCTGAGTCTAAACGTTTACAAAAACTCCTAACTAGCTTCTGAGCGGCTGATAAATTATTTCCATATGTCCGTAGCGTGTTTCATTACTTTATCCGGCTTCCATGTAAATAACAAATACATAATAAATAGGTTGGCTTATTAACTGAAAGCACGTGTTACCTGACGGCAGCAGCCGAGAGATATATGACCGATTGAAGTAAGGTACTTCATGTTCATTGAACTCATGTTACCTTTAAGACTAACAGGAAAAAACTCAGTGCACTAGGAGTCAATTATTTATACATCAAAAGCCAAATATTAGATTCGTTTCAATATAAGAGAAAAAACGACCATCACAACATCTGATGTACCATTGTGTGTCACAGGAAGAGTGTGATCAAGTATGTTTATAATTATGTAATAAATTGAATAAAGAAATTGGACATCATAATTAATCTGCGGCTGTGAATAGGCCGTTACCTCAAAGGAGTGCAATGTAAATATCGGAACATAATAATAATAATAATAATAATAATAATAATAATACTAATAATAATAATAATTATTATTATTATTATTATTATTATTATTATTATTATTATTGTTATTATTATCTTCACCTAATGGGTCTATCAATGTACATTTAGTTAGGTATTGTACAGTTTGAAATCGCGAGTCGGTTTAATAAAACAAATAATTAAGTAGCTAGTCTAAAATTGAAGGAACAGGAAAATAATAAGAGTTTCGTACTCAGATTGTGATGAAGACAGAGATCAGGTAGTCTATGTGAAGTGATTCTCACCTGTGTGTGATCAGCTCATCTCACGACAAGCTTCTCATCTGAAGGATGTTATTTTATCGCAAAATAAACAAGACCTACACATTTAGTGCCCTTGTTTTATGACCTTGTTTGTCTTACGTGGATTAACAATCCTGTGGTAAGACGTGTCTGGTTAAGAGATCCTATCTAAAGACATCTTGGATCGAACTATTATTTGCCGATATTCTCTTACCTATAATAATTTTGTCTCAGGTACACCACTAGTTTTTCGACAATATTATGGTACTTTAAGATAGGATTAAGTTTGATGGTGGAGTTCAAGTAGGTTTAAAACACTACCATTATAATATGGATATATATATATATATATATATATATATATATATATATATATATATATATATACCTTTGATACGGTGTTAACATGTGACGTTTGTCAAATGCACGCTTCCTGCGTTACGTCCATGAGGTGCCGATGCCCGGATTTATCACAATAAATATTATATATATATATATATATATATATATATATATATATATATGAATATTACAACTCTATCCACAAGTTCCAGAAGATTTACATAGATATATGTGAATGACAAATTCAAAAAACATCAAAGCGAAGTTTTATGGTTAAATTCTCTGGATAGACAGATAGAAATATGAGAAAATGGCTGACAGATTGTATTTTAAACTCGTTATTACACCATGTTGACGATTCAACAGGCTACTTAATTAGAATACACGTAATGTTTCATCGGTTGGGAATTGGAAAGTATATGATTGCCAGTTCGAATCTTTTTAATACTGATTGCTCGCCAAATGTATAATTATATTAGTCGATGAATGGCTGGATGGATATATAATCTCTCAGGTATACGTACATGCAATTATATATACGCAAATACAAACGCACACACAAGCACGCATACACACACACCATATTATGTAGCCAGTGAGTAGATTAAATTGATTTACGCAGATCTTCACGAGAACGACAATTTATATCCCCCCCCTCCCTCTTTAGTTGTATCTTACGTCAAATGGGAGGATACATATTGCCACGTGATACGAGTAACCATTATTGTGTAAACATTCGAAATATGTATAATAATTGTATGTTCATCCTGACACACGTTATCAGAGTAATTGGGCGAAAGATACTACACGTTGGCCACGGTACATGTTTACCAAAAGCTAACAAAAATACCACGAAGCTTATTATGCCGAAAGTGTATTAGCTATAAATCACACATCAATTATTGATAATATTGTTATCAGTGATGAACGACTAATTGAGAACAGGAATTTTGTACAGGTACAACAATTGTAACAACTATCTTATCGATGAGATTAGCAATTTATGGCGTAGCCAGGATGCTAGGAATGCTGTCTTCTTCAGAACACTGCAACCAATGTTTAGTGAGTTAAACAGAAAGACATCAATGGCAAGACATTTAATACTAAATGCAAATCAATTATTCAAATAAAAGACTTCATTGTTTGGCACACCTGATCCATAAATTCGATATAAAAAGCAGAGAGCCAAAAGAAGCAGTAAATTAAATAAATGCACATCTATATTTCATAAAATGCAAACAATATTTCGTATAATTAAGTCATCTTGATATACTTACCTCCAGCTACATTATCAAACAGGAATAATATCAAAACGCCTAAGCGATGCCACAAACCGGTATCCATGGTAACGCGTTATTACGTGTAATTTTCCAATTGGTTCCCTAAATATGTCAGTTATTACGTCACGGTGGTTGTTGGAAATATTTGCGATAACATTCCACGAAGTGGGATTTTTAAGCCTTCGTCAGACGCGCGAATCGCCGAAGAAGGCTGTGCCCAATAGGCGACAGTCAGGGGTCTCTACTCCAAACTGCGACAAGACAAGAATCGCTGCAACTTGAGAATTAGCATTTAGCCTGTAATGTTGGATTCTAAACATGAACTAAACACAACTGATCAGCCATCAGTTACTGTGTATTGACGGTATATTCCGTAGAAACCGATTCCTAGTCTGAACATGAAGCCTGAAATTGGCGGCAGATACGCGTGACTACGACTCCCATAACCGTATCCGTGTTCATAGCTGCGATAAAAACATCACTTTCTGCGTTATGAGTACCGTACACTATCTGACACTGATAAACCGTCCTTAGTCCAGAAACCTCTCAGAGCTTATCTCATTATTCCGGAGCTTACCGATATTAACAATAAGTAGTGGTAAAGGTTTCCGGTCTTATTATTGTTATTACCATAGTTTTATTATTTCGGCTTGGTTCGCGTCCCTCCCTCCCGCTATACAATGACAATCGTCTCGATCGCGCTGATGACGTAGCGTCCGGCCGATGTTCGACAATGATTTTCATCGAGTTTGCGCCTTGTTGACTTTCTTTGTTTACAATGGGGACGCGAGAGCGATTGGTGTCGATATTTGTTTTGCTGTTGATTGGTAAATAGTAAACTCTCTCGGTTTATTGACAATGGCATTTCGACGGCGACTTGATGGTGACATCGCCATAACGACTGAGATTAAACCGTTAGTCACACGGTGAATGATCAGTGATATAGTACAAGCTTTGTAATAAATGAACATTTGCTGCTACACTACAGTATACACAATCAGTGAACATTTTAGAAAATAGAACACCTTGAACAATAACGGCGTCGCCTCCGTGGCCTAACTGGTAGTACGGTTGGTCAGAGATCAATAACATCTGGGTTAAAACTCCCGTCGGGCTATGTCAGAAGGCTGTTCCATCAGTCGCCTCGTCTCATTAACTTTGCTCTACCATGTACACAAAGTAACCGTAAAACGGTAACTTTCTATCAATAACGGTCGTTTACAATTCAAATATTGTCTATGTAAGGCTTACGTTTCAAAACAAGGCGTACTAATTTAGTGTTATAATTTTAAGTATTAACTAACTAGTAAAGATAATTATTCGGAAGATCATACATATTAGTCTCCAACCCAGCTTATCCTCTAGATAAATAATATATATATATAAGTGAAATTCCATCTTCTTGGGGCCTATTGTTAAAATTTGTATTGTTCTGAACTATATTGTGACTACTCCATGTCGAATATAGTCAAATTGAGAGTAGCATATAACAATGTGTTTAGTAATTTATTAGGCTACGCGAGGGGCCATAGCGCCAGTTCGATGTTTGAAATCAACATAATTGACACATATGAGACACGGATATGTAAGACATATTTCACATTTCGCCAAAGTTTGTTGTCGTCTACAAATAATAGTGTTACTTGTATTAATACCAACACATGGTTGTGACATAACTACATGTGGCAGAAGTGGGATAATTCTTTATATATTTATCATAACTATTGAATTTTTCATAGTATATTGACAAATGTTTTTGCTATTGTAATCTAGTCATTTAATATGCTATTTTCTATTGTAATCCAGTCTTTTTATGAATGTACGCACTATGGGTGTATTACCTGAAATAAAATCTCTCTCTCCATCTCTACTCTCTCTCTATATATATATATATATATATATATATATATATATATATATATATATATATATATATATATATATATATAATTCTCACATAAAGTTGGAAGCTGCAGCATAACAAAGTCAAATTGAATTAATACTCAACTTAGTTTCTATGTTAAATCTTTACAATAACGCCTCACATAGTAACATGGCATAACAAAAATAAAACAAAACGAAGTCAAAATCAGTCAATAATATAATGGTAGAAAATAAAAGAAATGTATCTAGTCAGAGTATCTAGTATAAGAAGAAGTTACACTAAATACAAACGTTTATTGAACTTGCTGACGATCGCAAACATTATCTGTCACTGGTAGATTAATACCCCCCCCACACACACACATATATATATATATATGTGTGTGTGTGTGCGTGCGTGCGTGTGTACCTCCTTCAAAAAAGGTTAATATAATTAACTTGTACCAGAAGAGACTTGAGTGTGGGTTTTTTCCCGTGTTTACTTTAGGAATGGATCAGTTATTGTTCTTGAATCATGCCGTATTAAGGAGTTCATTATTTTGTGGTTTATATACGATAAACAATTAAAAGATTTGTGAAGGAATAAGTTACTCAGTAAACATGGAAGTCATTGTTTATATCGTGTGCATGGTTTGTTTGTATTATTTAGTTTGTGTGTGTATATATATATATATATATATATATATTTATATATATGTGTGTGTGTCTGTCTGTTGGTGTCTCTGTCTCTCTCTCTCTCTCTCTCTCTCTCTCTCTCTTGTGTGTGTGTGTGTGTGTGTGTGTACTGTATAACCACTTGAATGAGAGTATATTGCTTGACAAAGGCCAGAGTTTTGCTTTATGTTAAGGTTCATTACTTGAATTTACTTACCTTTGACTAAGGTGGCATAGAAACATGGCCTATAAGACTGTATTTGATGTAGCATTTCATCTGTTTTTGATGTCAATATCTGTCGACTCTGGTAAGTCATTAGATTTGTTTAGGAGTATTTAAACCTGGCTTATCTATTTTTTTATGATTCATAATTCATAATATTGTTTTCAATTTATATATTTTGGTTTCTCCTCAGACAATTATCTCATTTGTTGTACTTAGGATTGTAAATTTGTGAAATCCATTATGATGTGCGCGTGTCTGTCTATGTGTGCGTGCGTGTATGCCTGTGTGTGTGTGTGTATGCCTATATATATATATATATATATATATATATATATATGTGTGTGTGTGTGTGTGTGTGTGTTTGTGATAATGTGATGTTATTGACACAGCGGTTAGACTAGTTTCCATATTCCCTCTACTGTGTATAGATAACCGTACCTTCATCCGGTCATAATATAAGAAGGGGGATTGGTAATCAGAAAATAGTTACGCCAAGAACTATTATCCATGTATTTACGTAATCCTGAATCTAGTTCTAGACCTTAACACCGGATGAGACGATAATATAAGCTAAACTCCAGTATAAGATAAACAAATATAAAAAATCTCCTAGACGATAGAGATTAATTCAGGATATCTTTCCGCTGATTAGTATGTTAATTAAAAAAGGACACACTTAACTGGATCATAGGATTCAGATAATCAATGAACACATAATAAGATCGTTATCAGCCAAAACAGTTCTGACTCTATATGTTTGTTGTTGCATTTCATCTATTATTTATCAGCAGAATGTATTCAAAAACTTAAGCGGTATATTTATCTTCAGTATTGTAATAGCTAAGTTTTATTAGTCCTAAATATACAGATTTGTGTAAATAAAGATAACTAAAATACGAATTTAAAACGTAGCAATGTTCAAACTCTGTTAGTATTAATTTCACCTCTCTGTATTAAACCTTTAGAGTTGTTAGGCTGTCAGGACACTTCCTGTTATCACTTCTTCTCAAGTAGTAGAACCTGGAATGAGTCAAGGTCAGAATGTATAAAGATTGGAGGTGATTTAGCTGTCATTGACGACCAAGTTACTCACAATTTTGTATCCAGTAAATTATTTGAGTTGTTAATAAATGGAGAAACAGCGGCTACAGAAGTGTGGTTAGGAGCTAAAGGTGTAGAGTTAGACAACTGGTACTGGGACGATGGCTCTGTGTTAGGAAGTAAGAAATATTACTAATAAATGTGTATTTGAAGCCGTAACCAACAAACTTAATTCAATCTAAAATCTTTACTTTTCATTGAAATGTAAAACGGATTAAAACTTATTTATTGGGTCATTATCTACTTCCAGCGTTTACAAGATGGACTACAGGATATCCCCAAAACAATATGTATGTAGCACAATATAACGACACTGGTTATCAATGGAAGGATCAACTTGGTGCTTACCCTTACCGATATATATGTGATGGAAATACAGGTAAATTATCGTAGCAGAAATATTTTAATCATATTATATATTGATAATACAAAATTGGGTGATTAATATGAAATATATCTTTAGAGAAACAGACATAACAAAAACATCATATGACGAAAAAACTAAATCTATATTTTAATATTACAGAACTATGTAGCAAGCCACTTCCAGTTGATCACGTTAAAATATCACCAACATTCCCCAGACAATGTTTATTGGCTTACGTTGGAGGTAGTACAAGAAGTTGGCACAACTCTCAATCGGAATGTACAAATCTTGGTACAACACTAGCTACTGTTGTCGATGAAGATATATTTGTGGCTATACAACGTGAATTAAATAAAATGGAATATCGTTATAGAGCTTACTGGATTGGACTTCATAAGGAAAAATGGATATGGGTGGATGGTAATTCTATCTATCTATCTATCTATCTATCTATCTATCTATCTATCTATCTATCTATCTATCTATCTTTCTATCTATCCATCTCACACACACACACATACACACGCAACACATGCACGCACACAGACATACCGACACACCTAAGACCAAATATGCACACATAGACTCTATGTGTGCATATTTAGTCGTAGGTGTGTCATATTAAAGACTTTCATATATATATATATATATATATATATATATGTATGTGTGTTGTGTATTAATTCATTACAACACATAAACACACAGCTACAACACACACACACACACACACACACACACACACACACACACACACACACACACACACATATAATATATATATATATATATATATATATATATATATATATATATATATAAATTGTAGAAAATTTATTTGAATTTCCTGATATAATTTGTTCAGGGACTAGCATTAAAATAAATATTTTGGTTTACTTTTATCTTCGTTTTTTTCTGTTTAGTTACAGCTGTTACCTTCAATGTGTGGGACACTATGTCACCAGATGAGATAGACAGCTGTATGAGTATGTATCATATATCTTCATCACCTGGTACGTACCTGTGGCGGGATGATAAATGTGACATACAGAAGAAACCTTACTTGTGTCAACTAACATCTGACACAACCGTCAGTCCTACAACAAGAGGTAAAGCTAATCTATTTACATGGCAATATTACAGTTAATTTCGCTGTTAATGTAACTTGATGCACTAAGAAATATGCGACATATATTCTAGTATTATATCAGACTTTAATGTCAGTTACCATTTTATGCAAACCCATAAACTGGATATTTTACTTTGTAATCTCATTAACTGACTATTAATCTGTTAAATGCGTGCTATATCAGAAACAGGAAAATATATATATATATATATATATATATATATATATATATATATATATAAATAATGTAAAAAGTTATAATCGTTCTCGAAAAGCAAATAAATTGTAGGAAAAGATGAGATAATGCTGGTAGATATGTTTATGCTTTAATTAATAATCAATAATTTGGTTATTTGTAGGAAATAACAATACTTGTCTTAAGAACAACTCTCTTAGCTTAAGCCCAGAATCGTAGTTTATAATCTCAAGTCAGTTTTAGAAGCTAAGTAATATGGCGGGATGATAAATGTGACACACAAAGACCTTACTTGTGTCAACTTCCACATTATACAACCGTCCTTCTTACAACATCAAGTTGGTCTCTTACAATTATTGTAATAATTATTATTTTGACAAGATAATAATAGACAGAAATATTTATAGATTTTGTAATTTTTATGTTAATTAAATAATCATATGACCGTTTAATGTAAATATTGTATAAGTAACTGGAAATTCGTCATATAAATTAATAGATCAGTTTACAAATATTATAACATCTAAATGGGTTATTATTATTATTATTATATAATACCGATTTTGTTATAGCACATAGCATTATTATGAAATATTATGTAACTTAAAATATTACGATCGAGACAAACGTTTTCTTAGAATAAAGATTCTAGCTTAATTCAGGATTCTTTTGTTCTCTAGATGAAACTATTCTAAGTGAACCATCATCATCATCATCATGACAAATTTGCATAACAAAATCACAATATGATGGGTTATCTTTAAGAAAATAAATTATTGTTTATATCTCTTATTTATTGTATATATCATATACATGATCGGTGTAAGGCTATTATATCTAACACGTGGATTTATCTGGTTTTCAATAGAAACGACGATACAACCAAAAACGGAGACAAATACGCCATCTGGTGGTGACATCACAACAACCGTGACAAGTAATCCGGAATATTTAACAAAAACGACCGAGGCCACTAATCCGGAATATTTGACAACAACAACTAAGACCAGTAATCCGGAATATTTGACAACAACCACCAAGACCACTAATCCGGAATATTCTACAACAAGTTCCAACATGGCATCTTCAGCAGTCTCCAGCAGTAAGTAGAATAACGTCTTGAAACATGATGGCTTAGTTGGAAGAAAACCAAGATGAGATTCGTACAGCCAATCCACAGATTTCCTCTGAAGAGTACCCCTTTGAAAAAGGGCAAATGTGAAACAAATTGGCATTATGAAAAAGTTCAGAGTTGAAAAACACGTTTATTCTTATAGAAATGTATTGGATTCTGACCATGAATAAGTAGTTATGTTAATTTTTCGTGTTCTTTAATATAGTGTGTAATTAGTTACCCTTCTTCACAACTCAAATTTATACGTACCTCTAAATACAAAATAACATTTAATTTATAGATGTTCTTACGTGGAGCTTGTTTTCTCTGATGAGTGCTATTTCCATAAGTCTAGCTGTTCTACTGTATTTACAATGCCGCCGTAAGGTGTCATATAATCAACCTTCACAGATAACTGGCAACAGACAAGGATCTTCTGACACAAGGACAACATCTATCATTGATAATTATATTAATATCGACAATATTACACCTGAATTGTCGACTGTTAATCTCTCGTCCTGGTACGTCCAGCCATAATCAGAATCTTATAGAAGGTTATACCAATTATGAGATGATAACAAAAGGTGATGAGGAAACGATCCCAAAACAGGTAACTTCACCTGGCCATATTGATGATGATGGAATAATGATAGAGAGAGATAGATCAAGTGATTATACTCACCTTGTTAACGAGATGAACGGAAGTGAAACTCAGGTAAGAATTGGTAAATAATGTTTGAAAACATAAATATTTTATATAAACTAGTGTATTCGTCAAAATGTTTGAATTTACATAATTCTTTCACTATTTTATTATAGAGATGCCCAAACTCTGATCATATCTACACGACACTGACAGAATAAACTGCGGAATTCAGACATGGGTTCTCACGTGCAGCCTCGCAGACAGAAATGTATTTAATCCAATAAAAGCTTTGTATTTATACCAATTTGAAACCATTTACATAATGCATGCCGTTTGTTTAACCTCTTTATATAAAATCAGTTGAATATTTATATCCTACCGCTATGTAAGGCATACACCATGAATTGTTATCAAATTACGTGAAGTGATAGTTGATTATACACATATAAATATGAATTTGTGATATTACATAAAGATGACCAGGTGTAAGATGTCGAGATAACTTAGTTGAAGGCGAACAAGTAAATCATGGCCTAACCGTTAGCGCGGTTGGTCGTAAATCTATAACATTTAGGTTCGAACTCTTTCACTTCACTTCACCTTTGGGGATCCACTCGGCCCATTTACCTAACCGTGTCCAGAAAAGTTACCGTAAAGTAACAACCTTTTCATTAACATTTACTTGCACTAATCTTACAACTAAAACCTCCCTCTTTTAGCAATTTCATAATCACACCTGCCATTACTTAATCATTAAATAAGCATTAAAATATTGTATATATATATCACGGCATAGAGACCAAAGCGCATTTAACTGTTGGAACCTGAGGACTCTGCCAACTGCCTCGGCCGAAGAAGTTTACATGTTCCTAATCCCTACGGGTCCGGCCTCTAGACTTCAGCCTAGTCAGACTTATGAATAATAACCCTCTGTGTCTGTTGGATGTTTCATCCTTTCAGAAAAAGACTTGACAATAGTATTCTTATTTACTTGATCAAAGTTCCGTGACCAGTAACAATGTTATACAATGTAATCACTCACTCGTCACAAAAAAAGGTTTTATCTGAAATAACTAAATTAAATTGACTCATTACTCAGAAGGTCAACTAGTTGCGGCTAAACTGCGACTGTTGTATAATCGCTATGACAACTTATTATTATACTAATGTTTCTATAAAGTGCACAGTTCCACTTCATTAATTTCACATTTGTTCGTGTCTATGCGAATGTTCTTCTCAAATAGTGCATTTTGCATCAATCAGCGCCATTATCTTCGATGTCAATCAGTAGACGTTGCTAGCATCAAGGTAGTCAACTCTTTTAAGGACGTATTGAATATAGTTGTCTCAGCAGCCCCTTTCTCCAATATATATATATATATATATATATATATATATATATATACACACAAACAGCTATAATTCGTTAACATTTCAGTACAAAACTCATTATTCTTTGATGAATGGTTTAAATACATAGATAACCTAGCCATTATGCTATATGACATTGTAATAAATGGTAATTGGTGAAGCTCGTGGATTTGCAGTATATTGGATACTCATGGATTGACTCAGCTTGTGGATGGTAAACTCACAAAGGAGGCCACATAATAGATTTAGTCATCTCCAAGGAATCGAGCTTCGTCATAGTATGAGTCCCATCTGTATTTGACCAATGTATCCATGACCACAAAGCCCACTTCCTTCGCCGATCACTTGGTGGTTGTACAGTTCCTCACTAATATGAACACATCCAATTGCATGCGAAGAAAAATCACTAACGAACTCTATCGTGTTGTAAATATTTAAGATTTGTGAAGGATTTACAGTCGTCTCAACAAACATCTGATTAGATGTAAGGGGGGGGGGGCAGTTGATGAACAAAGGTGTCCAAAGTATCATTAATCACCATGTTTCCTATTGTTTGAAAATCATTATGTTGAGATCCGAAGCTCCTCGGTAGTCTGATAAGCTTTAAGATCTACTAAGAAAATTCGGAGTAAAACAAAATACGAATCACGTCAAATTAACAATGAACTTGATGGGAAGCAATTCAAATATTGATCTTCCACAGTTTATCTCTGCTGAACGTCTGGCGGACAAGTTCAGTAATTTCTTCGTGATGAAAACCACAATCACCAGAAATCAGATAATGTCTAATTCCCAAATAATACCTGCCATATCGTTGTGGGTGCGGATATAATGTTTAATGGGATATTCTGCGGTTAAGGTCAAAGAAAGAATTACCAAGTGTCCGAAAACAATCATGTGATTTAGATCCCTTGCCGAGTTGGTTTATGAAGAAATATGTGGATCAGTTTCTGCCACTGATAACCGCCGTTATATATAGGTCAAAGGCTTAGTCAGTTATGTCGTTGTGTTTGGAACCTCATTTCTCAAGAGATGTGGGTTAGTTAAAGAAAATATAAAGACTTAATGTCCGATAACTAAATTTCTCTTGATATCCAAAATTATTGAAAGGGTGGGCCTATTAAAACAAAAAAGGCCGGAAAAATAAGAAAAGGGGGAAAAAATTAAAAAAGGTACAATTGGAAACCTACAAAAAGGGAAACCCCCAATTCCCAAAAACAAAGGCTTAGTCATTTATGCTGTTGTGTTTGAAAACAAGCCACAATAACCCTGCTGCTTAAGATATTTGGGCGAGTTGTTAGGTCAGAAAAAATATGCCAACCGGCCGGATACATGAAAGTCAAGGGGCATGGTCAATCTGGAACAGACTAACATATTTGGATACGTGAATCTATTCTGAATATAGTTAACATGTTTTGATATACAAGTATATGTAAAGAGTGCACTAAAATACGATTTCATTGAAACTGTTGATAAAACAAACAAATCGGATCCGGCCATCTTGTTGGTCAACAGACACACTATTGTTTGTGAATTAAGCCGTGAATCCAGCATTTATTTATTCAGGACACAAATAATGTCAACTAGAGATGTGGCTGTTTTATATTTCTTTCACACTTGTCAAAAAATTATATATTTTATTCTGAAATATTTTCGGTCAAAACGCTATCAGCGTGGCTGTTGTGTAAACACTATGAATATTCAATATCACGTGATCACTGCTGTTGCCCACATCGAGTTATTGGGTGAAATCAAACGGGAACACGGTTTAACAAACTCCGCCTTTATACAGCTATGCGCAAATGAACTGGCTTATACGTTGCACGTGTTTAATATTGAATGTAAACATGGGGGAAATATAACACTTTTCTTACCTTTGTGAGACAACAAACTAAACACAGTTAGATCTAGAAAATATTTAAAATTCCACGGAACAAAATGTCCATTTGCTTTCGTTGTTGAAAAAAAGTGCGAAATTTTGTGAACAGCGGTATGCTGGAATTGAACAAGGATAAGACCGAATTCATTAAAGTAAACTGAGAATCTTCGCATTAAGGGAATATTCAGTTATATAAATTATTCCATGTCTGTAAGAAATCTAGGGTTTATATTGGAGCGTGGTCCATAAGAATGAGAAGCAGGTGAACTCTACATGTAATTTCTAATATTTAGAAATAAGAAATCCAGATAATATTCGTATATATAAGAGTATAACTAATGAGATATGCAAGACTTTAACCAAAGCCATTATAATATTTCGACTGCAATATGGCAAATTCCCCTCTTTCTCTGACAAACTCCCCATAGCGAGTACAGAACTGTGTTGCACGTTTGATTACGCGTATTAGCAAAAGGGAACATATAACACCAGTTTTATTCCAACTGCACTGACTTCCTATATGTTTCAGATCACTATATAAGGTCTTATTTCACAACACCACTGTATCTAAGCGATCTTTTCCCAAAGTATATACCAGTGAGAATGTTGCGATCTGAGTCTTGTTCACTTTTGACGTCACCAAAAACCCATATAACAATTTACGGAGATAAATTTCTTCGTGCATCAGTCCCTGAATGGGAAATAAGGCTCCTTATCATAATAAACTTAGATATATTTTGTAAAGGTCTTAAAACGCATTTAGTTAAATTAAGCCATTTATAATATCCATAAGCCTATGTATAAAATGTGTTTATGCTATGTGAGCCAGTACGATAAACACCCTAGTTGAATAAGGCGCTATATAAAGCGCTATATAAATTATTATTATTATTATTATTATTATTAGAATAAATAGACGGGGCCACTAATGACACATCATAAGCACACCCAACTGTTCCATAGTACCAGTGGCCATCCTTACAACCATAACCGGAATGACATAACCTATTTACTAATTCATATATATATATATATATTTCAAATAGAATTGGTGACAAGATACCAACTTGTTTAACGCTATTAAATGTAGAGAAATATTTTGACATATAACCATTCCAGTTAACATTTATGTTTTGATTTGTTTACATATATAATAAACAACGGATAGTCATAGGGTTCACTTTTCTCTGAAGCAAAAGATGAAATAATTTGACATAATCTACTTTGTCAAATGCCTGAGAATCATCCAAGAGGAGAATATATACATCTGTGTTAATTTGTTTATAGTAATTAATCGTCTCCATTAAAACAAACGTCCATTGAATTGTGGAACTTTTCAATTAAAAACCAAACTATTTATTCTAAATTAACCCAATTAAATATTTTTGTCATCTAACTACTTAGGTCAATTGCCCGAATATCTGCAGAATTAATTATCGACTTACACTTATTCTTAAAAATTGGCTGTATTGTAGACGTATTCAAACCGTCAGGTGAGTAACCATGTATAACTATGGAATTAAATAACATTGATAACATTATGAATAGTCTATTAAAGGGACATTTCCAGAACATATTTTCTTAAATATGTAATGCTAATTAATAGATATAGGGAAATAATCCAAATTACTGGAGGGACGCCATTACGACTGCACCGGAAGCCAGATTCGAAGGCGGGGATTGAGAACACTCAAATGCTCTGACGTCATATGAATACTATCTAGACTTGAGTGTTAATATCTCAGCTCTTCGGGATGTTGTTATATACATTTCACATTTGAATCAGCTAAAATATAGTTCAAAATTTGCACAAAATGGCAACAAAGAGATTTCTTCTTGGAATTCATAGGTTCACAGAGTTCACACAGACACCAGTTAGTTTTCCCGGTTCTCCTCGAGGTTTCTTCGACGATTCCGCTTTCTTCTAAACAATCGGAATATCATCTTCCTCTTCTAAGGTTCCTTCTGGCTCAAACTGATATGGTTGTATGTCATTCATGACGTAATTTTAACAAGATAATTGCGTTATGTTCTGGAATAATTCTTCCTCACACTTGTTTACATGCTTTTGTACGGGCTCTAAAGACTTTCGGTCAAATTGTTGCGTTCAAGTGACGTCAGCATTCAGGAGTTTCCGGTGTCTGTCTAGCTTCAAAATGGCGGCGCCCACAGGCCATTAAAATTCGAATAATCAGCACTTTGAACTGGATTATTTAATATGTGTGTGATCGTTTACACTTTTTGACAGTGGTTATGATATTTGTGAGCATAGGTGTATTAGTCCAGAATTTTTTTAATCTAGATGGACTATCCCGATAAGGCCATAAATAATATGATCGGAATATATCAATCCATACCCATCTTTTATACCAGGCACGAGACATAGTACTAAACACATCATGAAAAGACAGATCATCCTGAACAGTATCACCACATTCATTCCCAATAAGATCATCCAATTTTAGAAACTATCTATACATAGCTTCATCATATCAAACTGAATTATTGAGGTTTTGGTAAACAATATTTTCCTCGCACAAAACACCATCTATAGTATTGGGAGTTGCATGGGATTTACTATTTACTCTGCCGACTTCGTTCCAGAATGATCTACTATAGTTGTTGATTATGGAATGGTCACAGTTTTGACAACGCTATGATATTTTGCTCGTGCGCATCTCATTACGACAGCAATGACAACATTTCGCGGAGAACCACAATGGTTCCATATATTGTGCCAAAATATCGAAGCCTCCTTATGAGCCGCAACAATATCGTTCCAGCCAGCTATGTTACGACTACCATCTGATTTACCTGACGTGTATGGAATACATAATTCGTGGGGCGTTATACATTTATCTGTCATTGCATCATGAAATATTTGAATCAAATTGCAATGATTATCATGATCGGCTACACATTGCCTTTTTACAAGGTCACACTTAAATAAGCTTAAAGGTCACAGGAAAAGGTTTCCCAAATTAGTCAAAATGTCAGTGTTGTTTATTAAAATCAATTTCAGTCACATATCTACAGTCACATAGTTTTTTCCCCTAGAATTAAAATTACAGTGGTTTTAAAACTTACTTTGCTAGCATCTTACATCCTACAGCTTTAATCGAGAATCTTCGGAAAACTTCGGAATGTGACGTCATGTTTCACCGTGGCCTTGTTTAACCTGCGTTACGTGTTCTATATTGTCTTTGTTAAACGTATAAAATGGTGTTTTGTGCCGCATATAATTGTGCAAATGGGTCTGCCAGTGGAAGGAGTATGCATTCATTCCCCCAAAAAAAGACTCGTTTGCGCGATTGGCTGCGAAACATGAACAGAGTTCAGTGGAAGCCAACTTGCCATATGTATGTTCTTTATTTCGTCACTGGGCCCCCTTGTACCGACAAATATCATTTTATTTTAAATGAATTTATGTGATAGGAAGGGGAAAATTTCGCATTCAGGCCCATTGTGTTGACTTATCAATTAAGCTTATACCAAAACAAACAAATACACACACACCAATCCAACTCTTGTTGTTGACCGGGGCAGGGTGACGGCGGCACAGGTGGCCACTCTAGATCCACGCCTGCACTTGCTGCAGCTAATTTCTCACAATTAATACTATCTGTGACCTTTTTCGCGAGTGGTTCAAAGCTGTAGGGGTTGATATCCCTGAGAATGTCAAAAGTTTCGTCGGAATATGACGTTTTGTCTGTCAACTGCACAAGCCAGAGATAAGTACAATGTATACATTATGATCAACTGTATCAAATGCAACAGACAGGTGCGGAAGAACAAGTGATACTAGATTACCTTGATCATTTGACATCATAATATCATTTATCACCCGACCAAGACTGTTTTATGTGCACACTGGAGTGATTCATTAGGGTTATTATTGATTAAATATTTGTTTAGGTGGAAAACAACTACTCTTTCTATAACATTAGATAAAATGTACGATTTAAAATAGATCTGTAATTATTTAGAATATTACAACACAAATTGGGTTTTATTTATTAATGGTTTTACAAGAGTAGCTTACATGGATCTTGGTAAAACACCCACAGATAATTATTTATTAACTGTTTTTGTAATTAGGATTATCAGAACATCCAGACACTCTTTCATAAACCGTGTAGGCATAGGGTCAACTACATACAAAATCATTAGATGACCTTTTCAGCAAGTGTCTGGTAGCAGTCTCTGTAAAAGGCCCAAATGTATCTATCATGGACATACCAAGGGCATACCCTGTAATAAGGTTCTGAAAGGGAAACCCTTATGTATATTTAATATTATTTAAACAGTGGGACATATTTGTGTCCGAGTCGATAATATTTAGAAGTATAGTCTGACTTTTATATAGTACTTTATTTAAAACACTGAAAACAGTCCTTTGATTTCCCTTACATGCTTCGATCTTTTTATTGTAATATTCGGATTTAAAAGAGGCAAGTGTATTCTTAACTTGAATTGTACTGACCTTGAACATTTCATAAAGATCACACAAACCGGTCATTATACACAGTCATTCATGATACCTTTTGTGGCTCTTTGCAGCTTGTATGCGCTTATTGTACCTTGGAAGTAGTAGTCTTCTTGGCATTTCTTTTGTCCTTAAAGGTACACGGTCATCTACAATGTCTCTCAATTTACTTTTATAGAGATCTACCAGTTGATCAATATCCAATACCAACCAGATAATAGACTCGCAGATCACCAAGAAAAGCATCCTTATCAATTAACTTATATTTTCTGTATGAGATAACTTTAGCTGAAACAGATTGTTTCTGTAAAGATAAATCACTGTTAATAAGGAAATAATGAGACACCATGGAAGACAAAGACACACATCCAATCAAATTACCCATCATCTCAGGAGATGACAAGATCTATGATGTGACCATGTCTGTGTATTCTTTCTTGCACATGCTGCATGAGATTGGTAGATCTAAAACTGTCAACCTGTTGTCTGAATACCTCTGGCAATCCCATCAATGTATATTTAAATAGCCTAAGATTAACAGGTGATCACTGTTGGTAGCGAGAGAGTAAATAAAATTGTGAACATTCCTTGAAAAACGTTCACACCATTTTTCTTAGTTAGGTGTTGTCGGTAGATAATAGCTATACGAACAGCTATCTTCTACACATATACAAAGGTTAGATAATATTTAAATGAGTTAGCCTGAAAGCGCAAATGGGTTTCAAACTTCAAAGAATCACGAAGGAGAATACCGATCTTCCACCTTTCTTCTGAATCCGAGCAACATGATGGAATGAATATCCAGCTGGAGTCACATCACCAACAATTTTCTGGTCTGAAACATTAAAATAACAGTCAGCCAAGTCTCTTTAATGACAAAAGCATCAAGATCCGTATCCTTGACAGAATTAGATATTTCATCAGATTTATTACAGGTAGACAGACAATTTATTAGACCAATACTTACATTTTGTAAAGCTGTGTCATTAGATGATGTTATTGGCACAGTGGTCAAATAACTTGCATTAGACCCTATCTGCTTTCGATGGTTTCCACTGCGTGGGCTCATGTATAATTATATAAGAAGAAATAAAGGGAAAAGAAAGTCTAATTGTAACAAAATAATAGTGTCAACAACTCTCAACTATTAACACACGTAACAAACAAAAATTGGTTCTTACCGGAAACACCGGGTCGAGTAGGCGATAATATAGGATGTCAAGTGATCAATAAAAATGCAAACTACTCAAACTGTTTCCGGTCCGTTACAATTCTAAATACCAACATTAAATCCTCGATATAATTAATTGTGGACTGTTATGGATTGACAACATTACATCCCCCCCTACCTTTATTGAAAATATATCATTTCATATATGTTTCACTCAAGTTAAACAAGTATTTGTAATAGGTAAATTTCGAACAATCTTAAATTCAAATTTTGAATATCCGGCGATAACACTGAATTTTACACCTAGATAATGATTTATCTCAAGTCAATTGATAAGCTACATTATATATATATATATATATATATATATATATATATATATATATATATATATATATATATTTCAAACTAACCTGATAAAACAAATTTAATAACATTCACTCCATTCAGCTTCATTCTTACACATATAGTTGTATAAAACTATAGTATATATATATATATATATATATATATATATATATATATATATATATATATATATCACTTAGAAATAAAGTCTTTATATCTTGCTGGCATTCTGGTGCGTCACTTTGGACGACCTGCTGAGACATCTGTCACATTTGAATTATGACTACTGTCTTGATTAAGTTCATCATTGTTCACTGTTATTATTTCTGGCACGTCTTGCTAAGAATCGATTGTTGACTCGGTTTCAGGTGTAACATCATGGTCAGTCACTTTCCTGAAATGTGATGAATTTCTTGTTTTGCTGCCAAGAACAGGACTATTTGCTGTTATCATGCTCCCTTTCACTTGCACCACAGACATTGATGCTGGATTATATGGTGAACACAATTTGTCCGTTTTCGTTTGTTTCATTAACACTGTATCCCCAACATGGAGAGGAATGTTCGGTCGTACACAATTTCTGGTATCTGCATACTGTTTTTGTTGCTGTTTCTGCTCTGCATCTCGAGTTCGCAGTTCTTTATCTTCAACTCGAATGAATAGTTCGGGTAATAGCACTTTTATGTTAGAACCAAACAAGAGTTCTGCAGGTGGTCGACCTGTTGTCACATGTGTCGTTGCGCGGTAATTTCGTAGGGATCTTTTACATTTCCTGTCTCCATGACTTCCCTTCCACAGTAGCACTTTTAATTGCCTTGTTCAAAGGTTTCATAAAGTTTTCTGCTTGCGCGTTAGATCTTGGCCACAGTGGCGTAATCCGAGGATGACGTATACCACAATATTGCATGAATTTACGGCCAAGCTTTATCAGGTAGGTGTGACATTTGTAACGGTTGTAGACGTTCATCTTTAGTGACGACAGCACATGTAGCACAGTTTTTCACTATGTCTTCGGTGAGCTTATCCATGTAGGGAAACCACACCCTAACTCTCAAAGGGACTTTGTTTTTACCAATCCCTGATGACCTTCATGAGCTATTTGTACAACTTTACGTCTCATCGTCACAGGAATAACAATCCGGTGTCCTCGTAACAGAATTCCGTTCTCTGTAACACTAAGTTCACTGGACAATTTTCCGTATATTGACATTTCTTCACAATTTTTAAATTCATGCCATAGCCCAGTTTGTTGACATTTGATCACATTTTGCAGCATGGGGTCCTGTTGTGTCGCTTGAATTACTTCTATATGCGACAATGCTTTGGGACACGCTGTTTCACACACGTAGTTGATATATTCTTCTGTGACCTTCCTGCCACGCTCACTTGTAGATGCGACTGGGTGACGCGACATGTAATCAGCTGGATTATCAGCGCCGGGTCGGTACACTGTGTTAAATTTATATTGCTGTAGACGTAAACACCATCGTTCAATGCGAGGAGATGGCTTAGCGACAACATTTGAGAATATGCTGACTAATGATTTGTGGTCTGTGACCACTGTAAACTTTATGCCGTACAGATACAGATGAAAATGTTCGACTCCCCTGGGTTAAAATAGCACCAACACCATGTGGTGTTCCACTGTATCATCAATAGCTTGAAATCCTTCAGTTTTCCTAGCCGTGGAATATTGAATCAAAATCATGTACAATTTTATTTGTCCCATCTGATCTTGAATCTTTTATAGCATTGATGATTGAGATTAATTTCAGCTGCTTTGCAATGTCATAAGACAGTAAACAGCTTTTAGCGTCACTCACAACATAGAATTCATCATCAAATTTTACTCCAGTCTTAGGCGATGTAATTGTTGCACTGAATGTTCATTTCATGTCTAATGCTTTTGTGGATGCGTAAGGGAATAATTTCGTGTCTGATTGTGATAACTCACAAACTTCTTTAGAATGTTCACACAGTGTTTTATGAGTTTTCACATCCACAGTGTTTACACTAGTTCCACTGTCTATGAACATCATAACATCTACCCCAGCTAGTTGAATGTTAATTGCAGGAATTTTCTCCTCACCTTTTCGTACTGCCAGTGAATAATCAGAACCACTATCACAATTACCTGCGACGTTGCTGATAGAAACTTTATTTGTTTGTTCTCGAGACTTCTTTTGCCACTTTCGCTTACAAAATTTCGAGTTGTGTCCATACGATTCACATATGTAACAACGACGATGTTTTGCTGGACACTCATCTTCATGTGGGTACTGACCACCACAGTTGAAACAAGTGCGCGAGCCACTAGAAAATCTGTCAAATGATTTTTCAGACTGTTTTTTCAGCAAATATTTGCGCCTTGCACCTCCCTTGACACCAGTTTGTTTATTCACATGATTTGACGTTTCGGCTGTCATTCCACCCTCTATTGCATGAGACGATTTACCATGATCTAGCAGTGTTTTCAAGTCCATAGGTTTTGACAAGCCCTTTTTTCTCATGAATCATTTGCGTTTTTACTTCATTTTCCACTGTGCCTTCTGTAAAGTCACAATTGACAGACAATTGGTTTAATCTTGTGCAAACTGATCCAAATTCTCACCTTCTTTCTGACTTGCCTGTCTGAAAATGTATCTTTCAAACTCACTGTTAAATTTCGGCACAAAATAGTCATTCATTTTCGTTTTGACAGTACTGTAATCGTCTTCTTCGTTCTTCAAAGTTTCATAAATGTCATAGCACTCTGCACCCATATAGTGCAATAGTAAAGCTTTTATTACTTTTCTTTTCTGGTTCCGTATCACGAACGTCCATGGCGGATAACAGCACTTCAAAACTACTTAACCACTTCGTCCAACGTGGACCGGCATTATTTAAGTCCTCACACTCAAACGTTGGAAATATTGGCAATGCGCCTGCCATCGTGTACACACAGATAACGATTAACACAGATAGAGTTCGAATAACCTCGTCGCCAATGTGATGTTTGTAGATTGTCATCAAGTATATTATTAATAAATCACAGATACAACCTTGACCATCTGGTTTATTCTCTGAACTGTTTCCGGTCCGTTACAATTCTAAATACGAACATTAAGTCCTCGATATAATTAATTGTGGACTGTTATGGATTGACAACAGTACAATATGTATTATATAATATGTAACATACATCAGTTTAACTGGTGTTAACTGAACTATCCGAGAAATATTCCGGTGCCATAACTTTGGCGTTAGCCCAAAACATAGTTGTGAAACTGTTCTTATGCACATGATTAAAAATATTAAACCCTACCTGTTTAGCTACTATTCTAACATTAAACAACGAATAAAATTAGACAACACTATTACTCAATGGCAATGTGTATATAAGGACCTGCCTAAGGATCAATAATAGGATCGCATTCATATAATATTCTAATGATATGCTTTTACTAATAGACCATCGATGGTGTGCACATTTTTAATTATGCAGATGATAATCCTTTGGTGTGTACCGGATATTGTTATGATTCAGTCAAAGAAAGCATTATTGCGTAATGTAAACAATGTTACTTCCTGGTTTGAAGCCAATTGTATGAAGGTAAATCCTAACAAATTTCAATATATAGTTTTTGGTAAATGTGATCATTAAGTGGAGTTCATATCTTGGAAAAAAGAGGTTAACAATTATTGGTATGTCATATATTTCTATTAATATGTAAAGACAATGTAACCTGTTTGCGGAGTCAACACACTTTAATTGCGTTACTCAGATGGTTGAGGTTTTTTACCGATATTTATATTATAAACATGGCTATCCGTTTGCCAAATAGCAAAGTAGTTGATTTAAGGCAGTAATTGTACTCATTCAGATCACAAAAAACGAGTATCATGTAAAAAGTAAGTTATAATTGGGCAAGTTATCAAGTTAACAAGTCTGTTAGGAGTTACTTACGCAGTGTAATTGGCATTATGGTCCCGGTACGTAAACAGTTTAATAAAGCTCGGTTACTAATGAGTTTTATGAAGATGTTTATTGTTGGAATGAAATCGTTTCCAGACAAAAAGTATATTTCATAAGCCTCAGGTTAAAATGGTTCATTTTGATGTTTCCAATAAAAGCTCTGGTTACCTATATCAAAATTACTAGAGTTATAGGGATTGGCCTAACGCTTTACTAGTTTTAGAAAATATCTATATATATTGGAAAGAGATCATTTCTGCAATCTTAACTCCCCGACGTTGGTCACCTCTTTAGAAAGGTATTATGTTGTATTGATAATGTAACCGCCATGTCGTGTATTATCAAGGGCACAACAAAAAGTCAAGAATTAATATCGTGGGCGTGGGATGACACATCTAATCTGTATAACTTTGACATTGATCCAGTCTGGGTCCAAGTTATCACAAATGATCTACCTGATGCTATTTCAAGGTTGAGGTTTCTTCACCTTAGAGAGTGGTTTATATGTAATCCAGAAATACATTTTAATAGCTTAATATATTCAGTTATTTTCGTATATTATATCATATGTTATTGGTCAATTGCTAGCTATACGACTATCTCATTGGTCAATTTCAAGTTAGACAACTATTTAAATATTGTCAGATTATCAGAATGACTCAAATGTATCTATTCCTCTGCTAAATAATAATTCTCTGAATACTTTGCTCACGGGTTTTAAACGCGATAAGGGTGTTACTGTTAAACGGACGTTGTTCACTACACCTGCTATTTTGTTGAACATTAGAAGCTTGTTAGATCTTTCAGCCTCATACTGGGCCAGCTTTTTGGGTCGTGTGTGTCTAGATTATTGTGGCATTATGTGGTCATTGCCATAAAATGATCAAAAACGATTAAACGTAAACAAAGATATCTTGTACTATCGTTGCCAGAGATCCCAAAACACCCTTTATCTCCAGTAACTGCTCTCAAACACATATCCCAAAAGGGACCTTATCCGGTGTTTAACTGTCTCACTCCATTAGATCCGGGAACTTTAAAGCATAGTCAGATTATTAAGGATCTAATACATTTATTATATAAGGAACATAGTTTTAGCAAATCAGGGGCTACATATATGCTCTAATTAGGAATTCCGGGTGAATGTGTCAAAGTGTTGGATGACAGGCGATCAAAGGCTTATCAAAAATACCTTGATAGGTTTTTAATACAGGAAGTATCATTTTCTCCAAAACATAGTGCACTTAGTATAGCTGCTGGCTATAAATAATCTACCCTCCTACTGCTTCGAGTTAGGGGGGGGGTATATATTATTTTGAACTGGCTGGATGTGAGTATCCGTCGGTGTATAAGATGATCTTTATACACAAATAGATAAAGAGAACTTATCCATCCATGAATGTGTTTGTTAATTAATATAATTCGTGAGTGGTCAGGAGGTATTCAAGCGGGGGGTGTATTATATATAGTCCCCATCCTGATTTGCAAGTGGGACAGATCCTATATCAACCGGCTTTGGTCACCTATTACTATTGGTATATGAACTATTTCAATATCCCTATTTTAATAGTGCAAGTTTTAACACACATTCGTCCAATATTTAGGTAGCTTGAATGTAGAAGGAATGTTGTAATATTAATATGTCATTTCTATATATTTTCAAATAAGTCAATTGTAGAGTGTCAGTCACTAATATTATCTGTTCATATTTCACTGACTATAAACAGGCATGGGGTAACCGTAATCGATTATAATCGATTATATAATCTCATGTAACCGTAATCGACATATCCACAAACAATATAATCGTAATCGATTACATTGTAAGTATAATAGTAATCAGCGATTATTTTCACGATTACACAATGTGTTTGATTATTTACCATGTTACATCATGCCAAAAAATGTGTGCGATTTCATTCCCATCCCAAACTGAAGTGAGTTTCTAAATTATATATCTGGTATATATTACAATTATACTATATATTATATCGACCTTACCTGGCTATAGTCACACCATATATGATGCATTTTATTATTTAGGTTTATTTATAGTCTATAAATAAATATCCTACTCTTACTTTTAAGATCATACAGATGTAAAGCCACCAATGGACGTATCATATAAAGCCAAACTACATTTCTACGGTATTATTTTTACTGCTGAACAAACACTTATAGATGTGTATCTATTGAAATATATTACCACTTAAAATCAAGTGTTTCTCATAGTAAAGATTAACCTTATCTTATGTTCATTTGATCAATATTCTTACCTTTTAATGTACACGGAAGAGAAACATGGAACATGTTGTCATATATATTCTTTTATTTTGGTTATTGTTGTTATCGGTTAACTCAGGTGAGTTATTATATTATTTAGCATTAATCCACTTGGATTGTATATTGTATATACTAGTTTCTTCCCTCCGTTTTCCATTATAGTCACTTATGTTATTTTTAATATCATTTTAATTAAACCATTCTATATAATATTTCATGTTTTGTTGGATCCTAGTATCCATTCAATGGTGTGACCTTCCCAACCACAGATTACCATATTTTGTTATAACAGCTTAATTTGTTTAAATGACTGGCCATGTGATATATTGACAAAAATAATCATAAGAATATATTAACTGTTAATATATAGTAGTATAATTGGCAACTATTGTTTTCATATTTTAAGTGATAATCAGTCTTCGTATTAAAGGTATGACTACACCCACCTGATTAAATATGTGTGATATATGTATTTACAAAGCTTAAATTTGTTAAACATTTCTTCTCTTCATCTCATTTCACCAGTGAGTCATTTCACTCACATGTTCAAGGTATGATCAGTGCCAAAGCTAAACAAAACACTTAACCACTGCACAATCTTCATATAGAAACTGCTTCATATACTATCATATATTCATCCTCTAACAGTATGCATCGACAATTATTGTTACACATTTTACCTGCATTATTTAACAGATAACATCTCCAAAGCGGCAATTAGGCTGTTATCCCTAATGAGCTGGAAATTGTTTTTAACAGAAATATTAAGACTGTTAATCCTTGTACAACAAATATTAAATGATATCATTAACTAAATACAGTAAATAATAATGTTCTCGTTGTCTAGAAGATAATATATGCATACAAAATATAAACATTCAATTCAAGATAGTGTTTTCGTCATATTTGTGTTTCCTTGACTATCTTAAAAGGTCATTAACATATTATTTTAGCAAAATCACGGTTTTATATATCTATAGGGATTGCTGTTCATTGTATTTATAATTTATTTAAAGATGTAAACACATACAATGTTCTAATGCCTAGTTATATAAGTGTTGTTAACGGTTTCTGCCTAATACAGCCACGAAAATGTTGATCTTATGAATGCATATGTAAACAGTTTGTAGTGACTACAGATTCTGTGTCAGCAGTGACACCTAGCGATTTTAAAATAAAGGTGGCAAGTATCCCATTATACGTAAAACGAGTTGAGGTCAGCACATATAATGACTTACTATCTCTGATAATATTATAAACCAGTTTCAGCTGTATATCAACAACATAACCACCAAGAAACGAACACAAACGTGTGTGTGTGTGTGTGTGTTGGTAACTAAGAAGCCCATTATGTTGGAAGATTTAACAAGAAGAGCAGATTGCATCAATAATTACGGAGAAGTTGTTTACATTAATCCTGTACATGAATGTCTTAACATTTTTATTACGGAAGTGACGAAGCTCGGTTTACTTTAATCATTTCTGGCAATATGCCTACATAGCAGAAATGGATTAAAAGCCTCTATTCCTAATATCATTTTTTAATATATAAACGTGAAAATTATACCATTTCATTAATATTTAATCTTAAAATTCCTCTACAACTCTGGCAATAAATTAAATTAAATATTAATAAATACCATAGCCATATATAAATAATCTGAATTCTTTTTCCTTTTTATTATAAATATACGAAGTAATAAAGCTGAAACTAAACATTTAAGATATTCCTCAATCTGGGTATTAGTTACTAAATATTATATCACATCTATAATATATAAATCGTTTGTCTTCCATGTGATCGTGTATGCTAATTATCTTAACTATTACCGTTATTGTTTATAAAACGTATTCAATTATTTATCAACTTCTCACACTCAACTTATCTACTAGGTTTAATGGTCTACCGTACTGCATGTCATCTACTAGTTATAATGGTCTCTTGTACTGAGTACCATCTATTAGTTATAATGGTCCGTCGTACTGTTTCCCGGGCGGCACCGTGGTGTAATTGGTCACCACAGATCACTATCACCTGAGTTCAATGTTCGGCGTCGGCATATCTGATGGCTGTTCGGCCCATTTAGCCTACGATGTGCACAAAAGTGGCCGTAAAACATCAATCATCATCATCTCACACTCAACCGAACATATTTCTACAAATAATTGTTTGCGAGTCTCTCTATAAGATGGCACCCTATCTCTATACAGTTGGTTATGCTTACTTTTTAGCACAAGCCTATACTACAACAAAGATGACTGGTTCGACGACATCAGTTGAAGGAGATTATTCTTCGGAACAAGAGACAATCTCTACTCCTAAACAGTGGACAAGCGCTACTCCAGGACAAAGCACAAGCTTCGCTCCAGGACAGTTGACCACTTCCACTCCAAAACAATGGACAGACTTTACTTCGGGGCGGTGGAAAAGTTCTACTCCAAAACAGGTAACAAGCTCTACTCCTAAACATTGGACAAGTTCTGATCCGGGACAGGAGACGATCTTTACCCACGGATATGGAACAAGCTCTGCTAAAGAACAGGATATAAGCTTTACAACATTACATACAACTCGACATACTAAAAATGAAGTGACTGGCACATTTATAATGGAAAAGACTAGCTCTACTCTACCACAAGGTAGGTGCATATTTGTTTCCAGACTTTTGCATATTTGGATGACGATATGAATCATATAAATAACATACTCCTCAACAGGAACAACGATACGGAAAACAACATTTATGTCAACAGAACAAACTACTGATCCAGCCATCAGAACCACCGAATCCAGATATCCAGAATATTTCACAACCGCCGACCTTCCGGGTTCAGCACCAAGTTGTAACAGTAAGTGAACAAATTATTATTAGTATATTTTCTTCGCCTTAAGCTATCACGGCTCAGTCAGTATAGTAACGGCCTGAAAGACGAGAGATCTGTTGTTCAAATCAACACAGTAGCCAGTAATATATTTTCTTTGCTCATTGGCTGATTCATCTCTGGATCAGATATTTCATTGGTCGATATTGATCATTATGGATGAATAACAGATTGTTCAGATCAATAAACTGGCTGATAATCGTCAAAATTATACAGATATCTACGTCATCGCCTAAACGCTAAGTTTTTAGACTTGCAGTACAAAATCCCACTTATATTTTATAACAGTAGTTTCGAACCATAATAGTTCTCCTGTCATCGGAATATACAATAAGCTATTAAGTGTTATTAAATTAAATTTCTGTTCTGTAGATGCCCTTCCGTGGAGCTTGTTTTCTCTGATGACTGCCACATCCATAACTCTATCCGTTCTACTGTACTTACAATGCCGCCGTAAGCTGCCACCGAATCTTCAACCTTCACAGATAACTGGCAACAGACAAGGTGGACCTTCTGACGCAAGGCCAACATCTATCACTGATAATTATATTAATATCGGTAACGTTACACCTGAAATTTCGACTGTTACGTATGATCGTTTAACGGAAAATCTCCCTCCGGGAATGTCGATTTCAAGACAGTTAACTACGTTTGATGATGATGGTGGAATGATTCTAGAGAGAAACGAATCAGCTGATTACACCAACCTTACGAATGAGGTAAACAAAAGCGAAATAAATGGAGTATAAAAAATGTTTGAAAATTTTAGCTTTCCACATCTGCAGATCTATTTGTCTAGACAATATTGCCATCGTAATTCATTAATTATTTTATTTTCAGAGGCGTCCAATCTCTGGTAGTGTGTATACGACGCTGGACATCCGTGAATAACCACACAATTAAACTAATTGTTTCTATCGAAAGCTATATATATATATATATATATATATATATATATATACACTGTGGATAATGCTTGTTGTCTGATGAAATGTTTGTTTATCAAATCAGTAAACAGTGTTACTATAATCTATTAAATATGCTATTCGGCTGCTTCCCAATCACCATAAATTATCCTCTGTAGAGATACGATCGTCTTGACAGGAAGATGTCAACTTTTCCTTCGCACATTGACGTGAATTTGTAGAATGACGCAATGACGGTCACGTGTGAGATAATAACGTGATTAGAGTAAAGTGAATGATTCAATCTCTACATCGATCTTACTTGTAAAATGTCCTTTGTTTGATAATTTTTAATCACATTTGTCATTGCATATGGAGCACTAGCTTCAATACAAGTAAAAAATGGCCATGTCGTGTATAACTTATTCATTTGATAACTGTATAATATATACCCGATATACTTATATTTATCAACTGAATATTTATTCCACGACGACAGCTGATAATATAATACTGATGATATAATGCTGATGATATAATGCTGATGATATAATGCTGATGATATAATGCTGATGATATAATGTTGACGGATATAATGCTGATGGTATAGTGCTGATGGTATAATGCTGATGATATAATGCTGATGGTATAATGCTGATGGTATAATGTTGATGGTATAATGTTGATGATATAATGCTGATATTATAATGTTGATGGTATAATGTTGATGGTATAATGTTGATGGTATAATGTTGATGGTATAATGTTGATGGTATAATGTTGATGGTATAATGTTGATGGTATAATGCTTGTGACGTTCATTAATTATTAGTTTTAGAAGTTTCAACTTTTTAACTGTTTCTGCACAAGTTTTTTATTGTTGTCACATCCGGTACAATTTCACGGTCAGCACATTATCAAAGGTTTAGGGGGTGTACAAACAAATATATAGAAAGGCATTTAATGCCTTTAGATATGGTAGTATTTATAAACATATTTTGAAAGAATAATTTTGACACTTTTGAATGATGATATTACAAAAATGTATCAATGACTAAAAATCCTGTAAAGTCAATACAAATACTAGAAATAGTGTTATAATTGCAGTAACTATAACCCCTTATATTTTCTCAATCGTACAATATCTACACTTTTTGGCCCAATGCGTTGTAATGATTTTAATTTCACTTTCTAACAGCCAAGATGAAAATAATAAGCTGTTGTTTATTGTTGTTTCCTGTTGCATCTATAGGTTATAACACGTATACTATGAAATGAATGTTCCGAAATCTAGTATTTCCATTAATTTGATATGTTAAGGCCAACATCACACTTCCAGTTAACGGATTTTCTATACACCAGAATTACTAACATCTGTTTAGTTATCTACATATATTTTTGCTAGATACGTTTATTTACTTGAAAACATGTGAAACTTAATTATGTCTGTTATCTTTTAATATTCATTGATGATACTTCAATATGTGATCTGTTCATCCATGGGTAATTTATAAAACAATAAGTGACTGGATATAATCAGGATGTGTTTTTTTGTGTGCTATTGTATATCATGATTACGTACCATGGATATATATTTATTTATTGTTTTGTGCAATGTATATTTCTATTTATCGCTAACAGTAAAATAAAAACACCTATTCTAACTTACGGATGTATGTGTGAGCTACTAATTTCTCCTGTCATCGGCTTAAATTAAATGTCCATTAAATAATACTAGTATAATATCCTACATGTTTATAGGATAATTTAAAAAAAACAATATTTTTGAAGGTCTTAATTTGTATATTTGGTAAAACAAGCTTTCACAATATAATAGTTCATGTTGTTTCCTATTGACGAGAGTGTATGTCTTGGTCGGTGGAGCTTGTAGAAATATAGGAGCTACGTGAGCCACTTTGCTCGATAATGATTGATGGATCTATTAAAATTGATTAAAGTTTAATCAACTCCATAATGTTTATAAATTTGGTAACTGTTTTGTACACGTTATAGTGATGATCCAAACATCTGACGGGTCAAACGACATAGAAGGTTAGGTTTTATTAAATATTTTGGATGTAGGTGTACTGTATTTTCAATGAATGACAATCGGTATAATATTAAACCCCCAATTAATCTCCAGAGAGGCGTATTGTTTCTATACATGTAGCAGATAGATAGGTTGTGTTTATTTCACAGGGATAGTTCAATAACAAAACTACTCTACATTGTGAACAAACATCGTAATTGGCAGGAAAGGTATATTTCAATAATAAGAAAATATCAAGATTTTCAACAGAATTTCCACAAAATGTTGTCTACAGCGCTAACCATATAATTACCATCAGATATGAGATGAGATACTGGCACCTGTAATATAATTTGATAAGAGGATTAGTGATAATTTCCTCCTAAACCAAAGATGTCAACAAATATCCACCTGCACTTTTTTAAAGAAAATGATATAATTTTTGTAAAATTTTTAAATGAATAAACTCTCCAGCTGTTAGCTATTATAGTTATTGAAGAATTGAAAAAATATAATCATACATTCTCTAGTATTTGTCACTCTTCGAATTAGGCCATTAGGGAAAAAAACGCTTTGGTACGTTGATTAATTATGGGCAATATACTGTACGTGTTATTGGTAATACCGGAGAGCAAATTGTTCTGGCTTAATTACATTCAACATATAAAATGAAAGGTTTCTACATTACATGCATCATAATATCTACAATAAAGCAATACATGTCTTAATCAAATAAGTGTATTAGCAAACGTACACACACACACACACACACACACACTCATAATCTATGTATATATGAATTCGTCTCGTGCTATATTCAAACTGATGCTTTAGCAAATAAGCTTCTACTAAATGATAATGTCAGTTTTTGGAAGGAAGTTGGCAATTTAAACCGTACTGGTAGTAATTTTCTGTTGTCAACAATAAATGGTGTTACAGGTGAAAATAATATAAATAAAGTGTGATATGAACACTATTACAAGTTCTTGGACTCAAATGAAAAATACTTCTAATCAACCTTCAGCTCTCCATGAACTGCTTGTTATTATTCTAGCTCTTGTTGTTTCAAATTTTATTGTTTTTAGTGAAAACTTTCAAACCAAACCCACTGAATGGTTTATTTTTACCTACTCTCTGGCCTAATGATGTATCTACAAGTAACAAATATTTAGGTATAATTATACATGACAAACATCAGGATGATGATGATATCATGAGATATGTTAAATCACTTTATTCAAGAGGGGATATACTTATCAATCGCTTAAAAACATGTTTCTCCATAAAATTATTTGGTATTTTAAAGGGGGAGAGTGTGTCTGCAATTTATGTTAAAATAATATCGATTCATTTGGGGTGCTAGTTCGCAAAGACCGTTGATAGTTTTAAAACACGTTTAGGTGCTACTAGCAATTTGCTAGTACAATGTACTGTTTCTAGTTTGTTTTACTATCATTCCAGGTCTTGTGTAGATGGACTAAAATACTTCTAATTTCTAATTTTTATTTTGTATAATTTTATGTAGTAGATACTTCACTGTATCATATGTATATGGTATATTATATTCCGATTGAGAATATATATATATATATATATATATATATATATATATATATGGAGAGAGAGGGGGGTATATGAATGTAGGTCATTTCGGGAAAAGACCGAATCGGGATAAGACCGTATCGGGACTACTATTATATTTACTACATAAAACAATGTTTATATACGAGAAAATATTTTGTACGAGTTTTAATACTTCCATAAATGAATAAACATAACATACTTGATAACAGATTCCTAATAATGAATTGCCTATAATCGTGGGTAAATGTAATTCGTAATTGCATGGATGCACTTGTGTTTGAATTTATCGCAACGCTTCACCTAGGTATCTTAAAAGACACTGGAGCAATTACTGATTAGATGTACAAGGTTGGTGTTGTTTCAATTAAATATACACAAATTAAACGGAATACATCATGTATTCAAGCTATATAAACGCAGCTTCAGATTTGATTCACATTCAAATCAGCACTGTGGTGAAAATTATAAGATGAGTAATCCATGTTTTATATGTACAAGGGAAGGGAGTGCGCCGATAAAAGCTCACAAGACATAAGCTCACAAGACATAAGCTCACAAGACATAAGCTCAAAAGACATAAGCTCAAATGACATAAGCTCACAGGACATAAGCTCACAAGACATAAGCTCACAAGACACAAGCTCACACCGTTAATGAAAAAAGAGACAAAAGCTCGCAACTAAAATTTGTGTGCATGTGTGTTATGTATTATAATTAGATGAGATCAAGGGATAACATGAAACATCTTGTGAGTAAATCCAATTAGCAGATCTCAACTTTCCTATAAAATATATATTGCAATTAGTGATCCCTTTGATGTAATGACTTCTGGTGGCTTCTTTGTCAATCAAAGGGTGATTTTCTTCAATTATGTAGTATAATTAGAAGATATCAAGGGATAATTTAGAAACTCTTGTGGGTAAATCCAATATGCAGATCTCATGATGCTCAGACAAAAGGTCACAAGACAAAAGCAGATCTCATCATTCCTATAAAAGGACTAACCTTCCAGCATATATAATTTATTCATACACGTTGCTACAACTCTCTGCGCATATTAAATCGTGGAGATCATCAGAACCAACAAGGGAGGAGACAAGCTTCGTCTGGATGGCTATATGTATACGAAGAAGAGGAGCTACAAGAACTGGATCCGGTGGTAGTACAATCGGCAGAGAACAGCCGGGTGTATTGGTGGACTCACAACTGATGACACGTATGGGAACCTTCGGTCTCATGTGAACCACAACCATCCAGCAGACAAGACAGGAGTTGAGGTCACCAAGTCTGCAAACTCTCTGCCGGGACTTGGTAGCTGAACGCAGATCTGTGGCTGATTTCCTCGGGGCAGTGGGACACTGCGTCCGCCTAGAGTGAATTTCTATGTAACACTTGTGATATTTATGATATTTCATTTATATATTATATGTGGAATGTAACACCAGTGACATTTATATGCATAAGTATATATATTTGTGTAAAAATTAAAATTGTTGTGAGCTTTTGTCTCATTTTTCATTACGGGTTTGAGCTTATGTCTTGTGAGTTTATGTGTTTTTGAGGTTATGGCTTGTGTGCTTATAGCAAAGCCCTGGAATGCGATGGTTTCCAGAGCCAGAGCTGGTGTCACATATCAGATGTAGTATAAAAAGTTATATACACGATATATATATATATATATAGAGAGAGAGAGAGAGAGCTCCGTTTTTCACGTGTCACATCACAAGTTTGGCTAATGCTTATACAGTATTATTATCAGCTGATAAACTATTATAATTAAAAAAAAACGGTTTTAAATGACTAAAACAGCAATATATAAGATGGGGAATACCTAAAATATAAAATGTGATACTGCTTTAGTGCTCGAGTCGGGCTGGGTCGAGCTCTAGTTGGTCCGAGCTGAGACGATTAAACATACGTGTGATGTGATGATATGATTTTGGTGGTTTCTGCCTTTGCTTGTTTCTGTTAATAAAATTCAGTAATGACATAGTTTCGTTTCTGGATAGAAATAGTTTCATCGTCTGCATGAATTATGCCACTTCGTACCTTAATTAGGTTTGTACTTGGGCTATTATTCGCCCTATCTGCTATTATCGCCCAGTGACCTTTCTTATGTATTGATGATCATCATGTTATTCAGTTATTGCGACAATATTTCGTATTTATTTTGTTCGGTGCGTTTTGTTGTGTGCGGTATGATATTGTGGTAGAATGTTGTCGTTGATGTCCATAACGATCCCTATTTATAATTTAATGCCATAATATGATAATGCAATTAATCATCTAGAATAGATTAATGGATGGCTGAAACAAGCACCTTCATCATCAGACATAAATAACTATAAGCCAAACGCTGTCACTGATTCAGCAAGCAGTTGGATTAGGTCCATCTCGTCACAGCCAATCTCCCCCAGGCATTCTCACCACGAGCGATATAACAGTAAATCCCATTTCCTATTGGGCGAAGTCACTGTACATTTTATATGCAACTAAGAATTGACACCGACCTTAAAGTGTTATTAAAATACCAAATTTAAAAAACTGACCAAGCTGAACCCCAATAAAACACCTGGACCCGACAAAATTCATTCAAGATTCCTGAAGGAGATGGCTGATATCATTCCATCACCCATAAGACTCAATGAGGTGTGACTTCCCACTGGATTAGAAACATCATACCAATACATAAGAAAGGTAGCCGACCAAGTGCTGGTAATCACAGACCAGTAAGTCTGACCTCCATAATAGGAAAATTCATGGAGTCAGTAATATGTGATCACCTGATACATCATATGATGGAAAATCAATTATTCTGTGATGCCCAACACAGCTTTGTCCAGGGGAGGTCATGTATGACCCAACTGCTCACAGTCTTGGAACTGTGGACTGAAATGCTTGACTTTGGTGACCCAATCGACACAGTGTACCTCAATTTTCAGAAGGCATTCGATTCTGTACTGCACCAGAGACTCCATGCTAAGATAGCAGCATATGGAATCAACGGCAAAGTCCCGGACTGGATACAGGCTTTCCTGGCTGACCATAAGTACCATGTCATGGTGAATAGCTATCTGTCCGCATAGCTGGAGGTGCTCGGTGGTATTCTTCAGGGAGCGTTCTCGAGTCCATACTGTTTATCATCTTTATCAATGACCTACCCAATATGATATGCAGCACACCACATATATTTGTGGATGACACAAAGGTCTATAGGAAATTTTCTTCAGAGAATAATTGTGTCAAACTGCAAGCAGATCTCCAATGACTCATTGAATGTTCTAAGAAGTGGCAACTGCAGTTCAATGCTGACAAGTGTAAGGTCCTCAATCTCAGGAGGAATAACAGATGTCTAGTCTATAAGATGGGAGATATTGAGTTGCAATCCACTAAAGTAGAAAAGGACCTCAATATCTATTTTGATGAGGAGCTGAAATTCCACCAGCTCATATCATTTGCTGGTAACAAGTCCAAGCAGGATGCTGTGGCTCATCAAGATGTTCTCATCTAGATGAAGACACTCTGCCACAGTTGTACAAAGCACTTGTCAGACCCCACCTGGAATATGGAAACATTATTTGGCATCCACACTATCAGATGGAAAAATTGGCAGTAAAAAAAGGTTCAGCATCGAGCAACAAAGTTAGTCCCACTCTTGAAGTATCTGTCTTATGAAGAGCGACTAATTGCCTTTAGGCTCCCATCAGTCCTGGTTAGAAGATGGTGAGGGGACACAATACAACTGTACAAGATCTTGAATGGGATAGACAGACTCAACCTAAGAGCATTCTTCAACAGAGCACTCAATGAATGAACCAGAGGCGCTGTTGACTCGAAATCAGGAAAAACTTGTTCAATCAGCTAGTGGTTCAGGACTGGAACTCATTCTCAGATCATATTGTCACATGGTAGGCTAAATGGGCCGAGCGACCTCCAAAGGTAATGAGGCGAAATCAAAGATGAAACAACCTTCAGATATGCCTACGCCGAGATTCAAATACGGGAGGTAGTATCTGTGGTCCAACACGCTACCGCTAGACCACAGAGGCGGCCAAGTCTAGGTTTGACAAGTACTGAAAAGATAACATGTACACGATGCCATAGACTGTATGATAATAATTCTTGTATAGAGAAAACAAAAGTAGTCAAGACCAGAATACCCCACAGATACTAGCCTTTTATTCTGTACGGTATGAATAGATTTCACCTAGGGGGTGAACACAGGTCATGCTAAACAGCGTCAGGAAGAAATATGTCTTCAAACCATGTTCACAAAAACTTGTTCATACAGAAATGAATGAATTATGATAAATATATATGACTATATATATATATTATATATATATACATACACACATATATATATATATATATATATTGTGTGTGCATATGTATGAGTTATATAGTCCATATAAATTAAGGGACAGCAGCTGTCCAAGGGACTGGTACAGGTATCAATTAAATGAGTATTACTCCTGTTGATTTATGGTCTACCACACAGAAATATTCTGCCATAGGGAAACTGAAAGCTACAAATCTTGATATGATCAAGATATTAATTTACCTTTGCTATGCAATGGAACTGTTTTTGGACTACTTTAAATACCGTAGGTTGCAGCCATTAAGCCGAGACTGTGTCAACAGTTTGACCCTTATTTTGGGAGGTCGGCTTAATGGCCAGTGCTATTTCAGTGTCAAGAAATCCAGTCATCGAGAGAAACATTTTCAGTGTGTTAGCAGCCGTCTAGACGCTAGTGACCTAGGTCCTAGTCTGATGCAAACGGACATCAATCGTTATTTTGATTTAAACTCATGCAGTCATGGAGTGAAACAAATTGATGATAATTATACATGTCTTTATAATGAAAATCAATATTTATGTGTAGAATTATCTGATTTTTGTAATTATGGATTAACTGTTGTTTGGCTCAGTAGCGCATTTCACAAAGGCAGCTTCGGTAACAAGACAACTTGTACCCAAGACATCCCGTACCCAAGAGCGTCGTATCTCATTCGTTTGGCGGCATAGACATTAGGGTACCCCCATATACATATTTTGTATGGGCATATTTATATTAATAACGGGATAATTACTGATTAATTAATTTATTTTCAATAGAGAGTTACAGTTACTAACTGACCTCATATACTGGTAATTTACAATTACATTGTCTTGGTTATTGCTGCGTTAGTGACCAAAACGTACCATCAAAGGCTCAGTAGTAATTGACAATATGTTTAATTACTTCTAAGTCATTGACTTCATATATGGTTCATTGAATGTTTTATCACGCCGTTAATTTAAGTTTGAGGTCCTACATATGCGCTAACAGTTTGCGTAAACAATGGTTATAATTTGCCTTGATCTATTGACAGTATACAAACACATTGGTATGAATAACGAATTATGAAAACAAAATTATTTTCTGTGTTCAAAACGTCACCTCGGCTGGAAATACTACACGGAAAAGTTCAGATTTTTAGGTCGGCTTATTGGACGGTAACACCATAAATCGTGATATTTTGGGCTTAATGGCCAGGACCTACAGGTAGTTTGAATAATGGATTGATTTATTTTATAGATTTTTTACAGTGGTAATTATCATTTTGATGATATATTAAAAATGATAGTAACTTTAAACTTTATTGTATTTTAAAACGTTTTAAACAACATCAGTCATTTCTAGCTGCATATAAATTGAACTGCGACTTCACCCGTGACAAGATCAACTCGTAGCAAGATCAAAATTTTGGAGCTCTTTCCTGTTGAAAGAAATGCATGGAAATTTTCAGTCCTGTCAGAACCCTCATTATCACTCTCACTGTGAGTACAAACTGTAACAGTCAACAACCTCATAATATTTATATGTCAATGACACTATTTTGGCAGAACCTCATAATATTTATATCTGTCAAAGGCACTATTTTGGCAGAAGCAAAGTAAACCGTATTGAATAGGAATATTCAGTGGATGAAGGATGACACCTAACCCAATATCAGTGTATATCTCATCTTGTATATCAAATAATGTATATTATTGTCATGGGTTCTCAACCTATAAGGTTAATGGTGTTACCTCTCTGTATATTCTATTGTGAAAAAAATGTTGTAATATAGATGTCATTTATGTGTAGTATATGGAGGAATAAAAGCACTTACTTACTTATCTCAGCCTTAATAAATATAATCTTGATGAGTACTTTAGTAATGTTTATGGTGTGTGTGTGTGTGGGGGGGGGGGCACTCTTCCCAATCAGCATAATTTAATGTGATTATGCATTTCTGTCATTAGGAGTCAAGAAATGTATGTGTGTGGCTATTTGCGACTGGACTACTGGCCAATATTCATCCTAGCTACTATTGTCATAATATTAAGTCCCGTCTAACCTACTGTATGCACAAACGTGTCAGTGAACAAGCAACAACAAATGTTTTTAGGAATCATGGGTCTGTCTCAAATTCCCAAACAACAAGCTTTCTGGACAAACTGTGGAAGGACATAACAAATCTCCCAGCCAGCAGAAAACTATTTCCAGGTCACATTCAACAGACTTTGACATTTTTGTACTAAATCGTTGGTAGCTATCTGTGCTGAAACATTTGATATAAAGTGGTGTTTTTTTTGTCAATTGTATTATCACAGAGGGCACAAGCTGGTTCACATGCGGATAACTTGTATATTATAGTTCCCAACTTTATGAATTATTTTCAGTAATATGTTATATTTCTTCAGTAAATCCAGATATTGTCTCTATGCCTCTGATTAATTTGCTGGAGTTGTTTGAGTCCTTTATGTAGTGAACAATCAGGGGTTTCAAAGAATTGTTGTATTCCAGATTCAGCTAATAAGACACCAGCACACAACTAATGACAAGTCATAAACCTGGTAGTTAGTAAGCTTACTTTAATATCTGCAAATAATTATGTTCGCAGGCTTTATGAATATAAATACATAATAACAAAACAGTGTACATGGTTAAAGTATTTTCGTAAACACGTAAGGAAACTGTATTACTACCGTAGCCTTGCAGAGTACAGAAAATAGTGAAAAGGTCCTAATTTTTAAGCCTTAAAACTTTCCAAATATCATGAAAACCCTTCAGAAATTTATTAAAGCAGGAATTTAAAGTACATTATTACTATTTGTTTTGTTAGTTGTCACAAATTTGAAATGCAAATTGGAATTTAATCATCCAATGTATTTGTGAAATTCCAAAATTCGGCTAACTTTCTTACCCATGCATGAAAACTTCCTGTTTTTGATGGATATTGATTAATACAATCTCATGGACTGTATTCCAGTTAATATGAATCTGGTATAGAATTAAAGGGCATCTACTCCAGGGGAAGGCAACTTGGCCCTAAACGTTTGGTTCTTGGATTTAAATTAAAGGTATCTTGTAATTTGTAAACATTGTGCAGTGGTGATTCATTCTTTATTCATCAAGATTTACAATATAATAATAACATTTACATTGCTGCTGTCAACATACAGACAGATGTAAAGATAATGATGTTTACACTTTCACTGGACGACATTTCCTCATTTTGTACCATTTATAGTGGAATTATTTCTAACAATGATGTTTTTTATCCTGCCGTTTATGTTAAAGCCAATTATTTCAAATGTTTGCATAATATTTCATATTTCTCATTCCAGAGCCTTTTTCCAGTCTAGACATGGCGAAGAAGTCGTCCAGCGGGTAATCACTTTTTTTACGCGTCACCAATAGCCATTTAAGAAACTTTCGGTGTTCCTATTTGTTTGCTGTAGTATAATTTTCTCATTATTGGTTTGTCTCATTCTGTGGTATGTCAAGGTTATCTAGACCCAGATATATTTTGTTTCTGTTTTAGTTATCAGAAACGAGATTTATGAGGACAGCAGCCCAGCTAGTTGTCTATCTATATCACAGAGGCAGAATGATAGGTAATATACATTTCTGACTCAATTATGCATAATTGAAGGTTCACTGAAGGCAATAAATAATATGTCATAGTTCAGAATTTAGTTTGTATTTTTTCAATGAAACTATCCAATTTATGAGATTATTAACTATTCTCCATCTCTCTCTCTGTGTGTGTGTGTGTGTGTGCCTTCAATAACATTTTAATAATTCACCTGAATTAATTGGTAACACAAATGAGTATACATCCCCAAAGGTTTTTAGCCAGAATACTAGCCACATGGAAAATTAAAAATAAATTATGATGGCTGAAGAACAAAAGCTAATTAAATATATATATATATACATATATGTTTTCTCTGTAAAGTACTATTTTTAGTGAATGTTGTCCAATGTTTTGGTGTTGTGGGTTCATAAATTATATGAGATATCCATGAATAAACCAGTATGTTTTTTTCCTTATCATTAAAAAAATCTTTTTATATGATGTGATTATTTCTAGACATTTTCACATGATGTACTGTTTGTCCATTTTTCTATTAATGTGCATGTTTTAATGGTGCCTAAACTCAAGCCATCGTGACATTTTTGTCATGCATAAGAAGTCAGTAGGAGAAATGTGTGAACTTGTGTATCGTATAAATTACCATCTTACAGATTAGATTATATTTCTTGTTTTTGTTTATACCAGGTTGTTAATAAATATATTTTCAAAAATGTTAACTAAGTTATGTGTGTGTGCTGGGGTTGACGTGAAGTTTTAACATTACCTTGCCATGCCCGACGAGTAATGTAAAAATAAGGTTGCCAAAAAAGTTGTCATACATCTGGAGCAGCCGCACTTACCAGGCTCTTAGGTTTTATACCGGTAGAAGCCAGGCGAGTAATGACTTCTTGGAAGCATGTGTGAATCATTGCTTCTTCTCTCAGTGGCAGTGAGCTACATTTTTTACCAGACTAGATGACCATTTCCTGTATTATTGACCCAATGTATGAACGAAATCACTGGAAAATCTCAAATAAATGTTAGAATCATTATCACAGAACATTGTTGCCACATTGGACAACCAACAGTAGCTTTTTATTGCCTGACATCATAATTAGGTTGCCATTGGCAATATGGTAGATGTTTTTATTGTACCCTGGTGTGTGTGTGTGGAGCCATACATTTCTATATAATACTCTAACTAAATATGTATTCTACCTTTTTATGATTTAACAGGTCAAGAGGCAATTGAAAAAACAAAAGACTCTGAAATGAAGGGTCGCTTGGAGTCGTTTAAAAAAACATTTTCAAAAGAACTGAAAGATGGCTTCAAACAGTTACAAGATGAAGTGAAGAAACAACAACCGAAGTAATGAATATATGGAAACTGTGTTAAAAAGTGACAAAATATCTGCTGGGAGAAGGTTAAAGCCTTCTAAATATGATTTTTACTGATGTTGAGATTCGGGTGAACTTTGTAACAAATGTATTAAATCTTGTATATAATAGGTCAGATGCAATGGATTTTTGATGTGAGGCTATGCTCAAGTTTTCACTTGGAAGGTGTTATTTTTATCAACATGTACCTGAATACACCTCTTCACGTGTATATATGTGTGCATAGACACATATCAAGTGATCTCTGCTGATCTTATCCCTGAAAATCGATGCTGTTTATTATTATTATTATTACGTGGAAAATAACAATAATATTAGGCAAAGCTTCATCTCACACGCTATTCAAATGATAAAATGTGTTGCTCTTCATAAAAGAAAAATATTGCATAAAGTATAATAAGATAGTTCCACTTGTGCATCAAGTAAATGTGATTAACCTTGGGAAAAAATCTGTTGTAAAAATAATACCTTCGTAGTCGCATAAAATGTTCAAAATTAAGATGAAGTTTCACTAACCATCTGGTGCAGCAGTACACAGTCATCAAGATGAAGTTTTGACAAGCTTCATTTACCTAAACATTATCATGGACCAAACCAGTATTAAATTTATATGATGTTTGTGTGCTTTGCTGAAAACCATGAGCAAATATTGTTTTCTCTTTTACTGACATACAATTGGATTAACCTGTGGTTTTTTCTAAGTGGAGTATGACCATTCTGGTTAGATTTGTGACCGCTGTCGCTCCAACTAAAGTGATTAAACAATATTTGTAGGTCTACAAATATTGACTGATCACAGTGAACTATGATGATTGATCTGTATATACAGCTGCAGTATTTAAACCATACATATCCATTGTGATTGATCCATATACAAATATCTACAGTAATTGATCTGTTTATGTACACAATAGAACCAGGTGGAAAGTACCTATTCAATGGCTGTTTCTCCAAATGGTGCTAAGTTACCACAAGCACTGTATATGCTGGTACTGGTTCCTTAACTGGTCTATATACAGGACATAACTGACAGTCTACACACACACACACATATATATATATGTTTATGTATATATATGTACTGTGTCTGGGATACGTTTCTGATGTCGTGTGATCATCTTTTCCTTGTGAAATAGTCCTTTAGTTATGTGTCGAAGGTGAGATCAACACGAAGAGCTAACAAAGTTGGTTAATGATTGTTTTATTTAGCTGCATTAGTTGTCATACTTGAAACATATAGCCAAGATAGAGACTACTCCATACCAGACATGGGGTAGAGTCCGGAATTGGAATTGATCATTTACATAAAAATGGAATTGAAATTTCCTACAAAAACATTTAATCCACAAATTAATTTACCATTAAATTTTTTAATTCAGAAATATTCCTTCCATGACAATCCTACTTGGAATATAAACTACTCAGAGTAGGTATTCCAAGTAGGTACTCGTGGTAAAAAGTAGTAGGTAAAAATTGGAATTGATAAATGTGATTTGGAATTGAGTGGAAATACTGAAATATAATGGTCAGATCAAATATCTCCTAGTCGAACTTGGACTTGTAAACCTGAAGCACTGTGCACTACCAACTGTGCTATGGAGTATACGTATAGCGCTTGCTATAATTTGCTAAGAGATGGTACATTTAAATGTCCATTTTTACACTGGAACAGGTGGGAAGACTGATTTGTGGTACATGACATAAAAATCAAATTATGACAAATTAAATTTTAAAATAATAAGTTGATGATAGTATACCGGTAAGTGTTGGAAGTCACACACACGTGCATACACGCATATATACTGGACCATCTAAATTGCATAAAAAGGTAAGCCACTGGAAGCAATACACCCTCAAAATGTATAAAAATTTTGTATGCTGAAAGGGATAGCTTAATTAAGTATAATTTACGTGTTCAGGATATATAGGTCCTGATGTACTTTAGTAGTACATCAGCCAGTTATTCTTAACTATGTAATTTATTAAAATAACAATATATTTTGGTGATGAACTATAATTCTTTATCAGCTTGTCTTTATACATAAATGAGGTAAAGTGTTTCAATTTAACGGTACCGTGTACGTCAGCATGCTAGATAGCCAGTCTACTTAATACATAGTTGTGTGTCATCATTCTGTGTTTTTATATATATAAAGTGATACATGGCCTAGTGGGTAAGAGCGGGGGACTTTCATGCTGTGCGGGAGGTCGAAGGTTCGAATCGCGGCCGTGGCACTAAAGTAGGAGTTTTTCAGGCAACTGGCAAGGTTTTCTCCATCGAATATGCCATATATTGTAAAAAAAAAATGAATTAGTTCCCGTGAGGAAGCTGTAATTTACAGACCATATGAGTCTCCCTTATTTGAGGTAGCTAAGCCACGTAAAACTTCGGCTATTATTATTAGAGGTGTTTCCATCATATACGCCGTTATTAAGATTGATTTATGCGGTATGGTGTCCGGAACCGCAGAATTCTGTCAAAATACTTGATACCAGATCTACGGAGTAATGATGGCAGAGCATTTTAAAAACTCCGGTCAAGTCTTGTTCTCTACGTAACATATTTCTTAATAAACAGATCATGGCAGATTGTAACGCTCCCTAATCCACTGTTTGTCTAATCGTAACATGAATGTATTTAATGTGGGACTGTAACACGTTCCAATCGTTTGTCAATCTGGTTGAATATATTTTGCCTCAAACTTGATCTTGAGTGGCGCTTCACTAGCTTGAGGCTATGGCCGTCTGGTGTTTGATATGTTAGCCAGCGAGAAGAATTGGTTACATTCCAGCCTGTCTATACCCTTCAGGATCTTATATCATGAAACATGTCGCCTCATCTCCTACGATAGCACAAAGGTAGGAGTCTCAGAGTTTCTAATATATATATATATATATATATATATGCACATTAAGGTGTTTATTTGATATAATGCCGGCACATCTTGTAGAATTACTTTATTACATCAGAAATGGGAAACTGTCAGAATTCCTTCATATGAAAACGATCCCGTGAGTAAAATCCTAAGTTTGAACATATCAGAACGCGAGAATACAGAATTAATGGCAGCATTTTTTTTTGTATTGCTGACTGATGTCGTAAGTAAAACTACATGTAAGTTATCGGCGAACCTGACCATAAAGGAGTATAGGAAAAAAGGAAAAAACAAACCCCATATGTACTAATTTTATATTAATAATGCATGTTAAATTACCAAATAATATATTTCTGATTATTATCTCAAACAATAATTGTTAAATGATACAATCCTCAGATCTTAGTGTTTATTGAAGATGTTAAAATCAACGTTTCATTTCTAATCTTAAGAAGCCAATTTCCAATTGATCCATCACGAAAATAGAATATCTTGGATTATCAATGGCTTCTGTAGTGGCCTCACTGGAATGTCTTCTAACTTATAATTGAAGTGGTGAAGCTTCTATAATTTAATTGCCAGAAGAAACAGCATCAAATATCCCATGGCTCATAACGTATATCATAACCAACAACCATTCATACTCAACAGCACTATAGTATGTTACCATGAAAATCATCAAACATTTCTTTGGATCGAGTTTCAACAGACTGTTGGCCCACATTCAGAGCCACTCCTGTGCGACAACGGACCAGAGCCCTCGAGGAGAATCATCGCTTTTGATACAAAGTTTGGACTACGTCAACTGGCTACTTCTAGCACCATATTCATAGTTGTTAATTTTGCTATGTCTCCAGGTAAGTTTTCCGAGATGTATGTGATCCGTGTATCTTAACGAGATGTCGGCATGACACGTGTCTAGATCTCGTTCTGTGTACGATAAACTCTTCCAAGCCGTTGTTGACAAGTGTGAAGAATGTGGATTTCAGATGGATTAACAAACCGTGGTAACAGACTTTGAGGAGGGTGCACTTAGAACAGTGTCAGGTGTGTTCGGTAGGGATGTACACGTGGCGTAAGATCCAGAAGCTTGGATTGGTCAACGAGTGCAACGAGAATGAGGACTTGCAATGGATCTGTGGTGAGCTGGATGGTTTAGCAATCCTACCAATTGATGAGGTTCCCGAGGGTATCACACACCTCACGGACAACGCACCACCAGCAGCCATGGATCTGATACTCTACTTCGACAAAATGTAGGTCGATGGCAGCTTCCGTATGATTGGCTCTCAGGATGATGGGAACATCAATCTCAGACTTCGACGTATCCCACACTCTATCCACCTCATGGATATAATGTCCATGATATCACGATAACCGATTGCAAAATCTATCCCAGATTTTCTCAATAATGTTGGACACAACATCCGTATCATCAAGAGAGGTTTTAGGCAGATTGAACTGTTGAACTATTGTGATAATGTGGTATGAAATAATGTATATGATATGTATAGTACACATGTGAATGAATTGTCACAACATCTCATGTGACGAATATGCAATAAAATCATAACAATAATTTGCAAGTTGTCTGTGTTTTTATTAATTACTTGACCTCATCATAAAGTTTGAATCAAATGTCATCTTATTAAAATTATCTGTACATTTTCAATATGAAAAACTTTTCGGGCGTTGTTGTTCTAAATGTGAAACGTTAATTATCTATAATGGGATAAGGCTTATTATAATAATGAATTAATTCGCATAGATGGCCACTGGACCAAAAGCAAAACTACGTGTTTTACAATATTTGTGCATGATGAAAGGATGCAGATGTACAATTGTGTGGCACGGTGCATTAAATCATCATGAAGTTCTTGCGCAGTTTAAGTTCAGACAGTTTCTTTATGATGACTTGTTTACAATTAGACATTATTTCCCGAAAATCTGTGGATATTTACAATATTTAGTATGTTTGATAGAAACTCTGCTCTAACTTCCCTGTACAATGGACATCCATTAAGAAGTGATATTCATCTTCTACGTAATTCAGGTAATTATGCACTCGAAGTACATAAAATAAGTATGATGCTTGGATTTTTCAATTTTATAACATTTTGAGGCACATCTAATTCTCTTCGCAGGTGGATGTATCATCCAACAGATTTTAAACGAAATATTCGTATTGTTTGATGAAATGATATCGTATCGGCCGCTAATATTTCCAGGAACCGAGATGCTGTTTGTGGTTTCTCTCTCTCTCTCTCTCACACACACACACACACACACACACACACACACACACACACACACACACACACACACACACACACACACACACACACACACAAAAGGCTTAGAGTAATCAATAAAGTACACACACCTGTAGTAATTGATCTTACTTGCAGACATATGTCTACTATACCAAATGTATACACAGCTGGATATGGTCCACAATGCGGTCTATCTGTAGACAATGTAAAGGAAGTTCTTACTATGGCTAATCGATGACATAATAGAGTCTAGCGTTAGAGCCATTCTCATCAGTTTCTACACAAAACGATTCTCACAGCTGTCTTCCTTAGAACTAGTGCTGCCATCTCATAGGCTTGTAAACAGTACAAAGAATATTTATCTAAGCCGCAGTCTAACTGGTGGCATGGGCAAAACAAACAATCATATATATATATGATTGTTTGTTTGGAGATGATGTACCTGTCGCCTTGGTATGAAATACCATTGCTACTGCTATTCCATAAATATGAATGAATGTTTGAACAAATTTCACGGATATAGGTCAAAACCTTTACTATTCATCAAAATTCGGGAGAAAACCTAATTCTGAAGTATTCTTTTTTTTCAGATAAAAGTAACAATTAATTTTATGAATATATTTTAAGTATATTTCTAATTGTACTTCACAGAAATCGTTTTTAGTTGAAAGTTTGGTTCTGTTCGTTGCTGACGAAGCCATGAATGACACACTCTCCAACGGTGGGCTCCTCTATTATAACTAGATTACTTTAACTGCTAAGAAGCCAAACTAATTATGCAGGATATCAGGGGAAATAGTCCCTGACAACATATAAGAGGGACGCCATACAATGGTAGATGTCTTCCCTTAAATGGAAGTGAGCCACCGCTGTTGAATGAATCTATGAAAATTAACAACATTCATTGTTTTGTTGTTCGGGGAGAATCCCCAGGCTGTCACTTAATCAGCACAGCCTCTATGTTGGAGTGGTTGAGAATCGCCTCCCCACCACTCACAGGGGAGCAGTACGGAAAGATGGAGCGAAATACCCCGAGGGTGGTCATTGCTAGAGTGTTTTACGTCCTCAGAGGGTCTTAAAGTCCCTCTTTATTTTTACCAATTCAGTAGAGATGGCAGCGCCATGTGACGTGGTCAGCCACCCACGATGTTGTGAGCCGAGAAATTAATCTCTGGAAAAGTTTCAACTTCTTGCTGGGATTAAACCTGGGACCCTTGGCACCAAGTGCCAGGTGCTTAACCGAAGCTTACTAACGACATTCATTCTCCTGATAGGTTCTTAAGTAGTTGGGTCTAACCTCTGACGTCACCGCCTCCTCATTTCATATTCCAGGTATATGGATGGACCATTTGATGTTACACCGCTCCTATTCAATCAGTTATACGTAATCCGTATACCGATTGGAGAAGCAGCTGTTACCCGTGTATACGTCTTTCTACTCCACGAGCGATTTGTCACTGACACGAAACGCGAGGCAAGGATTACGTATGAATGGAAACCTAGCTTTTTCCAATATTGTATAACACCTATACTATACAGGCTTCTAGCTTAAGTTATTGAGGACATATAACATAAACAATAACAATAGTCCCAACAAAGATGTGATAGACGGACTGTATAATCTCAGAATTAATCCCATAAACAGAACCCTTTTTTAAGTAGACATATACACAACGTTTAAACTTAGTTGGTTGTGATCGTTATATTACATCAACAGCCGTAATATATTACAGGTGAACAAGTGATATATGTTGGATGACATGTTTATTTGTTTTCAGTAATCATAACCATAATATTCACACATTACTTTAAAAACTGCTTGTTACGGTTTGTACTTGTAATTTTAAACAATTAATACATCAGGATATATTTTCGCTAAACCAGCTGCAAAATATGACACTTGGCGAGATTATATAATTGTTATATTAAACACACAAACACACACACACACACACAGAGAGAGAGAAAGAAAGAGAGAGACTTATTCACGCACAATGTTTTTGTTCCATCTTTACGTTTGCCACAAACAATAACTTCATCGTATTACTTACTTACTTATCCTGTTCGTCCCCAGTCCTACTTAGGAATTGGATTCAATTAATTGTCAAAGGGTTAAAACACCTGCTAATCCTCCACAGGTGAAGGCCATCTATGGCGATAATTCCAAACACACACTCGGCCCATCATCATCATCATCTTTGTAATAAGAGATAGCTGTAACACTTCTTGACAGAACAAAGACAACATAAATAGGTAACCGAGGACAATCCTATTTCCAGAAGGACATTAAGTTAATGACTCTTGAGAATAAATAATATTTAAAAAATAATAATACGAATAATAAACTGTCAAAATAATGTTTTTATTTGTTTGTTTGTGTTATTCTTGTTTAGTTTAATTGTATTTTCCTTGCATTTTTTTAAAATGAATAACTTTGCTTTTAATGCTTTTGATGTTGTCATAACACATTTAATGTAATTTTCTACGGGTTTTTAAGCATTTGTTTTACATGGCATAATATTATCATTATCATCATCATCATCATCATCATCGTCATCATCATCATTGTCCATCATCTGTAGTGGGGCAGATGGCATTTCCAACAAATTACCAGAGTCTTGTTTCTGGGTCACCTTCTCTGGGCCTCTCCTACTGTGTTATTGTTTGACTCATATTTCAGATGTCCTCCAGGAAAACCCGATTTATTTTTGTTTATAAACATATGAACTTAACTTTATCTTTGTTAAAATAAACACTTAATGAAAACAATTTAAATGTATATTTTTGATATTGTGAAATTTGTGATCCGATATATGTAATATGATATATGACATATGATATGATATGCATGTACCGGTGTCTTGGTTCAAGTCATATGGCGATTGTGTGTTGAGGAATATGCTGTCCGGCGGAGTTTTAAAAGTTTGTCGTCTTTTGAAAAGCTTAAATCTGTTCTGAAACTTACCTGTTCAAAGTTGCCTTCATTGGTAAATAATGCTAATCGTTCGAAGTTCTACTTGGATTTGCATACATCCTGCTGGGTATCACTGTATAGCGCCTTTAAATGGCTCCTGCTTGTAATGTCACTTCATTAAACCCTACACATGCATTTGCGCAGGGGATGCACAATAAATATATGGAATAAATAAATAAATAAATCGATATTATTATTATACAATCACGAAGGAGAAAAGATCAAATCTACTCAATATATGTTTTGCAATTATTGGAATTAAGATGTGAAATATTACGTTATTTCCAATAAACCATTACTCAAAACATGAGGCAGTGTTTCTCAAATGTTTTCCTCAAAACTACTTTTTCATAGGCGATCGCGATCGCCCAGATTATACTTGTATAGAGTTTTAACCTTTACTGAATCAAAATTTCCATAAAACACGAAATTAACTTCAAAACTGTGAAAGACACCAAAATCCTTAAATTGGCATTCTACTAGTATTAGAACAGAATAAAGAACCTGCTACCGATTTCTCCTTTTTAAATATCGTGTATTTTACAAGGATCGTCTGCTATAATATGGTTTTAGTCATAAACATACAATTATTCGCCAATTATTCACAATTTTAAATAAATTGTTAAAAATGTTAATTTAGTGTTTATAAAATCAAGGTTTTAAATTTTAAATAAACTCTTCATTGGAAAATAACGAAGTGGATAGCTGTCAGATATCTATTCTCTGAAATGTTTTCTTCTGCAATTATATTAATAATATCCAAAACTTTTCTTTCTTAAACTCCCAATCTTTGACAGATACTGCTGTCAGTTAGTCTTTTTCTAATGTGACACAGCTAACTAATGAAACAAACAATCAATTGGAATATAATTGTATAACAGTGAATAAACTTTGCTAAAATGTTCAAAAACGAAATGTACCTTATTTCGGTCATCTGCGTTTTTGTGTGGTAAAACTCTATATTTTATTTAGACCCTATAAATATTGCTTAAATTCAAGAAAACAAGGTCAACTGTGTTTCTGTGTGGCAAAACTCTTTAATCTTATTTAGACCCTATAAATATTGGTTAAGTTCAAGAAAACAAGGTCATCTGTGTTTTTGTGTGGTAAAACTCTATATTTTATTTAGACCCTATAAATATTGCTTAAATTCAAGAAAACAAGGTCATCTGTGTTTTTGTGTGGCAAAACTCTTTAATCTTATTTAGACCCTATAAATATTGCTTGAATTCGAGAAAACAAAATTATCTATGTTTTTGTTTGGCAAAACTCTTTAATCTTATTTAGACCCTATAAATATTGCTTGAATTTGAGAAAACAAGATCATCTGTGTTTTTGTGTGGCAAAACTCTTTAATCTTATTTAGACCCTATAAATATTGCTTGAATTTGAGAAAACTAAATTATCTATGTTTTTGTTTGGCAAAACTCTTTAATCTTATTTAGACCCTATAAATATTACTTACATTCAAGAAAACAAGATCATCTGTGTTTTTGTTTGGCAAAACTCTTTACTCTTATTTAGACCCTATAAATATTGCTTAAATTCAAGAAAACAAGGTCATCTATTTTTTTGTTTGACAAAACTCTTTAATCTTATTTAGACCCTATAAATATTGCTTAAATTCAAGAAAACAAGGTCATCTGTGTTTTGTTTGACAAAACTCTTTAATCTTATTTAGACCCTATAAATATTGCTTAAATTCAAGAAAACAAGGTCATCTGTGTTTTTGTGTGGCAAAACTCTTTAATCTTATTTAGACCATATAAATATTGCTAAATTCAAGAAACCAAGGTCAACTGTGTTTTTGTTTGACAAAACTCTTTAATCTTATTTAGACCCTATAAATATTGCTTAAATTCAAGAAAACAAGGTCATCTGTGTTTTGTTTGACAAAACTCTTTAATCTTATTTAGACCCTATAAATATTGCTTAAATTCAAGAAAACAAGGTCATCTGTGTTTTTGTGTGGTAAAACTCTATATTTTATTTAGACACTATAAATATTGTCTTAAATTCGATAAAACTAAAGATATACATTTTAGATCATTTATAACAATTCGTAATAGGAACAGCCAACACTTAAACCACAGACAACGTGACAAGCATCAGTTCGTTTGAATAGTTCAGTATACATTTCAATGGAATTACATTCTGTAGCCATATTAATATATTATCTGTGTTAGTAAGAAACAGTATTAGTTCCAATAACATTAATTAATGAGTTCAATAATATTTTACCATCATATCAACTATAGTCTTGTGTTATTTCATTTGGATTTAAGTTTTCTCCTACAACCACAGAGACCCAACCCAGTCTTTTAAGTCTTTTGAGAATTACAGAAGAAATCCATTTAAGTAGCAAATAGAAAAAGGTAATGTACTTCTAGTTAATGAATAAATATAATTTAGTAATTTATTCAAATAACAAACTATTGTGAGAATAATTTAATATTTATCAATATTAATTTACTAATAGATGAACTCTGGGTTAAGTATATGGGAAATGTTAAATGCAACAACACAATAGATGCTGACTATATTTTCCCCATGTTAAAATATATGTTTTGGATATATGAAATATATAAACATTAATCTTCACCAATTCAAGCTTTGATCGTTTTTATATTGACGGGAAAACCATAAGCATGACCCCTCCCCGCCCTGGAGGCAGACAGACATAAAATACACACAGGCAGAAAATGACGTAATTTAATAATGGGAAGCCCCTGTTAGGGTGTCTTTGTTTTATCACTAGGCTCCTATCCATATTTTTTGTAAGACTTTATTAAAAATGTAGCCTGAATATTACGCTTATTGTTTTATCTTATTTGATACACACAAAATGACGTATAGCATCTGGGTTCAAACCTCGGTCGGGATATGTCAGAAGGGCGTTTCATCTTTCACTTCGACTCATTATCTCAGCACAAAAGTGGCCGTAAAACCGGAACTTTTTTAACATAAAACTGACGTCATATGCAAGAATTTCCTTGATTAGTCTACTTTGTATGCAAGCATAGATAAACCGGCGACCAAAATTACCATGTCAGTTAATTAAAGATTAGCAATTAACAAGGATAGATAAAACATATTTCATATGGTATGGTGGTTAATTTGAGTCAGTTATTTCACATATATTATGTTAATGCAGCCTAAATCTTGAACGGCTTACTCCACCAGTGTGTTGATAGCCCTCTGTTATTGTCTTATTATGTATGTGTTGCTTTCTATTTTATATGTCTGAAGATGATGATGATAATAATAATAATATATTATGATTATTATTATTATTATCATCATCATCATCAGGGTTTGCAGTTTTTTTACACAGACATCATTAATGCCGTTAATTAACGTTTATTAGCATCATTTAAAACAGATTTTTTACAGTTTTTTTACACTGACTTGTAGAAATTTCAATCTATAAAAATGCAGCTATAAAATAGTACAGTGATAACAATATAACATCAGTGAGCTCCGGTGGCCTAGCCGTTAAGCACCCGGCACCTCGGCTCACAACATCATGGGTGGATGAACACGTAAAACGGCGTTGCCGTCTCCATTGAATTATTATTTTTTAAATAAAGGGGGTCGTTCAGACCCCCCCGAGGACGTAAAACACTCTTGCAGCGACCACCCTCAGGGTATTTCGGCTCCATCTTTCCGTACTGCTCCCCTGTGAGTGGTGGGGGGAGTTTTCTCAACCACGCCAACATAAATGCTGTGCTGATTAAGCGACAGCCTGGAGATTCTCCCCGAAAAACAAAACAAAATATAACAGCATGACTGTAATACATAGACACCAATTGACTAATCCCCTCTCTGATAGCCCAACACTCAGTGTAGTTGACAGTCACTGAAGAACACATAGTCGTCTACAAACTCCATCCATCGTACAAAGGTGTAAATCTTACTGGAAAGCAATTAGACACTACCAGTGAATGGATAACTACGAAAGACCCAAGGTTTTTTTCTCTCGCCTTTTCCATCCACATTTTTCACCAATGTTGCTACCAAGCTCTGATCGATTAATTTGTGGACGGTCCTCAGATCTTATGGAGTGTCAATTGACTTTCTAGAATTAGCCGTCAAGCTGCTATCAGCATCAATTAAGCGAGTATTTTCTAATTTTGGAAATATTCACACTCATGTGCGCAATGAAATGTGTTTGAAATTCTTGAGTAAAGACGCCACCACATAAATGTGTTTAATGAAATATACTAGGATTAATACGACTGGTTTATAATGAATGACGTTTTCTACATTATTGATGTTTTTTTTTACAGTAACTTACCATAATTTCCGGTTATTAACAGGTTTTTTTTACAACGTAACGTAAAAAATGTTTTTTATTACAGTAAAAACCCAATCATGATTATTATTATTATTTAGCTAGGGAGGGAGGGTGAGAAATAAGAGGGGCGCATTCACACACACACATATATACAGAGGCATATACCCAGCATATACACACGCATATACACCGATACATACGCACACACGCACACGCGCGCATACATACACATATAAGCATTCATATTGTTATGAGGAACAGTGCCATCATTATTATAATGTCCAGTTCTCTGATGCGATTCCATTCTGGCTACAACAGGGAGACTGTTACATTTTAAAACTTATAATTAACAGATCTCTTTGGGTAACCAACCGATATAATCCTGATATGAATGAACAATCTTAAAAGATAATAGAATTAACATGTATACAATTTCTAAAATACTAAATTAATTAATGAGATAACAGGATAAATAGCATATTTAGGATTAAATTTTCTGTGTGTTTGTGTGTGGACTTGGATATGTGATTGTGATGATGTGTGCGTATGGGCTAGTATGATCAAATAAACTCGTGTGCACAAATATTAAACGTCATGTACTTGGGTGGATAGATTATAATTATGCTTAAGTTTTCTCTCATGTTATGCATAAATAAGGGACTAACTAGACCATAGGAAATTAATATGATTAGTCAGGGTGCTTTTTCTAAGGATGAAGCATCTGAGAGAAACAGGTAATCGATATATCGAACGTAGGTCTCGGAGCTCTGCTTGCTAAAATGAACTAATGAAGTGCCATGGTGGATGATGTTTGGAACCTGGGGTTATAATATGTCACATCACACCACTCTTCAACACAACTCAGTGTAATAAATATAATTTATATTCAAAGCCATTAAATAGTTAAAGTTAAATTATTTTCGTGAAGGCAAAACGAACGCAGTGTTGAAAAGCAGAATGGAAGAAGCACAATATTTGTAACTAGACCATTTTGTTTGAAGAAAACATATCTACCTAGATCGTGGCTTCGGCAAAACAACAGTTAACTATCACTTTAAGACAGAGCCCTAAAACGTGTCTTCGGTATCAACATTCAACAGTTAGAAGTTACAACGTTTAGTCATAGCTTTGTGATTGTGTAAACAAACAATGTGTTCAAGGAAAGAAACGATAAGTTGTTTGTGAAAAGATTATATATCATCGTTACTATGGAGACGAAAGCGGTCTGCCCCTCACTCACATTTAACCATCTTCATGTTTGGATTTCATGGTATTTCAGTTTTATCGATTTATTTCCCGATAATAATTACACCCCCATAAAATTAATTATTATACCTCATCAGTAAAACAACTAAACCTATCGCATTTTTCGTCAGTGACAATAAAGTGGTGATGTATACAATGTGTCAGTCTTTATTATACTCGGTAACGTGGCAGTGCCAAATTTAGGTTACCCACGTAATCAATACATACGCAGTTTTCTTAAGTAAGATTTTGTTTGTGAGTAATCCTAGTGATTCAAACTCCAGTCTCTCAAGTCATTACAGAACAGTCTATTTTAGAAAAGAAAAGAAAAAATTGTTTATTACCAGAAAATACAACAAAACTGCAGCCCAATAAAATGATGTTTAATGAAGAGAAAATAATGTTGCCACGTTTCTGTACTTGTTCTCACACAAATTCACTCACTTCACGCTTCCGTTCACTCGTTATCAACAGAAACACGTGGCCCGATAACAGGAAGTAAACAATATGCGCCCAACGCGCATGCGGATTGGAGCAGGTGTCGCGCGTGCGCAGAGAATATCAATACTAGCCATTTTGAAAAAAAACTTGCTTCGGATGGATATCGTGGGAGAATACAACGTTTCTTGGTCGAATTCTTGCCGAAATGGAGTAATTCACTGACCGGAGACGATGACGATGAACCCTAAAGGACATTCCCATCCGTACTCGTCGAATTCCCTGTCGATACGGCAGGAAATACAGCGGTTCGAGAGCGTACACCCGAGCATATACTCAATTTATGACTTGATCGAAGCGATACCAGACCCGCTGATACAACAACAAATCCGGGAACATGTTGTCTGCATCGAAGGTAAATATGTCTTCTTTCATCTTATTTCGACTACCATCTGGTACATGCGATTTTCAGAGTTTTCTGCCCCTGTCCAGACGACAATCTGAGTGAAAAGCGACGTTCAACAAGCTGACCACATCTCTAGATCTAGTAGTCTAGAATCACGAGAATGCTGGAGTTCACGTGAAAAAACGTTACCTCAGGCTCAGCTTTTAGGAAGACTTGGAGTTGGAGATATCTGCCTGTTAATTTTCGTGAATATTTTAATAATCGACGATGATATGTCACGACAGTTTGTTCCATGGATTGTCGCAAATAAGTATTAGTCACGAACGCCGATTCACTGTCGAGACAGTCGTCATTTGAGATGGAATAAAATTTAGAAAAATATTTTGATATTACTCGTGGTTTAATTAAAAACTAAATGAATAAATTGTCTTCAACTGCAAAAGGATGTTATTCACCATTCAGCTACATATGATTATAATAGATTACGAACAGCAACAATTGGTTTTGTACATACGCCTTGGTCTATACTGATCGTCTGATCAGACTGATGTAGCTAGGGCTAGGCCAGATCCATACGGATATAATCTATTGGACATATTCACACGTGTTCACCGCTCTTGACTGGGGGATGTGGATCTATATTCAGGGGAAGAGTTTTCATAATAAATTTGAATGTACATGGTTAAATACATATTGATTTTATGCATCAATTATCAGTCAACACACTTGTTCACTTGACTGCTGATTAAGCCGAAGGTGTGACTTCCTGGTTTGTGATCCGACTTTAATTTTGGGATGACCATGATTTAAAATGATCTGAGATGTACTGAACACTCATAACCTTTCAGAGCCGCAGTCAGGTGGATTTTACTTGTCAATTATTATTTAACTGGTTTTCTGTCTATACTGATACACTAAAGAGAATCAGTCAAGAACGTGGTTAGACGGAAATTACTGCTGATTGTTAGTGTTATGACAGTCTGTTGTCTCTAGTGCTGTCAAGATTTTTTTAGTTGTCATGTTTTTTTACATTGTTGCAGCCTTGTAGGTCTGTTATGACATGGGTAGGTAATATGCTGAGTAACTTCTTATAACTAATATAACAGGGTTCGCACAATTCCTGGAAAGTCCTGGAATTGGAAAATTTGGATTCCAGGCCTGGAAAGTCCTGGAATTTTTGTAGAGGTCCTTGAAAGTCCTGGAATTTGGACATATAGATCTATATTTCTAATCATAAGTGTACATGAATTCAGTCATTACACTTCTTCTGAAATATGGGTGTATTTTTTGCGCGTTAAGAGTTCGTGAATTCATTGAAAAAGGTCCTTGAATTTGACATTGGAAAGTCCTGGAATCTGAGATGTCAAAATGTGTATGAACCCTGCATAAGTTTCCTTGTGATTCAGTGGATAGTTTCATCTGACTCTGTCTGATATATACCAATCCTTAGTGAGACTGTTCATGGATTAATTCCAATCATTTCATATATATATTCCTTTTATAGAAATTGTGATGTTATTGGTTACCAATAGATTATAGTACATAGATATTTTAATTATGGATGTTCAGACAGCAATCAGTAGCCTTATATACTGCATCCTCAGTCCTTACTATTTGGCCTGTTTTCACTGAACAATTTTTGTTATCCTTAAATAGTGATTTTGTTAGACTGACTTACTCTGAAGTAGAGACCCGGCTACTTTTGTTTCCATTGGCATTGTAGGCCCTTCACGTCTACCAATATCTGACCCTCATATGTTTTGTTGGACCCCCCACACTATTTCTTAACAAAACCACTGTTATAGCATGTACATATTGTGTACAGACATCATGAACGTGTGCAGACTTTATGTGGTGCTCAAATCTGAAATGCAGAACTGATATTTTGCTCACTGACTTTATGTCATTGCTCTCTGTGTACACACACTGAACACATATGAATATTCTACTGCATACTTCATGAACCATGGCAGCAAGCACCTGAAAGTGTTTCTGTACAGAGGAATACGTAATTCATGAAGATGCTTTTTTATCCACCATACCTTTGCCTTAAGCCCTGGAACCTTAACACAGTCATGTTTAATATATTGTCTGGTGTCTTATTTGATGGGAAATGAACATTGGCATATTTTTAGCTCACTAGATGATTGTCTATTATAACACAAAGATGATGTAAGGGACTAGAATACTATGGATCTGTAGTAAATAATGTGAATCATATTCTACCAAATAAAATTAGCTATATAATTAACTAATTACTGAATACTGTTAGGTGCCAAAACGTTTTTGTGTTCTTGTTCAGGCTGGGTGCTGAAAATAGAAACGCTCGGTATCGACGGTGTGCATTTTAAAGCACAGATCCGGAAGGTCTACATGGAATAAAACTCAGTTTAGGGACACCCCTTTGTTTTTTAACTTTTGTTGGCATATAATATATCAATACATGGGACTAATGTTTGCTGTATTCAGAGAATGTATATATCACTTCGGATGACTATATTTAACTATGGTAAACATCTATTATTTTTATTTCTGCGTCCATTCACAGGATGTAGTGACCAGTATAGTGCTTGTTGTGATGGAATTAATCTGAATGCGAATGAACTGCCTTTAGATTCCTGATTGAGAGTCCATTGTCTGGTGGTCGTTTTGTTCGGAGTTTGGGCGAGAAGTTTTCTGCTGGATCTCCGGATCATCACAGTAGCATTCTGTTAGTGATTTAATCCAGAAGAATGGTGACTGGTGGCATTTAGTGTTTTGTCAGAATTGTGTGATAGCCCATGTTTGGGATAATGGCTGTCATGGCATAGTGATTTGATTTTACCATTATGTACTTTTATTTTCTGTTCTTTGGTTCTGTGTAGTGCACGCACACACTCGCTCACTGACACACACTGTACTGTGGTGGTAGAATACACCGTGCATTTAATGTTTTATCTAAAACAGAGATAGTGCATGTGGTGCTGTGACTTACTGAATTTTACCAGTAATTACAGCAGATTTTCTGTATGACTTTGGGTGAATCATATGACTGTATCACAAATGATCACAACTAACAACAATGACATGAATATTAGTGATCCAGTCTATGTATCTGTATATTATATATATATATATATATATATATGGTTGTGAGTGTTTCCGAGGCAATATTGTTACTGGATTTCATTCATTGATCTTCAGGAGTGTATTTCACATACATATGGCTTCAATTCGTGTTTTACCGAGTTCATATTGTTTTACGTCTATTCTTGTGACTTTGTAACACACTTTTATCATCTTTGCGTTTGTAGTTTTATCTAGACACCATACCATTATTATAACACGGCAATATGTTTCGCCGCTGCTGGCCATCCCCTCATAATTTGGTATGATTTACTTAGAGCGGCTGCGGGCCTATGTTTTAGTTGGTTACATTTCTTGGAATGTGTGAAGTGTCTGCTCTAGTACTCTTGAGTGGTGACGTCACTGATGATAGTAACGCTGTAACAGTACGTCAGTTTTGGTTGTCGTTGCCCGGTAATCCAGCGGATGTTGCTATGGCTGTGATGATAAGTAACGGCCAGCATGTGATCATCCTGTTTTGGATTTTTCATCCGTCCAGGACTGATTGGATGATCTGGTGCCATTGTATGGAAATGTCATAAATTGTCTAACGGCTGAGGTCAGATAGTCGATGTGGCTATAAATATTTTCGGTCATTTAATTCCAATTTCCCAGTTATTGGTTAGATATTCTGCTTATTAATAGTGTACATTTTTTGTATCTTTGGCCAATTAAGTCTTGAAAATTATGGCCAGTGCGGTATTTTTATTGTGACAAATAGTATTCTCTCCATTATTTGATGAACCCTATTACTGGAATGTTTATTCAGTGTGTGTGTGTGTCAGTACTGGTAGAAGCGACTTAAATGTATTGTCTGTCTGCAGTCTTTAAGATGCTACTTGTTTTATATATTTGAAGTACTTCGGTGTGCTGTCTCTATACAGATGTTTGTACAGTGATTATCACACTTCCGGTCTAGGATTGACGTTTGTCTTACAGTTTGTTAACTCTGTGGCTCCAGCTCCTCAAATGATTTGTTACAGGTGAACGAACAACTAATATGTCTGGTGCGTAGACATCACTGATATCTGGGTCGCACCTTCTGTATGTTAGTTGTGCTAATATAACATGGAAATAATAATATTGCACCCAGTGAACTCCATCTTTTACTTTATCAGACAGATATTGTTCCCTCTGTGAGATTGATCAGATAACTATTTGATAGCACAATGTTTGAAGAGTATTGTTCAATATATTATTGTCATACACGTTTTTTCCCATACAAATTTTTAAAATTGTCTGTTTAGCCTGTGATGTACCCCAAATCGACCGTAAAGAGCAACATTTCCTATTCAGTATAGTTTAAGGTGTTGTGTTTAACTTTTGGTGTATTTTGTTATGGTACACCTGGATGGAATAATGCACCAGTTTGTGTATTTTTAGCCATTCATTGTGGATGTAGATCACTTCCTTACCTGTTTTCCGCCGGTTTTCCTCCAGTCCATTTCCCCAAATCATTAAAATTTAATAAAGTTTAAATCTGGCAAACGAGTTCACGTGCTGTTGGTTGTATTGTTGTCTTTCACAAAGTTTGGACTGAACTTAATTCAGTGCTTTACCATAATAAGTGAGTTAGTGCTTTGCTTTTAGCCTTGGTGTTGGTCACACCTGGGACATACAGCTGAGGGGCAACTTCCTTTCGAAAGATCCCTTAAACACAGGTATGAGTCGGATTCAAACCATTATTGAGTAGTTTTTACTGCAATATCTTAATGACTGTGTTATAAGAATTCCACTCGTTGCAACCATTTGCCATGTTTAGTCGAAGCTGTGAAAAGTTTACTTATTGCTTTGTATAAATTATACTGTAATTATATACAGCAATGTGCGGTTCGGCACACCACAGCTTACTGGTGGTGTTTGTTTACTTCAAGGCCGAGAACAGATTAGGTATCATTAAGGTTGTTTAACAGACCTATCTGGTCCAGGTAATCTGCCACTAGCCAGATATGCCGGTGTTTTTAATGTCTGAGCCAACATCATTGTCAGAGTTCGTTATTTACTCAGCGAAAATGTGGTTCGCTTATGGTCGAGGCGAATAGATGGAAATCGCAGGCTGCCAGATAATGAAGCTTTAATGAGTTGTGAATCAGATCCGGAGCATTGCTCTATAAAATCGGCATGTTACTACTACCTTTATTTGTCCGGGAAAAGGTGGGCATACGTTGAAACCATCTCGGTTAAGGGGATGCTAACGTACAGTCGTGGTGTAGTTGGTGTTTTTGTTTCACTCATTGACTGATTCGTTTCGTAATAGTCGATCCGGGCGAAATTTTCTTACTTAGTACGTAGGTGTTAGATTACACAAAACATTCTGTGGTGCTGTAACGTTTCGTACCCAGAAGACAATCTGAAGTGCTTTTAATCCAAAGCACGTTCCAGACATCATTTTAAATGCACGGTTAGAAACGTTAATATTGAAATGTAGGGATATAGACAGTCAGTCTAATTTTCCCGGAAGTACTCCCTGACAGTACCAATTTACTCACTGGGAGCTTAACGGTTTAATTGTTTAGGAATTACTATTAGTAGAAATTGTTAATATACGGTTCACTTTTACAGTATAAAAAAATTATCGTGGCAGTATTTTGTTGTAGCGTAAGTGACATTACACGGGTCAGGACTGTACGGTACCAGTGAGTTATCTGTCATCTGGATGAGTTATATAATGAAAAATAGTTGATTGCTATCGGTGTATTGCTGCTGATTGATCGTCCGATTGATTGAGTACTGGAGTTGGGTTACATTTTGCGTTATCTGTTCTGTGTTTATGGGTTTGTTGTTATTGTGTGTTGTCCACATATCTGGTGGGGATCTTTTCAATTAGCTAGCTGATGGTATGAGCCGGTAGATAACATAATTTTGCCAGTAGCTTTAGACCTTTAGTTCATTTGGGTTTGATAATCAAATGGAGGATGGTATGTGGGGGTGAGGGATGATGTCGATTCTTTGTCGAAGGATGAAGTTGGATATTTATATCAGCCGAGATAAGGTTCTTCATAGTGCTGTTTGTTTGATATGCTGGCCGGACGTGGAATGAAGTACTTTCAGGTGAAATGATTTGCTGTATAAATGTGAAATGTGTCGCCTGTCCGTACTAAGTCTCACCGAAGCGGGGATTGGATAGGCAACCGTTGCCAGAATACCGCCACCATTGTGGATCATGTGTAATAACGTATTAATTATCGGCTGTATAGTATCTGAGGTGTGTGTGTGTGTGTGTGTTAGTAATGAGTAGGCGGCTCAGTAACCCTGATATTTTATGGTAAGCTTAGCCTCGTGTTTGTGGTTTTAGTACAGTGTGTGTGTGGTGGGTTTGGCTGTCTTGCTGGTTGGTCGGCCCACCTAGGGATCACCTTGTAACACTCTCAGCTGACCTCGTATCTGGGTACATAGACCTAAAGTCAACTAGATTGAGACTGTAGGGTCCTGGAATGTGTTCCTCACTCAGTCACTCACCCTTTCTCTCTGGGTTAATTAACACCAGGGGGTCTGGTTTTTAGAACCATACCTTATCACCATATATACGTTCCTTGACAATTGGTACATTGATCTTAGTGTTTTGATTGTGAGTGAGAACCAGTCTAAGAAGTGGCCTGTTCCTGGTGCTGTTAATCTGGCTGTTAGAATGCCGTAAAACCATATGTATACAGTTACTAAGTGGCCATCGAGTTGATTCAGTTGTTTGTAGCATTGAGTCAGAGTTAGCTGTGTTTATGGTGTTATTTTATGGTAGCTTTGTGTTGTGGTGGTTTGTAAAGAAAGACGTCCATAAGTTTTTACTTTTTACTATCTATTGGCTACTGTGTAAATTAATCAATTATCATGGCTTTTGTTTTTGTGGGGTGGCGATGGATGGTTGGCATGTGTCGATTGCAACTGACGCAGGGACCGTTCCCAGGTACTGGAAGATGTCTGTTGTTTTGTGCCATTCATAACGCGCCCTCTAACGGGAGCCAGCTTGTCTGGCGGCATTGTTTGTGATGGGCGACCGATTGTAAACAAATTGATTCGGATCAGGAGTGCACCGTCATTCGAAAGAAGGCTAGGTGATGGTTATAGGAAGGTTGTGTGACAGGTGACTTCCCAGTGACGTGACTCGCCTTGGTAAATAAACTAGACACGCCAGATGTGATTAGATAATGTGACATATTGTTTTCGATAGACATCTTAACGCGAACGCAGATGCCACATCTGTGCAGGACCGATGTCGTGACATTGTATGGCGATAGGTGGATTGTAGTTGGACAGGTGTAATGATGTATAATTGTAAGGATATGGTGATGGATTGACAGATGTAAAGTTCCGATAGGTGTCCTGATAATGGTATGATTATGGCAGCTGGAATGACGCCGTGACAGGTGTGATGAAATAGCTGTAATGATGTGACAAGTTTAAGACAGGTGTGACAGGTATACTGATGACTCGTGATTGATGGAATATTGTTGGGGGGGGGGGGGCGTGTAATGATAAAACCTGACAGCTGTAATGATGATTGTGACTTATATGAATATGCATCAGGTGTAATAAAAATGTTGAACAACGAAGACTTGATATATGACAGAAATAAATGTGGAAACGTTATTCAGCATATTGAACATAAGTGTTCAGGCGAGTACGCACGCATGCAGCCTCCAGAATTAGAGATCATTCATATATAGATCTGTGTGTGTGTAGGTTTACATCTGTGTATGTGTATATTTATGCAGGTATAAATTTTATGGATGTTTGGGTTTTTGGGGTTCTTAGCCAATGGCATGATATATATATGTATATATATATACATGTGTGTGACCTGCACAAACATACACACCGTGAGATACCTCTTTAGAAGAATCATTTTCAAGATCGTTGAGCACTGAAGCATTTTCCGTGAAAAATGCCTGAGAAATACACTTGACTTCTAATGGTTAACAGTTAACCCCGTGTACTAATGGTTATGTTTACAAGCGGAGGCTGGGGGCTTTCGGGTGCAGAATAAAACTGTGATTTCGCCACGATATCAGACATGGTGTGGCAGCATCCTCTGACATATGTTTTAGATTAATACGCCGAAACAAGAACCGGCTCGGAATCTGTCAAACCTCTCAAAGTCCTGCGTCACTGGAGTGGTAATCCGGAGAGGCCCGGGGACGGGGGTAGGGTATTTTTGCCTAGTCTGTTCTGTGTTATAATGCTTGTAGCTGGTAAGGCTGGCGGGTATGACATCATCTCGTTAGTTATAAGGGGTTGTTATTTTTGTTAAAATGTTGGTGGCTTTGTTTGGCAGCTGACCAGCTAAAAGGTAATACACGCTAATTAAAGCCATGTGTCAGGAACAGTCTTGAAATGTGATAATGCTAAAACATCTTAGCTTGATGTTCATAGTGTTCTATCATCTGTGATAGCGGGTCATCCTCCCCCCGCTCTCTCTCACCCTCTCTCTCTCTCTCTCTCTCTCTCTCTCTGTGTGTGTAAGGGCAGATAATTTCAACTCTTTGTATACAACATATGGATGTTTCATCAGGGAAATAATATCAAACATCTTACTTTTTCTAGTGAGAAGTGTAAAGTCTCAGTTGCGCCCCCATCTATCTCTCTCTTTGTGTGTATGTGTGTGTGTAGGGAGAGAGTTGTCTACCTACTTTACGCGATTCATCAGGCGACTACAGTGACAGTAGCAGTCACTTATTGTAGGACAGAATAATTTGTTACGTATTGTGGTTTGTACGTCTGGTTGTTTGAGCAATATAACCGTGTAGAACATTATAAAGACAGGTGAATATAATTATAGTGTTAACACAAAACTAGTGTTATTGAATTATTTAGTGCGCGTTATCATTGGCATTTCATTTTAGAATAAACCACAAGCTGTCAGTGCCAAACATTCACCTATGAATTAAACCTTGGCGCCGTGGAGGACACACACACACACACACAAACCAAGATGTTAGACATGATACCGGTGTCTTCCTGTTTGCTGACATCATTATTGTCTAATACTATTGTTGTACAAAGCTGCCAATCAGAGACCGATTGATGACGAAATCAGGGGCCGGTGTTATAGGCTTAAGTGTAGTACTATGGTAAACATACAATGCCAGGTGCAAGCATACTGTTGCCGTATTAACCTCTACTGTAATTATCTTGTCAGGAATTGTCCACGTTGCTATCTTCTTTGTTTGCTGTTGCCAGGATAGGGCTGTCTGGCGGACATCTTAATGTGTACTTGTTTTGTTTGTGGTTTTAAAAACTGGTCTGTCTCTCATTTTTCCTACAGATATCTGCTTATTGGTCGAAGGAAATGATTCATATATCTGCTCTCTCTCTCTCTCTCTCTCTCATCAATATATATATATATATATATATATATATATATATATAATTGCATGGGAAACACAGGTTAAACTGGTTCATTCTGTTATATTTGAGATATATGCTGGCCTTATTAATAAGACAAGCTGTCCCAGAGTGTATAATAATTTATCTGGGTGTCTTGTGTAGCAGTCGAGCGCGGTGCATAAAAATCCAATATTATTAGAATGTTGTTTTTAAAGATAACAATAATAATAACAACAACAACGTAATGATAGGAATAGTTCAAGATAAAAACTGTTACGTCAAGACATAGCTTGGTGTATCAAATATTTGTTGGCCATTTTCTTTTGATTAAATAAATAGTGTTTTATGGTGCGTGTTTTTCCAGCATTTTTTTATCTTCAGAGGTTAATGATGTGGTCGGAAAGGTCTGACTTATTTTTCGGCTAATATGTTTATGAAAAATTATTGGCTTGGTATGTCTGGCTTATAATCTGGAATGGAATTCTGTTTTCAGTAGAAATCTTGTCTTGTTCTGGGTGAGATATAGTCATTAAGGCGCTATCATCCAATTTTGTTATGCGGAGCCTCTTGTTTCCTATTTTTTTTCTCTCTCTCTAGATCGTTTTATTGGTAAGTGGTTCATTCTTCGCGTATCAATAAAGCAGACGCGGGGGCATTTGGTTGGTGACATGTCCCGGTTTACTTGTGGCTGGTTCAAGGTCAGATCCACTTGATTGGAATCTATCTAGGTCACCGTCCCATCAATCATCGCCCCGAAACATGGATTATTGCCTCTTGGCAATGGGCAGTACGCTAAGAACATCATTGGGTATATAGTTCATCAGCGGTTTTTCAAGTACGCTAACAGTAAGGACTTGTCTCGGTACCAAGGCCAGCTCGGCCTCTGACCACATCGACGTTCTTTATGTGGTGTGTTCAGTATGCGCCGTTTACAATCACCACGACATAACGGAGCTTACAAGATAAATATTGTTTTATAGTATTTGATAGGCGCTCCCCCCCCCCCCGGCGTTCTAGGAGTAGGTAACAGAAACCGACAGGGAATGTTGGCCAATGTTGGTTTAGACATTTTTTTCAGAGATACTTCTGCGATGTTGATTGCGGCACAGATTAGAGAGGTGGTTCACCTAGGGAAATTGTTATGGGATTTGTCTGGGATGGATGTTATCAGAGTTTAGAGAATCCTTGAATGTGTTGAACTCTTATGTGTGTAGACATACTTCGACTTGTAACCATGTACTTGAATGTCATAAGGGCTCTCTCCGTCTTCCCCCCATCTCCCCATAAATGTATTTGTTATCTATTGTCTCTCCTCCCGATGATTTCATGTCGGTTTTGTCTGTCTGTTATAACTTTGTATATCGTCTGCCCGTGTATTACTGTCTGTGTTTTTTTCTGTCTTTCTGTTCATATGCCATGAAATTGTTGTTGTAGGTGATTTGTCTTGTCTTGTCTGACCGTCGTCTCTCTCTCTCTCTCTGTTTCCCAATCAGGCTGTCTGTGTAGAGAATTTAGACACAGACATTTAGAAGTAGTTTGTGACAACGGGGCTGATAACATCAAGTGATTTGTCACTGGCCTGTGTTACACATCTTAGTTCGGCGAAGTCAGGCCTCCGATAGGTGTCAGTGTGATAACCCAAATTGCTATGTTCCTACAGCCATTTACTGGCCTTGCTGGTCAGAGATGGCCGGCACACGAGTAGCTAGCTATGTTTGTATGGCCTTTTACGGTCTAGGTTAGTACTACAGACAAGACTAGCAGCTCCGAGGCTTGTAGGTTCAGACAGATGGTATTTCGAGCCGTTCCTTTACTTGTACGATCAGTACTTATTTCATGTTTTGTTGGCAGTTTGATCTTGACCCCGATAGTCCTTCCCTTATCCTGGTTGTTGGCTAGTTACTAGTGTACGCTATAAGGATTTCGACTGTACGCTGTCCGACTTTGTATAGTTTGTGGCTTGTATCATTCATTGTGCAAGCATGACAACGCTAACCTGGCCCGTTTTATCTTATCTGTGTGTGGATGACTACTCAATAGATTGTAGCCTGTCTGTCTGTGGTATTATATATGTCTAGCAAATTATCAAACTGTGTGTGGATGGATGCTCCTGCGCTGACTCGGACCGCACCGTAGACCTCCAGCTTGTGGTATGTGATTTCAGCGTTGGCCAAGTCTGTGAGATGTTTCATCCAGCAATAAAAACTTCACCTGTGTCATTTCGTTTGATTGAATTCCAAGCGTTATCGACCAGTTTCCGGGTATTTTCACTGTTCTAGAAGAAACACGTTTCTCCTCGAAGCAATCCAGTCATACCCTAGGCTAAATAAAGTACTTGAAATCAGACTTACTGACTCACCCGGATGACTATTGTATAGGCTGTAGTTGATCTCGGTATATATTTATAGGACTATTTTATAGGTTAGCCTATCTTGCTGTGTATACAATTTATATTATGACCTACTACTTTATAGGTTAGCCTATCTCAATGTGTCTTCAGTTTTTATTAATAATGACCATACTTACAGGTTATAGGCATTTCTCTGCCTACAAACACCCCCTACCCCCCCCGCCGCCAACCATCTGTAGGCTAACTCAGATGAGTGAACTGTGTGTCCAGTGGCTGTAGTTTTAATATCTCACGGTGCAGTTACATTGTTATGTTGTTTTAGTCGTTGGCACTACATACCTCCGCCCCCCCCCCCCCGGGTAGGTGATTGGCCACAAACGTTTAAATCCCGATACGTGAAAGATGTTTCTTCTTTCAGTATCACTCATTTCATTTGGAGGTCACTCGGACGATTGTGCCTACCGCGTGCAGAAAAGTGGCCGAAAAACAGCACACCCTTTCCCTTGGAGTATACGAGTCAACGGTTGAATAGGTGACAAGTCACTAGCCTAATGCTATTCACGGATTTGAACTGAGAACCTTCTGATTTCTGTTCCAGCGCATTATCAATGAGCTGGCAGGAGCATATCCCCCATTATAAATGACCACCTGATACAGGCTGTCTGACAGCGCGTATAGACTAATGTGTTTACATTTTACATTTTTCTCACGGTTTAAATATATCTTGGTCACGTGATGTCGTTGGGAGGGAGGAGCGCCTTCTCGGCGGTGGTATTAACTTTAGATCTGGCGAAAGGTCTCCAGATATTAGGCAGTGATTCATTCTAGGTGCTGACACCTGGTGTCCTCCGCCGCAACCGCCCAATATATTCACCCTGTTGTTAATACTAACTAATACATTTATCAGCACCAGTGATGTGCTTATGGTATTTCTTCTGTGACATGGCCATATCAATCTTACACCGCTCTGGCGCCACCGGTATATAATTATCTGTGTTAGCGCCATGTTAGCGTATGTATGTGAGTGTGTGTGTGTAGCCGGTGTTCGGGCTTGGCATGTTTTATTCATCTAGTACATTGACGGGAAAAACTGTAAGGAAGGAATCAGTGTAGACTATTAGGCGTATGTGTTTAATCCCGGTATACAGACTTTGATGTGTTGATGTCGGCGATCAGAGCCATTCTATAAGTGTTCTCTTTACGAAGCCTCTAACGATCTGGGAATGTGGGACCGAGTTCTCCACTCAGACTAGAGGTGTGTGTGTCTCTCGCTCTCTCTCTCCCTCTCTCTCTGTCTGTGTGTGTGTGTTTGTGTGTTTGTATATTATATTTGTACATACAGCTTTGTGAGAGCTTAGAACCTCGGTACAGGTTATTAGTTATAATTAGATTGAATTAAAATCCGAAACCAGCCCTGCAGTAACGAAGATAACATTCTCGTTAGATACGAGAGCTTTAATTCGGATGCGCCGAGCCGACGACACTGACATTTACAACCCGGGGACACGAGTAACCTTCAGGGAGTATAATGTTTCTGACTGTCTGTCAGCTGTAGGCGTACAACCTACAAGGGCATCTATCAGGATCATGTTTATTATAATGAGGGTACAGTATAAACGCAGTATATGATGATGATGATGAACATACCAGATATATCTGGTAATCAATGATAAGTTTGTGTTTTATATAAGACATGATATAATGGGTATGTTTAAAAAAATAAAACCCAATAAAATCAAACAAAAAGCTTCAGCCCCCACCCTAAACAAACCCTAATAAAATGGACTAGTTTAAGAAGTCTATTATTTCTTGTTGATGTTTAACAGATGTGTATCAGGTAATTATGTGATCTGCAATAAATAGTCAATCATCATCTATCCAGGTAATTACTACTTGTTTTTATGG